>VXBJ01001832.1:92348-109950 GCA_013400055.1 Nycticryphes semicollaris | reverse complement strand
AGTGTTAGGTTAATGCTTGGACTGAATGATCGTAAAGGTGTTTTCCAACCTCAGTGATTCTGTGAGTCTTCTCAATTCCCATGTGAATGACCTTGTGTAATAAAATTTTGCATGTGACTTTTCTTTATTTACTATTAGAAAACAAAGATATGGTAACTTAGATTGGATTTCTTCCATTTTTTTCTGTGATTCAGTTAGGTATTTGATACCAAGTATATACCTAAATATTTAGGCAACACAAAAAACATTTTAACTCAGGTGTTTAACTTGTATTGCCAAACAAACCATATTGTTCCCAATATTATTTCACACTTGCATTTTAATCCCCAAGAGCTGCCTTAAAAAGAGAAGTTGAATAACTGACGAGAGCATCCTGGTCTGTTGAGCTCATTTGTGGACGGCTGTTGGAAGACCATTGACTGAAACAGGTCCTTGCAAAGTGAAGGGTGGGGTGGTGCATCTCTTCACAGCTTTTCTGGTCATGGTGGAGTGTTTACCCATGTGATCTTTCCTTCAATTGGGATGGATGGGAAAGGTGATTCTTGTGTGTCTGTAGGCAAATTACTTAGTGTTTCATCAACATCGAAAACACTAGAAGGAAAAAAAAATCAAACCCAAACCATCAGAAGAACCACGTATCAAAAAATACCTGGTGGGGTGGAATAAAAGAGCCAGACTCCTCTTTGTAGCACACAGTGACAAGACAGGGGATGATGGGCACAAAACTGCAATACGGGGAAATGCTGTTCAGACATAGGAAGAACTTGTCCACTGTGAGGAGTGGTCAAAGCCTGGCACAGGTTTCTCAGAACAGTTGTGGAGTCTCCATCCTTAGAGATACTGAAAACCCAGCTGGGCATGGCCTGCTCAAGGCAACCCACATTTGAGCAGAGAAGGGTGAACTAGATGATCTCCAGACATCCCTTCCAGCCTCAACAGCTCTGATTCTGTGCTTGCCTTCCCCAATATACCTACACTATTACCCAGGCTGTCTTCAGGCTTTTAAGTTTCCAGAATGCTTCACAGAAAAACATCCTCTGATTTCTAACACTTCTTTAAGCAATTTTATTCCCTCCATGTAAAGAATGCCCTGCAAGATAAGCAGCAGAGCAAGTATTGGGTAGTTGAATGAAGTCTCTCCTGGAGTGTGTTCAGTTACCGAGTCTTGCTGAAACCAGTGTTGTCAATGTTTAGGTTTGGATTTTAGATGTTTAGTTGTCTGATTAATCAGTTTGTATCTTGAGTGGGCGTACACCTACACTAGATATTGAATGCTTGTGCCAATTCTTACTTGATACCCAGCAGCGTTACTGGTGGTTGGGCCATCTGTTTCCTTTCTCCATTGCTTTTTATATGGGTGGTCATATATATGTATACTCAAAGAGAACATTCCAAGGAAGGGTCAGGTGAGGAAATATGGAAGAAAATATTACTCTGTGTACCTGGGCTCTGTTACAAGCGCATTATCTGGATGGCATTTAAACCCATTGCATGGCTCAATGCTTGAAGATAATAATGCACATGCACTGCATAAGATACGCGAAGAAATTTGTGCTGAAGCTATTAGAACATCAGTGCTCTCATTCATGCTCAGAAACTATATTTAATATTCTTTTTTAACACTTTCCTCTTCTATACGATTCCCTAGGCCAGGCTGATGGGAATCGTGAAGTAGGTTCCCCGTTACCTTAGGACTTACTTCTGAGAGTGTCCTAAATGGCCCATTCAGGAGGCAAGTTTGTTTTACCTGCCTCCCAGCTCCCCCCAGGTTAAGGTGGTAGTAATATATAGCAAAATGCACTCAGTCTGGTGAATAAAACACGTTTTTTTCCAGGTGTAGTTTCACCTGCTTGGCACACTGATAAGGATAGATTCCGCAAAGCCCAGGGGTGCAAGTGCTCAGTGTTGCTCAGATGATCTTGCCAAAAATCAGCCCATCTGCCTATAGGTTAAACTAATCCTTTGTATCAGGCCTTTAAAAACCACAGACTACTAAAATCTTTTATTGGGCTGCCTTTAAGGTACAACTATTCTTATTGTTATTTGGAATCAATATTCGTTAGGTTCAACAGTAGTTAATTCTATTCATCGCAGGAGCGATCAATACCGTTGTCAGGGAGAGGAGTCTCTTTTTTGACAACTATTTAAAACATCACACGTCGTTTTGGGTTTTTTCTGTTTTGCTGAGATGATGTGATTTTTTTGGACGGTGCTCTCAGCAGAACTTTGCTTGTGAATGCTAAATGTTTGATCAGTGCTATTTTTCTGGTTCCCTCACCTGCAGAAAGGGTACAGTAAGTGTCCCACAGGCTCCTCCTGCTGCCTTTTATCCTTTATGTTCCTCCTGAAACGTGCCTGCGGAAAGAGGTGAAGGGGAAACAAAGACTTTTGTCAGGCAGTGAAGGGAATGAACTCACTGAGTCACTATGGCCTGAGTGTATATTGCTAGAGCTGACAAGAGCAAGAAATTGCTTGGAGACTTCTGAAAAAAAAAAAAAAAAAAAAAAGAAAAAATTAAATTATGTTTTCTGAAGTGGATCTAATACAGTAATGCCCATGTAACTTAAAGCTGGAGTAATTAGTTTTTTCCAACTTTCATTTCTAATGATATTTTAATTTAAATGAATAGTGGGGTGTGTATGTTTTTCCTCCCCTAAGTTTTATTGATATAACTCTCTCTTTATCCTTGCTCACAAATGCTTTCAAGCTCATGTGAACTGGTTCTTAGAATTCTTACAGTCTGTTTTTAAGGTCTTTCCAAATTGCTGTGTTCTGGACCCCAAACCCTGCTATAGTGGAACTGCTGGACATGAGGATTAGTAAACTGAGAAAACTGTGGCATCCAATTTCCTGGTTTGGCTTTTAATTATAAATAGATCCTGAGCCACAGATATGGTTGTGATGTGAAAGATAATCATAAATCTTTTGCTTTTTCTTTATAAAGGATTATTGAAAGCAGGGGTTCAGAGCCACAGAATTATCTCTTCCTAGACTGACAGGACCGATCAAAAGCCTATTGAAAATAATGGCAATACCTCCTCTGTTAGATTTCATTCAGGTCATAAATCGTTCTTTCTTTAGTTCTGCATAATGAGCACGTTAATAATTTGTAAAGAATCCACGAAGTTCTCACCATTATCTCGTACCATACCTTTAGAAACCAAGGACCTGCAAGTCACCTTCAGCACCAGTTTCCTCATCACATCCAAATATTGCAGCATCTTTGAGCCTTTGCTTCTTCATCTGCCGTTCAGTTCCGTTATTCCCACTAACTTGGCATTATCAGCGTGATTAATTCAGCCTCCTCCAAGGGAAATTAAATTTAAAAAAAAATATAATAAAAATAAAAATTAAAGGCTGCTGTTCTTCGGAAGTTGCGGCTTCCAAAACACCACTAGGAAAACTAACTGTATTAGTGTAGCATGCAAAAAAAATATCATACACCTCATTAAAACCAGCCTTGTTAAAATGGAATCTTTGTGTAACCTTCACAGTTTTTTTGAAGCAACGTGTTGTAGAATGGTATTAAAGTGATATTTCGGAATGGTCTGGTTCTACAGGGAATTCAGTGATATTTGAGTTGTGTTACAATCGAGTGGTTGAGCTGATGGTTAGTAATAGGGTTAATTAACCTTTTCCCCTTTTTCTTTATTCTAGCAGCTGAAGGGTCTAAAACACAAGACAAGAAAGTCACTTCAGGACAAAGCAACACCGGAACTAAACCAGGTACACGTGCTTTGTGTTGTAAGCTTCATCTCTGCCTCAATGGTGCATGAAAACCAGTTGTCATCTTAGGAACTTTTAAAATGTTAGACACTCTGATACCTCTCTCACTGTTTCAGTCAAGACTGGTATCAGTGACCGTTTGCACTTATTTAGGCTGGAATCTCTGGTTGTTTGCAAAGAAGCAAAACTGCAAAAAAAACCCAATCTAGTCTTAGTACAGTTTAGGAATGAGGGTTGGGAAGTGAGATGAGGCGACAGAAGTCCCTCTACTTAGATATAGGCTGGCCTGAGAATGATCTGCTGCAGACAAGGATTTACAGCTTTATAGAAATGTGCTTCTGTTCAGTCATTTCCTCACTTCTCACAAAGCATTGCCCTATTCTCTAAGGTACTCTATGCGGTGGGCAGATGTTTGTCATTACTTCATCACACCTGATTAAGACACTGTGTGGATTTAATTCACTGTTCACTTACATAGTTGAAAATCCATGTGCTACAATCCTTAAAGTAGTCCCTGATGCCGTCTGTCTGTTCCACTTGCATGCTTTGACCAACATCCAGAAGAGCACTTAAATATCCTTTCCAGCCTGGCAGCTCCGTGGCTGTTTTGTACCGGTAGACTCTTCTCTGTCCCCAAACCTTTGGGCACCTTTGGCCAATGTCCCCAGAGGGAAGCAATCCCAGTGCTGTCTGTGTTCAGATCTCACCTCACGTGCTGTGGACGGCGCTGGGTCCGGCACAAAGCTCAGTGTTCTTGGCTGCTCTCAACCAGAAAGACAGTGGGGAAAAGAGGAGAGACTGGAAATAACATTACTCACTACCATGGCAAAAACAGAACACTTGCTGTTGGACAACATTCAATATCTACTTTATTCTGGAGTCATTCAATCCTGGTTTTCATTTCTCAGGAGGTTGTCATGACTTCTCCTGCGTTCCCTTCATCTCTGCTGGTGTGTAGAAAGGAATGTAGAATTCCTGGGGTTGGACAGATAGAGGGCACAGGCACATGTGTAGAGTTTAGCCCTTCTGAGAGTCGTAGAATCATAGAATGGTTAGAAAGGTTGGCGTTGGAAGGGACATTAAAGGTCATCCGGTTCCAACTCCCCCTGCCATGGGCAGGGACACCTCCCACCAGACCAGGTTGCTCCAAGCCCCATCCAGCCTGGCCTTGAACCCCTCCAGGGATGGGGCAGCCACAGCTTCTCTGGGCAACCTCTTCCAGTGTCTCACCACCCTCACAGCAAAGAATTTCTTCCTGAGATCTAATCTAAATCTCCCCTCTTTCTGTTTGAAACTGTTACCCCTTGGTCTTATCACTCCACTCCCTGATCAAGAGTCCCTCTCCAGCTCTCCTGTACGTTCCCTTCAAGTCCGTGCTGAATGGAGGGTTCCTGAGAGCTGGTGCTTTGTGTGTTTTGGTTGGTTGGGGATTTTTTATGGTTGGTTGGTGTTTTTTCTTAACACTACATATGAATTTTGTGTCAAGCAGTGTTTTGGTTAATAACCAAAGAGTTTGCAGAAGGAGTGACAACAGTCACTATAAACCATGTCTGGAAGGTATCTGTAGACTGAAAAAATATTAGGAGCCCAAGGTAACTCTAAACACGTGCGTGGCAGTGCAAAGGGAGCTGGACAGAGGGAAGACAGTTTGACATCCAAATAATGCATCTGTCTCATATTTCTTTCTCCCCACAGCAACTCCTGTCAAGTAACGTACAAACTGGCTGTTGTTTTCTGCTTGACATCCCTTTCAGTTATCCCTTTCATCCCTTTAGTGCCAGAAATTAGCACCTTTGGAGTCAAGGGCATAAGGGAGGGAGTCATTTGTGAGAAGAGATTGAGAGGATTATAGAGGGAAATGAAGAACAGTAGTAGTTTGACCTTTGAAATCACACTGAGCGCGGCTGACAGTTACCTGAGCCACAGAAAGTGGCCGTAAGTAGTACATATGACAGTTACTAATTTGGCAAAATTATACCCTAATTCCTACAAATGTCAATTGAGTTTAAGAGCTCAGTGAGTATTAATTACATAGAAGATTTGAAAACCTTGCATTTTCCTTTCGTTAATATAATTAGGGATGAAAAATGACTGACATTTTAGTGTAGAATTTCTGCAAAATACCGATCGTGGCTTCTAAGCTCTTTTCAATGAACTAGTAAATTCTTAACAATCATTTTGAACTCACAGTGAGTGTTATAGGTTTCTGAAAAATGCAGGGGGGGTTGTGTAGTATAGAAACTTAATTTCCAGCAATAGGTACAAAATTAATTTTCCCTTTATAAACCTATAGTTTATTTAATCTCCTCTCAGGCATAATATCCAGGTATGGAGATCTTGTCCAGATTTCTCAGCCCAGGAAGGACATGGATCTATTGGAGCAAGTGCAGAGGAGGCCATAAAGATGCTCAGAGGGCTGGAGACCCTCTGCTGTGAGGACAGGCTGATAGAGTTGGGGTTGTTGAGCTGGAGAACAGAACGCTCCAGGGAGACCTTAGAGCCCCTTCCAGTCCCTAAAGGGGCTACAGGAGAGATGGGGAGGGACTCTTGATCAGGGAGTGGAGTTATAAGACCAAGGGGTAACAGTCATAAACAGAAAGAGGGAAGATTTAGATTAGATCTCAGGAAGAAATTCTTTGCTGTGAGGGTGGTGAGACACTGGAAGAGGTTGCCCAGAGAAGCTGTGGCTGCCCCATCCCTGGAGGGGTTCAAGGCCAGGCTGGATGGGGCTTGGAGCAACCTGGTCTGGTGGGAGGTGTCCCTGCCCATGGCAGGGGGAGTTGGAACTGGGTGATCTTTAAGGTCCCTTCCAACCCAAACCGTTTTACGTTTCTACAATATGAAACATTTGTGTGTTGTGTAAGTGTAGTGAAATCGATTGCTGAGCGTGAGTTCACACTCACTGTGTCATACCCCAGCTGCAGCTTCTGCAGCAGCACATGGGTCTTCCCGGAGTGTTCTCTGGGAGGCTCTGCTTATGCCCCGTTAGCAATTAATTCTGTTAGAACGGACAGGATTTGTCCTTGCAGGATTTGTTGCAAATGACACGTTTCTCTTTGTGCAGAAACTTCAAGCTATTGCCCGATGATGCATCTAGGCAAGAGAAAGCACAAAGTGCTTTGAGTGTTTGTCCTGGTATTTCTACTGAATAAGAAGAAATGCCAGTGCCCAGGTATTTGCCTGGCAGGGTGTTAATGAGCAGAGACGCGAGAAATAAAGCGGGGAGCAGGTCCAGTGAACTTTCGTGCTTTGCCACAATTTGAAGGTGTGTACTCGGGGTGTCACCAGATCAACTGGGTTCAGACCGTCATCATTGGAGGTTGGGCTTGTAGCCAGACTATGAAGAATCCTTTTCAAGGCTTAGAAAAAGGCATTTTAATTAAGGGAGCACAATTTTCGCCGGTAGCCTACGCTCCGGCAGAGCAAAGGCAACGCTAGTCTGCGACAAAGGTGTTAATCCCCATCTTTGTGTCAATATTGAATCAGCTCTTTGTGTTCCCAAATGAATGCGAAAGAGCTTGTTACTGAAGACAGGCTTCCGCTCTGCATAGCCTGCAACTTTAATGAGAATTCTTTAGGATCCTTCTAACATCCTGGGGGTGCTGGGAGAAGGGGCTGCGTGCGTGTGTGAACGCCATCAGGTGTGTGATACAACAAAAAAAAATAATAATTGGATCTCTTCAAAAAGAATGGCAGAGGGCAGCTTTAAAAATGTATTTTATTCCGTCCGTTGCTTATAATTAGGAATTCTTAAGGGAGACCTTTTCAGGTTGCCTGTCTGTGTAACCCTCCTGCCTCTTTGAAGAATTGCTGCTTCTCCCTGATAGGAAAATCTCTCAAGAAAGGAGGGGGGAAAAAAGCTGGAAGGAGAATAGTACATTCTGAAAGAAGCAGGATTTTACATTATTCCCCGGTGCCTCATCATTCTCTGTCAACTCGATGTTACATTGAGTTGGCTGACAGGCCTTGAAGGGAATCCCTGTTTTCCAGGGGAATTCATATTGAGTGTGTGTTATTCCACTAGCATTAATTACTTGTGCTAGAGAAATTCATGTTTTAGGGATCTCGTTTGCCAGCCACCAGAGAGAAAGAATATTACTACCCTTTTTGACCTGTGTCTGCACACTGAAGAGACTGCGTGGAAGTCGGCGCACTCTGTAATATCAGCCAGATGTTAATCTATGCTGTACCTTGGACAAATCTATGGCAAAGAGCAGATAATTTCAGAAATGGCAGCAGTGGGTGCTCTTCAACCAACGTTAATGTTTTGATCTGTAACAGGGTGGTGGGTTACCTTGGTCTCTGCTGGTGATTCATTCACTCGTTGCACCTTTTCATTGGGGCTATCACATTCAAAGGTTCTTCTACCAACTCTGCAATGGGTTTTCTCCTTCCAGCTCATTATTAATGGCATTAATTGGGACTGTAGTCTCATGACAGTTTTGGGGATGAGAGTTTTTCACTGAGGAGAGTTGAAGAATAATGAAACCGCAGCTGGTTGTCAGTGAACTTTTTAATGGAATCATAGACTGGTTTGGGTTGGAAGGGACCTTAAAGATCAATCCAGTTCCAAACCCCCTGCCATGGGCAGGGACACCTCCCACCAGACCAGGTTGCTCCAAGCCCCATCCAGCCTGGCCTTGAACCCCTCCAGGGATGGGGCAGCCACAGCTTCTCTGGGCAACCTCTTCCAGTGTCTCACCACTTTTTCATCCAAGAAATCCTGTATCCTGGTTCAGAAACTTCTGCTGGAGCGTGAAATGCTCAATACTGATTTTATTTTTTATTTTTTTTTGTTTAATTCCAAACCTGTTCAGCACATCCTCACTTCACACTGAATAGTGAAAAGGTTCCATTGTTTTGTTTCTCAGTGCACTTCCATGGTGACAGTATTCTAGGTAGCTCTTTACCTCTAAATACTTTGGAAACCGAGTCCCCCTCAATACTAAAATAAATCAGAGCATTTCTTTATAACCAGAAATCTTTCTGATTTTCCTGTGGGTTTTTGTTTGTTTGTGTGTTTCCTTGTGTTTTTATTAAAGCAGATTTTTTCAGTGCTTGTTAAAAAAAAAAAGCCTAAAATGAAGAGCTTTCCCGGTTTAACAGAAGAGAGTAAGGATGGGTAGGAAATTAGTGTTGGCAGCGTGCTGAGATGAGCTTGGAATTTGTTCCCTTTTTTGTCCTTTTTCCCCACTGAGGCTGGGAATTGGATGCTGTGAGCATTTTGTTGTTTTCCAGAGAACACATAGAGCAAGTGATGTTTTTCCAACCAAACCTAAATTTTTTATGGTTAAGCCTGGGCTGTGGCAGAGATTTTTTTTTTTTTATTATTTATTGTTATTCTTAGTCTTGCTGCTCTGAGCCAAGAAACCAGTTGCAGGTATCTTTAAAGAATTCATATAGCTAAATTTCAATCTACACTTGAGGAAATTGGCATCTTGCTTTACTGGTGTTACACCAGTCTGTGAGTGGGATGGACTGTGCTTGCCAGAGGGTTTAACACGTGCCCACACAAACACCCGTGGAGATCTGTACCGTGCTGTCTTCAGAAGCTCAACCAGCCTTGGGTATTGAGCTTCTTCAGTCTCCCAAAAAAAGAGCCCATGGGGGTTTTGAGGCAATACTGGTGGGAAGGGGGTGCTGGGTTATAACAGAATTTCCCGTGGATGCAGTTTGCAGAGATTGTGGAATAACAGAGAGCATTTTGTCAGAATGCTCTGAAGCAATCGAGTTGTTACAGACTCGGAAACAAGACAAAACTTCTTCCTGGGTTTTCATGAGCAATGATCAAGCTTGGAATTTGGAGATGCAGCTTGGTCCACGTTTTGGGAGTGTTTTTACATCTTGATAATTATGGTATGTTGTGGGGTTTTTTTCATAGAATCATACAATCATTCGCGTTGGAAAAGACCCTTGGGATCATCAAGTCCAACCATCAGCCCCACTCTACAAAGTTCTCCCCTACACCAGATCCACCAACACCACATCTCAATGACTCTGAAACACATTCAGGGATGGGGACTCAACCCCCTCCCTGGGCAGCCCATTCCAGGGTCTGACCACTCCCTCTGGGAAAAATTCTTTCCTAATGTTCAGCCTAAACCTATCCTGTTGCAGCTTGAAGCCATTCCCTCTCATTCTATTGCTAATTCCCTGTGAGAAGAGACCAGCACCAACCTCTCTACAATGTCCTTTCAAGTAGTTGTAGAGAGTGATGAGGTCTCCCCTCATCCTCCTCTTCCTCCAACTAAACACTCCCAGCTCCTTCAATCGCTCTTCATCAGATTTGTTCTCTAAATTTTTTTTAATTAATTGTTCCATCTTTTTTTCAGAAGATGGATTTCTGGAAATGTGATCAATTTTGCAAATAGAATAACTGGCATTACTTAATGGTCCTTAAAGGCCTCTTTATGGTACTCTCTGATTTTATGCTATTCATCTAATATTTTCCCCCTCCCTCCATTTGCAGATCATCCAACGATACTGCGGGTCGATGACAGGCAACGGCTTGCTAGAGAGCGGAGAGAAGAGCGAGAAAAACAGCTAGGTAAGGCCTACTCTGGATTTGTTTTTTTTACTGTTTGGGGTTTTTAATGGACTGTCATCTGCGTGCAGTGGTTGTGCCAGTTTGCTTTTAGGAGCATTTGGTAAACTGTTTGTGCTAGACATGAACTAATGTCATTCTAGGTACACAGTTTCATCTTTGAATTGGCATGTCTTGGTATTCATCATTGCTACGGACCCTTTACTTTACTTTGTGAATCTGAATGAAAAATGCCTTGATTTCCAAAATCATGCAAAGAAGTTTTCACTGATGTAAACGTAATTTTGTAAATTCGAGGTTTAGATGCTATTTTTTTTTACCAGAGAAGATTAGACTTCTTAATACATCGAAGGCATCCTTTGTTGCTGTAAAATAGCGTTGCAGAATAGGTTGCCAATGTATGGTTTGGTTTTTTCTGTGTAAACTTGGATTTTTTTACAGGTGAAACCTACAGTAAGTGTTAAATAGATGTGCTCAGTGCCTGATAAAATATCACCTTCACATGAACGTGTATAACACGAGTCCAGTGAATAGGGAAGGTAAAGACTACTTAAGAGGCTGGTGACGGGCAGTGCCCAGACCATGGTGGTGGGAGAATTATCCAATTACCTGAAGCCCAAGTGATGACTTCTCTGAAAGCTTTATGTTTGGCTGCCACAAAATTCTGTTGTAGTTGGGAGGTTGGGGAGCACACGTATTTCCTCTTCTTTTAACGTGTTCACCCTGATTTCTTTCGATGATGCATTATTCTTATGGCTTGTGAAACAGAAGTAATTTACTTCCATTTTCTAGCTTCTCTAAGTTTGTAGAACTCTTTCACAACTCCAGACAGAGTTACACTGCTTTTCCTAACCTGGAGAGCCATGATTAATTGCCATCAGTGTTGATAGCATTAATATCCTTCCTTCTCTACAGCACCTTATAATGTGGCTGTGCAGGGGTCACTAGGGTCAGTTTAGGGGGAGAAAAGAAAGCTTGGTTTTAGCTTGTTGAAGGGGATAACATGACGGGATGGTTGCCAATCCCTAAAAAGCTGCTGCTGGAGTTGAGGTTGATGGTAGGCATAGGCTGAGTTTCAGAAGAAATGGAGGTTACTGGCCCATTTTCATTCATTTCTCATAGGTGACACTTCTAGATCTTGGATTTATTCTTTTTTCAGGTTCAGTCCTTGTGTAGTAACAAGACTTTACTCAAGTGGAGTAAATGCTTTCCCTAAATTTTCCTGAACTCTGATTTTTTTTTTCCAGCTATTGATAAATGAGTATCTGTTACTGGAAGGACGTGACTTTTGTTGAGAAATGTCTCATTTTGTGTGACATATTTTCAAAGCGCCATCAAACTATGGAGTGCTTTTAGGCTGGTGTGGAATCCTTCATTCCTAAGTGGGAGAGTTCTGTGCGTCCCTGTGATGTATGAGTGTGTTGTGTGTTCCTGCATGAAGAATTATTTTGAACTAACAAGAAAATTGAAAGTCACGTTGTACTTTCATCTATATATTTGTCTTCCAACGTTCTGATTTAGGAGCTGTCTCTTGAGATTTATGTTCCAGAACAGCAAAGCAATAATTTTTACAATGGTATGCAAACTTCATTTTTTTTTATATATATATATTTTTTTTTCTTAGTGCAGAACCTGAATAATCAGTCACTCATGTCATGTGAACCATGACAAAGAGACGCCTAAGCTGTCCATCTTCAACATCAAGTTGTATAATGCCCTTACATAAATGTGCCTTGATGAAAATTAGAGTTGGATTTTGTTAAAACTGGGACATCACTCATGCACCAGTAATAGCAACTGAAGGAAGGAATTTATTTCAGGTTTTTTTAGAATTAAGTTGGATTTAAGCTTAATTCCTCCCCTTTTGATTCAGAGGATCTGTCAAGTTTAGCAAAGGCTTCTTTTTAAGCAGAAGCTGAGAATTTCAGTCATGCCTCAAGTGAAATTATTCTCTGCTGCCAAAAAAAACCCATAAGGCAGTCAGTGTTGAGTTCAGTGCAGAGCCGGTAGCAATCTGTAACAATTTCAGTTTGTACTTTGAGCAACTTGAAAGGCAGGAGGTCACATTATTTATCTTTTCATGAAAATTAAGTCTATTCAACCCTTCTTGTCTGTGGAGTTTAATAATAGTTTATAGTGTATAGTTTATACTACTACTTTAATAATTGTGCTTCTTTATTGGGAAATATTCTATTGTTAAAGGAGGATCTATTTTTAAATTAAGACCTGGTTGTTCTTTTTTTCCCCTCCCCTTTGGTTTACTTTCAAGCTTTAATGTGTTTTGGTTTGTTTTTTCAAGTTCCACTGTGCTGTGATGGATGTGGCTTTCACTGTGGCATAATGGGTCAGTATGTGCTCAGAGCTCTTGAGGATCTGCTTGTAGCTGGCGACGGTAATTTGGTCGCCTTATTTTACTTACCCCACTTGGGTGTCTACCTCTCTTTAATGAGAGTTTAAAGAGTAGGAAAGATGAGTGCTGTCATTTCTGTTATCTGGATCCATGCAGCACGTGTGTGCCAGGGCTGTCGGTATCTGCTGGCTCTTGAGGATCCCGTTATGCTACTTAATTGAAAAGAATTAAAAGGCTTCTACAAAAATGCCCTTTTCACCTTCCCATATACATGACTAATTTTGGAACTTGCTTTAGAAAATGTAGAGGGCACACGGGGGTCCTGTGTGCTATTTCGGCCAGTCTCCCTATCCAGAAGGAAGGGTTTTTTTACTTCCTTCACTGTTTTTGAAATGCCATCCCAGCACTTCTGAAAGATGAACTCTTTGGGGTTGGGTTTTGGGTTTTTTTGTGCAATTCATGTTTTACGTGGCTAGTAAGTTGTATCGATCTGAGAGGTTTTAGCTTTATTCTCTTGGACTTGTCTTTTCACGTGGGCAGAAATAAAGGAGTTGCTTTGCAGCCGTGCTTCCAGTTTTTTATTCCCCTGGCCATTGTGTCTTACATTTACAATCCGCATTACATTACATATGCACATTCAGACCTTTAAAGGATTATTAGGGTAATCTTTACTTGATTCTGCAAATAAAGCTCCCGATGCCTCTGTCACTTACTCTTGAATAATCATGTTTTCTTATTTCTGCCAGCACTCTGCCTTTTTGAGACCAACTCTCTTGGGTCATGGGGTCGTGCAGGACTGGAGCGTCCAGAGAGGTGGTGGGGGCTGAGGGTGACGGCTCTCCAGATGGGGCTGTTCTAGGAGGACAGAGTGCAGGGACTTGTCACTGGCTCCAGAAGTTGACACTTCTCCTGGCTCCAGCTCGGGCTGTGGCTCCCCGGCGTGTCTCAGGGTGACTGGCTCCGCTTGGCAGTGGAGGCCGTACAAGAAACACGTCTCAGAATTAGGCTGTTTGTAAAGGAAAACATGGTAGATGGCATCAACCTGACATTTTGAATGATCAAAATGTGTTTTTTCAACAGCAAGTGTTACTGGGATTCTAAAATGGGGTTCATTCTGACAGCCTTAGAGTAGTGGCCTAGCAAAGAGGCAAAGTCAGGGTTTTCTTGTTTTCTACTTTAGAGTGTCTCAGTCCCTGATTCTTGAGAGAACCATTTTAAGTCTTAGATCTGCGCGTGTTTTATCTCCACTAATCCTGCTTGAAGACTGACCTTTTTTTATCACAGTGATGATCCTGGTAAGGACACGTGGCTCGTTTAATTTCTGGCGTTGGCAACAAAAGATGGTAATCCTGCATCTGACTGAACTCTTCATTTAAGGACATGTGTTATTAATCTTAGTTTTTCAGCGTGTTTGAGTTTCAGGTTGGCTAAATCCATTAAATTCTTAATACTTCCAGTGCATAAGCATCAAAATAATATTTTAAAGATCGCACTGTGATACTAATTCCTCTCCCATTTGTAAGAGATCGTTGGCAAAACATCACATTAATAAAAGTTAATTATTTCTTTTTTTTCTGTCAGTGAATTCCTGCTCTCCTACTCTGTTCTCTGGCAGCTGGGGACAGAACTATACCTGATGTTGCCACAGTCAGAAGCCCCATGGAAACTGGGCATCAGTGGCCCTAGCACATGAATCATTTTAGGATGTTCTCAGAGGACTTGAGTGTTAGAAAGGTTTATAAGATAAGAAAACTTTTTTTTTTTTTTTAAGGAAGATTACTCTAAAAATTTCTGTGGTGAATGTCCCTCAGCGTAGTTACAGGGGAAAGGCTGGCTTAGAGAATCTAACATTAACTTCAGCTTTAATTCCAGCTCTGAAGTTCACTTGTTAATTCAGTCAGTCAGCCGTTTCCGTGGCCGGATGGAAGGTCCCTGCTTTTAGGTGGAGTTAAAGCATCACTGATCCATTTTTCTGCCAATGCAGCGAGGAGGCGATCACGGCCTGAGCGCGGAGCTGGCGGGGAGGAAAGGTGAAGCGGCGGTCAGGCGAGATGGTTATTGCTGAGGTCAGGGCTGTAAAGCCAGGAGAGATAAAGGCTGGAAAGACTGACACAGGCTGTAGGATCTTTCCTCAGGTAAGCCGTCTGTCCAAGGTGTGGGGGGGGAAGGAAGGCAGATCAAGAAAGGGCAGCGCTGGACTGACCAGCCTTTAAGTAAGGCACTAAACCAGAAGGAAGAGGACAAAAGTGAGAGAGAGCAGAAGGGACATAAAAGAAGAGCCGGACCCCTGTTGGAATGGGTCCAGAGGAGGCCACAAAGATGATCCAAGGGCTGGAGCACCTCTCTTATGAAGACAGACCGAGAGAGTTGGGGTTGCTCATCCTGGAGAAGAAAAGGCTCCAGGGAGAACTTAGAGCCCCTTCCAGTCCCTAAAGAGGCTACAGGAGAGATGGGGAGGGACTCTTGATCAGGGAGTGGAGTGACAGAATAAGAGGTAATGGTTTCAAGCTGAGAGAGGGGAGATTTAGATTAGATTTTAGGAAGAAATTCTTTGGTGTGAGGGTGGTGAGATGCTGGAACTGGTTGCCCAGAGAAGCTGTGGCTGCCCCATCCCTGGAGTGGTTCAAGGCCAGGCTGGATGGGGCTTGGAGCAACCTGGTCTGGTGGGAGGTGTCCCTGCTCATGGCAGGGGGGGCGGGACTGGGTGATCTTTAAGGGCCCTTCCAACCCAAACCATTCTATGATTCTTGCATTTGGAACACCAATTTTGGCTCTATTTTATTATGTTGTAAGGCTTTAAATACAGAAGAAGGACTCTGCAGGTTTCATTTGACCTGGAGGCTGCTTTCTCTGTCCTGTTCTGCTATTTTCTGCCTTAATCTGCAGTTCACGTTTCTCCTTCGAGTCATGTAAGTAAATTAGCATACAAAAGTATTTCTGTAAATCTTCTGGTGGGTCTTGCACTAGTATTTCTCATTTGTAGGTGTCACCTCTGATACCTGCTCTTCGTAGTTGCTCTAAGCAACTGTGCTATTCCTTCTCATTGCAATTATTCTAGCTATGATCGTTAAATTTCCTGCAAGCATCTTGCTGAGCTTTCACCCCTCTTGCCAAGAAGGGTGTTTTATGGTTGCTTGTAGCCACTGAATAAACATCCTCCAGCTGGTTTGGATACCACAGTGAAGTTAAACATGCTGTCTGTGTTTTTCAGCAAAGCATTTGACACCTGAAATGGTGTAGAGAAATGTTTCTTCAAGGGAGAAACTCCAGGTATCAACTGGGCTGCTCAGGGTAGAGACTGGGCTTTGAGCAACCTGGTCTGGTGGGAGGTGTCCCTGCCCAGGGCAGGGGGGTTAGAACTCAATGATCTTTAAGGTCCCTTCCAACCCAAACCGTTCTATGACTCTATGATTTCTCCTGGGACTGCGGACAAGCTTTATGGTGCAATCTCAGCACTTTTTTAGGCAAGGGGGGATTCATTTGAGCAGGCAGGAAAGTGCAGATGAGCAGTTTGGCGAAGATGAGTCGTGGTGTTATGAACAGTGAATGCAGTGTCTGCTCTGAACACCTAGAAGCCTTTGGGGTTTTTGGTTTTGGTATGTGATTGCGTCAACACAAATATCTCTGCCAACTGAAGACTGGAGTTGTGATTATAACAGTAGGTTCTCTTTTTTCTTTTATTTTTTTTTTTTTTTCCTTTTTCCACATGTTGAATTTAAAAAATACTGCCTCAGGCTTAGGTAGAGAACTTCCTTAGATTGCTGACCTTGGAAATTGAAAGTCTTTTTAAGTCTTCTGTACTCTTTGCTGGCCTGGTTCCCTGTTGCTGCTGTGTTGTCAATGAGCTCCTACTGTGCATGGTTTTCTAACATGGTTCTCGGTGATGTTTGTCTCGTGACCTTCACGTGTATCTCTTTCTGCACTCCCATCTGGCAGCTCCTGAAGATCAAGAGGTATCAAATGTCTGGGATTTTTAGAAAGCAAGTAGTAGTTGGTTTGGTTGGTTTTTTTTAGAACACACAGATTTCTGGGACCTGAAGCTTTCAAGACAGCAATGGGGAGAGGGCCACGGTATCATATATAAATGGTTTCATGTGGACTACAGTTTGAGCCCACGTTCCACATGGTATCTTCATGGCAGTTGAGACCTTGATGGGGAGCAAAATGCATGTTGCGTGGTGCTTCTTGGTTTGTCTTAATTTGCGCTTCTGAAACATGTTCTTCGTGGCTCTGCAGCAGTGGAGTTACAGGAGAGATTGAAATTCACCTTCAGACTGACTTCTGTGGTGGGTGCTTGAGTCCTTCTGGACAGCTGTTGGTACAGCTGATGGTTCAGGTGTCATCCCAGTCACCCCAGCCACTTCTGTCATAAGATCAGTAGAGGTATACAGCGGTAATAGTTTTATCTTTCTTTTTACAGTAAAAGAATGTAGAGAATTATGTCTTGTACAACAGAAGTGTGTTCACATGTATCTGATTTCAGTATTTAGGTATTTTAAACTAACAAAAAAAAAAATCCTTTCTTCCACATAAAAACTATATGCCTAAATAATTATTTCTGGTAGTAATTCATAGGAAGTAAATTGAGATGAAATGAATGAGTGACCAAGTACACAATGTTTTAATACATGAGGAGAGTGTAGGATATTACATATGTCTTCTTAGGAAAATGGGTTCAAAATTTTTTTCCACTTAGTTGTTCGATCAGATTGCGTTAAAGACCTCATCACGGATAGTGTGTCAGTGCTTTTACTTCTGCTTCTTCTCACAGCTGCAAGAGAATCCGTCTGGTTAGAAAGGGAAGAGAGAGCCCGGCAACATTATGAAAAACACCTGGAGGAGCGCAGGAAGAAGCTGGAAGAGCAGAGATTAAAGGAAGAGAGGAGGCGAGCTGCTGTAGAGGAGAAGCGAAGGCAGAGACTAGAAGAAGATAAGGTAAGAATGAATGTCGTGAAAACACTTTTCAGCTTGCCTTCCCCCCC
>VXBJ01001832.1:30731-87150 GCA_013400055.1 Nycticryphes semicollaris | reverse complement strand
AGGAAGGACCTTGGAGGGGGGGGGGGATAAGGGGGAAAACATCAACAAGGCTTTAAATATGAAGGATAGTCTTTTATGGACCGTAACTCATTGCCTGATGGTTTCTGCCACCCATTTCAAATTCAGGAGAGGTCAGACTAAATGGCAGGCTGTCTGGCAGTGGGGAAAGGGAAAGAATAGGGAAGCGATGGCCACGTGTCAAAAAGGATAAGTGTCAGGGCGTTCCTTGCTTGGCATTTTCATCAAAGCAAGCACAGAACTCGTGAGAAGTCTCTCAGGTCTGTCATAGACCCTAAATCTAGTTGAGCCTGTACCTGGAGGAGTGCCACCGGTCCCTCCCGTGGCCTCAACATCTTAAGGCAAGCGCCTAAAGGCTGTCTGCTCCCTGTTTCACCTTCCAGAGGGCACCCAGTCACGCTCCCTCTGCGGTGCCTACTCCTGCCTGCAAACCCTGGAGATGAGGATGATAAGCTTACCCTAAGGGGCTTATAGCTGTCATCAAGAACACGTCTCCTGGTGAGCGGCGCCTTTTTACCATTTGAAGGGCAAGATTTATTGCATTATTTCTTTTTGGCCCAGCAAAAGTTTTCATTAATTAGTTACCTAAAAGAGTGCTTAACTTCTACTCCAGTATCATATTGCTATAGATAGCTCTTCATCATAATTTTGTGGTTGGACAGCCAGAACGGGCATCTCCTTAGGCTTTTATCTTAGTGGTACAGAGCTGAGTAGTTGAAACTGTGACAAACCACGAGCACACACATTCAAGTGGAGAAAGCTGCTGTTGGCCAATGAATTTTGGTGCTCTTTAAGGAAAGCTCAGCAGGTGGAGAATACCTTAGGTCAGGCATGAGTTACGCACTTTCTTAAGCTGTGTTCCTCCTCCTCTCTGTAGTGCATTGTCTTACAAACAGGTGATGGTCTCCATCACTGCGTCACCTTTCTCTGCCACCTTTGTAGAAAGTGGCACTTGAACATGAGCCAGCAGTGTGCCCAGGTGGCCAAGAAGGCCAACAGCGTCCTGGCCTGTATGAGGAACAGCGTGGTGAGTAGGGCTTCGGGGGGTGATCACCCCCCTCTACTCAGCACTGGTGAGGCCTCGTCTTGAGTGCTGTCACCGGTTTTGGGCCCCTCACCACAAAAAAGATATTGAGGTGCTGGAGCAGGTCCAGAGAAGGGCAACAGAGCTGGTGAGGGGTCTGGAGCACAAGTCTTATGAGGAGAGGCTGAGGGAGCTGGGGGTGTTCAGCCTGGAGAAAAGGAGGCTGAGGGGAGACCTTCTCGCTCTCTGCGACTACCTGAAAGAGGAGAGGTGGGGGTCGGTCTCTTCTCCCAAGTCACAGGTGATGGGACAAGAGGAAAGGGCCTCAAGTAGTGCCAGGGGAGGTTCAGATTAGGTAACGACTCTCGTGCCCGTGAGTCTCACTTAGTAAAGCCCGAGACCATGAAAAAAACCCAAGAATCTGTTGTCTTGCAACAGGAGCTTTAAACTGTGACCACACTGAGCATGGTACCCGGAGAAGAAAGGAAGCAAAGATTTTCCCACTATTGCATCCAGTTTAATGGTGGTTCTGTGATGTCTTCTTTTTCCTTCATTGTTCAATTACAAGCTTAACGATAATGGGTGTGCTGTAACGGAGGTCTCCGTGGGGTGTTTTGTGTCTCTGTATATTCTGTACCACTGCAGAATGGAGCTATTAATCACAGAGAGCTCTGGCAGCAGGACATTGTGTTGAGGACACTTAGCCAGAGAGCCTGCTGTGCTTGAGGGTCCTCTATTTCTATAGTAATGCCCCTTATTGAGTTAGCAGAATTTAGGGGAGCAATTTGAGAAGTGAAAAACAGCACCAAGGGCAGATTAGGCAATTATATCTTCATAGGATAAGATTGAGATCGGCTCCCCTTTTCATGGGGCTCGGCATGGAGTAGATTACAGACAGATTCAGAGTTTATGGCTATTAAAAGTGATGGATCTCTACCTTTAAAAATGCAAATTAATCTCAGGTTTATTACAGCCAGTCATTTCAGTGAATGTTTTAGAGGCTCGGCCTCATAAATTCAAGCTGCAGTTTTGTTGCCATAAACATACAACTAAGGCCAATGAATGCTGAGATGTAAGAAGTCCTGATTTCACTTGCAGCATCAAGATTATTGCGATGGTCTAAGTTTATTTTAATGAACTAGCTCGGGAACTAGTTGAATGTTTTGGGTTTGTGATGCTCATTATGACACCATCTATTGCACCAGAGTATCCAAGAAATGACTAGTTCAATATGAAAAACAACATGGAGGGCTCCTGTCGATGCTGATTCTCCGTGATCAGTGTTTAAGTAGTATTTGTTTACAAGTGGAGAAATTTTGCAAGGCAAATACTGGGAAAAGCAAGGCAAGGGGAGTGATTGCAGCCAGGTCACTGTGTTTTTCAACGCAGGCTGACGGTGAGAAAAGTTGGCTCTTGTTACTCTTCTAAAATGCAAAATTATCATGAGTAGGTTTTCCAACAGAATTAACGATCGAATGTATTTGCTGTATCAGGTTAATTTGATACCAATTTGCCATAATGCCACAGGCAGCACCACGAATTAAATGTTCGGCCGTACGTGTTCCTGTAGGAATTCCTCTCCTAAAAAGGAGTTAAGCACAGAATGTGCAGCACCGAGTGATTGTACGTTTTCTGATCTCTGAAGGACGCTGTCAGTATTTTTTTGGTGTGTAGTAGTAGCGAGGCGGTCGTACTAATGCTTCTGCAACGTGTGGTTATTTGTGAAGCATCTAACCTCTTGCTTGTGTGGTGCATGTCCAGCTCGCCGCCTGCAGCTCAGTCCCTGGGAGAGCAGCATCGTTAGCAGGCTCCTGACGCCCACCCACTCCTTCCTGGCCCGAAGCAAAAGCACCGCTGCGTTGTCTGGAGATGCAGGTAAACCTGGCAGAACGGGGGCTTCGTGTCTCCGCCGCTTATTTTTCCCAGGTTCCTTGGGGGATGTTGTTGATTTGTTGATCAAAATTCAGCATCTAATCACGGTGACGTCCCCGGAATGGGCTCGAGTGTCCGCCCTGACGTTGTGTGCCAGCACGGAAGCTTGTTCGTGGCGCTCACTCGCTGTGTCTCTGTCTCCCACCACCCCTTTCTTAATTTCTTCTGCCTCGTCATGGGTGCAGTGAATGAATACACCACAGGCAGGGCAGCGGCCTCACGCTCTCCGTGGATGTTTAAGGAAATGCCCGCGATGCTGTCAAGAGCTGGGTCAGCGCAACCCCCCTGCTCAGGCTGCTTCCTGCAAAACACGTGCCTCTTGTACCCGGGCACTTCCCACAATAAAGTAGTCCCTGGTGCCAGCGGATGTAATTACACGTCACGTTATGAATGTGCAGGTTTAGTGAGGTTGCAAGACTTGGCAACTTCTCTGCCAGCCCCCAGAAGAGCGCTCTGATGTTCGTTCCACCGAGGGCAAAATGAAACCATCACTAGGTGTGTGGTGAATTAAAGCCTGGGCAAAACTGTATTTGACAACCAGGTCGTACCTGTTTCTCATGTGTTTTAAGGCAGGTGACAGCTGCCTCCTCTTTTATCTCAGGATGTTTCATGACCATGCACTGGGGACTTCACCGTGACAATAGCTCTCTGCTGCACATGCTGAGTGTCTAGTCTAGACAGGTCTTTCCTGCCCGATACGGACAGGATTTTTATTCTAATTAAAGCACGTAGAAGGTAAGAAGGAATAGAGATCTGCTAAGATTACTTTTAAAGAAGCTTTCACTTAAGAACTCTTACAACTAATTAGGCAGCAGTACATTTCCACAAGGGTGGCGCTGGAGGAGAAAAAGCCACAGGTGATGTGCTGCAAACAACAGTGGCAATAACAAGTGCAGAATTGGGGTTTCACTCTTGGCAACCAACAGCTTGTAAAATGAATAGGTAATGCCATCTACCAAGCGGGATACTGGAAGTTCAGCTCCTCGTTAGGGAATAGTTGAGAAAGCAGTGACTTAATTTCATCAGTGTTTACTTTCCCAGAGCAAGCATGAAGATTTTTTTTTCATTTTTTTTTATTATTTTTTATTTTTTTAAGTGACTGCAGTTGTTTCTGCTGCTCAATCAGCTCTAACCTGAGCGGAATATAGAGAAAAAATTGCAGACAGCAGGAATGACTGAACTGTCAGTCACCAGTCTGAGGTGATTCCCCTCAGACGCCTTCCCTGTGCTGACTGGAACTGCACCACCCAGGAGCACAATCCCGTCTGCTCGTTGTTTCCCAGGAATTATTCTGTAGGAGCAATAACTGCGGTTGTTTTGTGCGGGACATTTCCTGGAGATTAATGACCAGGTGGTGGCAATGGCTCACAGCTGCGCTCACGGCGCTCCGCTTATCCCAGCCTGTCATTAGTCCCCAGAAAATTACCCTGCCCTTTGGCTGTAAAGATAAATTACAGTGGGGGGAAAAAAAACCCAAAACAAACAAACAACCCCCCAAAAAATCAAAATTAAATTAAATATGGATTCACATCCTTTCATTTTAAGTGGGGGACATCCAGTGTAAGAGTACACCTGGATCTTTTTAACCCTCTAAAACCAAAATGTTTTCTAAATAACTCTCCCAGAGCTCCTGAGAATAGATGTCATCTCGGTGGGATGAGATTCCCTGGGAGCGCTTCCTAAAGCCTTGTTTGGGAACGTGGCAAATGAAAGGGTACCTGGCAGAGGCTGCCCAGGGAGGGTGTGGAGTCCCCTTCTCTGGAGACCTTCAAGACCCACCTGGATGCAGCCCTGAGTGATGTGCTCTGGGCAATCCTGCTTTGGCAGGGGAGTTGGGCTGGGTGAGCTCTAGAGGTCCCTGCCAACTCTGGAAAAAAAAGGAACTGCTTGTCTTTTTTCTCGACTTTTAATTTTTTAATTAATTTTTCCAAGTCACTCATCTTATAATACTTCATTGAATATAAATCCCTGTAAGCGTTAAGGCAGGCATCCATGCCCTTGCTGTAACACTTACAGGAGACTCAAGACTCTCTTTATTCATCTCGTTAATCTCAGGGCAGGAGAATGTGCAGCCTTAATGCTGTCAAAGTCTGTGAGCTCCTCCTGTGACAGCAGCTGAGCTGCTTGAGGAGGTAGAAACAGGCAAGAAATGTTGGGTTGTTTTGGTTTGGTTTTTTCTATTAAGTAAACTGAGGATGTAATTCTCTTTTCCTTTTTCTTTTTTTTAAAAAAAAAACAAACCAAAAACAAACAAAAACCCAAAAGGGTAGGGAACATACTATATGGAAGCTCTCCTTTTCCTTCAAGTTACATGCGAATAGTAATTATGGTAAGAATATATTAAATGACCAGGAAAGACAAACAGGAGCAGACAAATGGGACAACGGAGGTGGTGAGGAGTCCGGAGAGTAAGCATTTATGAGGAGAGGCTGAGGGAGCTGGGGGTGTTCAGCCTGGAGAAAAGGAGGCTGAGGGGAGACCTTCTCGCTCTCTACAACTCCCTGAAAGGAGGGTGTAGCCAGAGGGGGGTCGGTCTCTTCTCCCAAGGAACAAGTGAAGGGACAAGAGGAAATGGCCTCAAGTTGCACCAGGGGAGGTTCAGATTGGGTATCAGGAAAAATTTTTGCACTGAAAGGGTTATTAATCCTTGGAATGGGCTGCCCAGGGCAGTGGTTGAGGCACCATCCCTGGAGGTATTGAAAAGCCGGGTTGACATAGTGCTCAGTGACATGGTTTAGTGATGGGTTTTATCAGAGTTCTGTTGATGGTTGGACTAGATGATCTTAAAGGTTCCTTCCAACCCAGACTATTCTATGAAATAAAACTCTGCAGCAGTTACATTGCTTTCCTCAGTCTTCTCCTTTGGTTGAATCAAGAGAAGGTGCAAGAGAACTTTGCTCAAGAAGTTCCCCCTGATACTTTTTGCAGTGTTACAGTTCTCTCTGGATTTGTCATCAGAACCCTGTGTAACCGATAACCTGCCACTTGGTCATAGTCTTTGTCCCTGTGCAAACTGAGGAAAACTGCTGTCCTGGTTACTCCTACCAGGAAAGAGTGATTCCCAAGTGGATTTGTTGTTGTCAGCCTCTTGCTGCCGGTAGTTTTTTGTAACGTGTAAAATATTTTGCTTTCAAGAATGTATTTGAGTCAGCTGTTATCCGAGCGTTACCACGAAATATTGAAACTTTTTTAAATGGATGGGCTTCAATTATTTTTAGAAGAGGGGTTTTTAAAAACACTTCACTTGCTAAAAGTTGTAGATGGCAATTCCATTGGTTTCCTGAATGAAACTGTTTTGTGTTGTTGAAGTGTTTTGATCTTTGTCTGTACGTCTCCTTTTCTTTTCCTCAACTTCCAAGGCCAATTAATGGGCATTCTGATTTTAGCATGATTGTTTTCTACTCCCCTGTGTAATCAAAACCTCATGTCAGCGCATACGCTGAGCTAGTCCATCGGAGCAGGCACTGGGTACCCTGCTTTTTCAGAACAGCCTGTTGTATAAAAACTTAACAGAAAAACATTACTACTTTCTATTACCCGGTTACGTGGCACATTTTTAATTTATTTTAAAATAAGTTATTAGGTTACAAATGGAAAAGTGCATGAGCCCCTATCGAAGTTGTACCCTTACTATATGTGCGGCCAAGCTAATGTAACACATGTTGGTTCTGACTTGAGAATTGCTCGTTCCTCTGTGGATTAATTCTTTCTTTCTTTTCTGTCTTCCTCGGCTGTTTCTGTTCCTGCTGGCTTTCCTCTCTCCATTCTCCAATGCTGCTCTGTCATTAAAATTAATAAATAACAAACCCAACCAACACCGTAGTTATCCCCATTTGTCCCCGTTCAGCGTCTTGCAGCCCCATCAGTCCTCTGTCCTACAAGGCCATGAACTGTAGATACCCAGGAGACCGAGCCAAACTTTACGCCTCCACTGATGCTGTTGGACGTAGGAGAACACCGCACCTTGCAGGGGTAGGTATGGAGGTGGGACGTACCCTGGTGTCTCACACCATGATCACCTGATTGCATTGCTTGTTAGGGCAGGAACAGTTGCAAGGGCACTAGAACATCTCCCTGATGAGGAAAGGCTGAGGGACTTGGGGTTTTTTTTGTCTGGAGAAGGGAAGGCTGAGGGGGGATCTGATCAACACCTAAAAATACTTCAAGAGTGGGTGTCAGGAGGATGGGGCCAGGCTTTTTTCAATGGTGCCCAGGGACAGGACAAGAGGGAATGAGCACAANGGCAGGGGGGTGGAACTGGATGATCTTTAAGGTCCCTTCCAATCCAGACCATTCTATGATTCTGTGATTTTTGTTGTCAAATACATATTTACTGAGAGAGGTGGTGATAGATTATGAGCAATTTATTAATGAACTCGTGAAACAGACTGGAGAAACTGCTGACTCGGGAGTGCTTTCTCTCAGCCCCTCGTCCTTAGTTGTTAAAGAATCATGTAGATGTGGTGCGTCAGGGCATGCTCTAATACCTGAGATTGTTGGGTTGGGTGATTTGTTTCATGGGGTGTTTTGGTTTGGTTTTGATTGCCTTTTTTTTTTTTTTGGTGGTTGCTTGTTGGTGTTTTGTTTTGATTGGGATTTTTTTTTTTGGGGTGTCTGTATGGTTGGACTCGATGATCTCAAAGGTCCCTTCCAACCATGAAGATTCTGTGATTCTGTGTGAGCTCTGCATTGACTCTGTCTTTTTTTTTGTGTGTGTGTGCGTGTGGTTTTTTTTTGTTTGCTGAACTATAGACTGACAGAAAAGAAAAGGAAAGAGGCCATTTGTCATCCAGCTTCTCGGCCAGCTTTAAAGGAGGTCATTTTTCTCCCAACCCCAAAGCTAGATCTCCAGCTCCCTCTCCAGTCTGGTAAGCCAAGTACACGCTCCGCTGGAGGTTGACTGCGCTGTCACTTAAACGTGAAATGGGGCAAACTTGTGTGGTGATATAGATGTTTTCTCTCTGCAGTGAAGGATAATCCTGCTTTTAGAAAAATATTGGTACTGCTTTGAGGAAAGGGAAGAAAGAGGAACTTCAAGGCCAGGCTGGACGGGGCTTTGAACAACCTGGTCTGGTGGGAGGTGTCCCTGCCCAGGGCAGGGGGGTTGGAGCTCAATGACCTTTAAGGTTTCTTCCAACCCAAAGCGTGCTATGATTCTATGAATTTACCTCTTTTTTTCCCTTCTTAGCTGGGCTCAGTGCTTGCATATCTGGAGCATTGCAAAGAGAAACCTTTTGCACAAAAACTTAATTGCTTGCTCCAGCCTGATGGCAGAGAAAGGAAGAAGTTGTTTTGTTTGTAGCTGTTGGAGTTGTGGAGGTGATGTGCAGGCTTGTGTCCGGCAGAGCGTGTCTGATAGCGACTGTCACTCTTTGTGGTCCCACAGGCGCGCGTCAAAGTCTTTGCCTTTTTTGCCTGGCACACCCAGGCAGGTAACTTCCCCGCCTGGTTCCTCCAAAGCTTCCTCGGCTCAGGCACGTCCTCCTTCTCCTGGCAACATCCGGCCAGTCAAAAAAGAGGTCAAAGCAGAGAGTGAGAAGAGAAGACCAGAAAAGGAAGCTGGGAAGGCCAGTGAGGAGAGGAGGGAAGAGAATAAAGGAACTTGTGCCGGTGCTGGAGAGTCTGCAAGTCAGGAAGAGCTCACTGTCCAGGCAGAGCTTGCTCAAGGTAAGGAGAGGTTCTCCTTTGGGATAAGGAATGTCTGAGTGTCTCTTCTGTTCTTCCCTCCCTTTCTCTGACACGGCCTAGCTTTTGGTAGTTTTCTGTCAAATTAGTTTAAATTCTTCAGACCGTTCCTGCAGATTTGTGTTCATTGTGAGGAAAGTGTCAGCAGGTTGAAGCCTGCCTGCTTGTAACCGTCGTCACACAGACCTGCCTCGCGTGGTGTGTCTTCACAGCCCTCTTCTCTGCCCGTTTGGATGGGGAATTTGTCCCTCTTGTCACAACACAGCTGCTTTTCAAACTCTTGATGTAGGATAATAATGATCTGAAGGCTAACGGTACAGGAAGCCACGGGGTAAGGTAGTGACAGCGTCCAGCTCTACTCAGCACAGGACAGGCCAGCAGGAGAAGGTGAAATGCAGAGGAGAACCAAGGAGAAGAGTGAAGAGAAATGGGCAGAATTTTTCAGGGAAAACGAGTTATTTTAAAAAAATAATTACCCAGCAGGCAAAAAAAAAAAAAACCCCACGCCAACCCTGAAGAGCCTCAAGGCAGAAAAGGATGTGCACATGAAATAAAATAGTGATCATAACATTTAGGAAAGGCAAAAGGTAAATCTGAAAATGAAAAATATCAGTTTGTTCTAGCAGACATTGTAGTCCATTGTAAATATGGCATAAACTGTCTGTCTCCCAGATGGGACAGAACGGCTGTTGTGGCCACTGGGATTCCCAGGATGGATTACTTAGGATTCTGAATTTAAGATGCATAGATTCTCCCGTGATGGTCCTTCAGAAAACAGTTTTAAGTATTAACAATCCTGCATTTAGCTGCAAGATGTGCAGCTGGGGGTGGTTCTTCTGTGAGAAGACGTGATGTGAATTGTTTTGTTCTAATTATTTGTTCTAATAAAGTCTGTTACGGCAGTTCCAGTCTGATGCCCAGGTCTTGCCACTCCAGGTGCAACCCTCCAAAAAGCTAGAGATTTATGGTAATAAATGGATGCATCTGTTGGCCCATGGGCACGGAAAGAAGATAGGAGTTAATTGACACATTAGCATGGGTCTTCACTGCTCTTCTGATAACCTGCTTGCTTTTAAGGAGAAAGTTTCATTTGAAAAGGATTTAGGGGTTACCACTGAGATAACTTTGCAAATGTGTACAAGTCGTAGTTCCTCGGTGCAAGGTGTGGACCAGAGGAACCTCATCGCGCTCGTTTGACAGTTTAGCTCAGGAGGAAGAGCTCTGTAGAGTGCGTCAATCCTCGAGCCTGTGACAAGGTCACTTAGTATGGAAATGGGTCATGTGCAATGAAGATACTCAACAGTGAAGCAGCCTGTGCTCACAGCAAAGAAACAAGTAGTGGAGAAGGGGAAAAGAGAAGGATGCTGTAGTCCAAGTGGTGAGCGAGGCTTCCAGTTGGGTGTCTTCTGCTAAAGCCAGAGCATGTGATGGTTGGAACCAAAGACTGAGACCTCCTTTTACATGTGAGCTTAGAGGACAAGCTTTGTACGTCAGATGGAGGCCAAAGCTGCCCAAACTTGGGCATTGGGAGCTAGAGGGACATTGCTGATGTCTCCTCGGGCTCTGCTGCAGGTCACCATGGCCTATTCCTGCTCTAATCATCTGGCTCAGCTGCCTGCTTGCTGTGCAGCCACAGAAGCCAGGAGGACAGCAAGTAATGGTCACTGGTGGAGCTATTAAAGTTTTTGTAGGTAAATCTCACGTGACTTTACAAATACCAGTGAAGTTTTAGAGGTATTTTGGGTGTACCTGTGCAAGTTGTTGTCACCTTTCCTGTCAGCAGGGCAAGTGTGCATTAAACAGCTCCTTGTCCCACTGCCAGCACCTGAGCACGAAGCTGGGCTCCCTTCAGGACTGAAAGCCCTGCCCTGGCCCATGGCCATAAATTAAAAAGAGCTGAGGTGCAGGTACCCAGTCATTTGCACTGTTTAACTATTCCAAAGGCTCTCTCGGATATTCCTCATCCAGGTTGGAATTGAGGTCCCACATTTTCTTACCTTCTGTCCCCAAGGCTACTACGAGCATAGCTCCAAAGGGCTCCCACGATCTAGAGTGATCAAATGATCTACCTTTTTATATTTGACCATCCCAGAATTTCCTGAGTTCCCAGCTACGTCTTGGAGGTTAGCCCAGGCCTGGCCTGTTCCCTGGGGTTGGACTGAATTACCTGTCTGGGTGATGTGAGAGAACAGTGCTCTGGCTGAGGCTGAACCCTGCCAGCTCCCCTTGGGGCGAGAGAACAGACCCTGGCACTCTTTAAATCACCGGTGTGGACGTTACCATTGGAATTCAAGGTGAAAGCCCTGAAGCAGTTATAGAAAGACCTGCAGAGTTTTCATTTGCTAGAAGAAGAGAGCAGAGAGGTCAGAAGATGTGAGCATTCAGCATAGGGAAGGTAGCTGCGTTAGAGATTTTATTCCTGATAAGGTGTAGAGGGGGAGAACGGGGGAGGAAACCCCTCCAGGAAGTTGTTTGTGAGGTGAGGAATGTGCTGTAACATCCCAAAGGGTGGTTAGAAATGTAAAAGCATCTCCTTGCTGTTCCCAATTACTTATTTTAGATATCTCTCCCCAGGATTGGAATCTGATTCCGTTGAGAGGTCAAAGGGATGGTCCCTGGCCTCTCACGAAGTGGAGTTGAGGCACTCTGTTACCTGCGCTAGAGAAAGCTGCCGGGCAAACCTACAGAAAAGTGAACTAATATTACACTTGAGAAAAACCTGTAACGCCTTTTCTTCCAGGTGGCCAGAGCTGGTGTTGGCTAAAGAATTTGTGTGAGGGCCCTATTAAGATTTGAACACAAGCTGTGGTTGACCCATTAGTGGCAAAGCTTGTTGAGAAGCAGTGGGCTCGTCCTGTGAGTTGCCGCGGGCTGGAGAAAAGGCAAAACTGATGATTGCGTCCTACCCTGGGTGCAACTCACTTCAGACAGTTACGTTTGAGATCATAAAGTCACCAGAAGTGACTGGCCTGTCACCAAAAAGCCTGGCTCTGCTCTTCAGATGTAGACTATCAGAGAGAAGAAAACAGAATGTCAGGGTGTTTCACTTCTGGTCTCCAAACAGAGTTGGGCAAACTTAAAGGGAGGTGATTGTGGGGACTCGGTGTAACTCCTGTTGAGCACCCCTCAGCATTTATACTTCTGCCAGAAAAGTTGGCTTAACCTGTCAACTCCTGCTGCTTTCACGTGTCCTGTAGAAACAAACTTCCTCTAAGGAACATGAACCCCTGGCATCTAGGAATGTCTTCCTCCTCCGAATCGTTTATAAAACCACAAAGTTGGAAAAATATTTCAGAGAGTATTTGAAACTATTTTCTGTTCCTTTCAAGAGTGTTTTGGCTGCTGTGTCTGTACAAACTGGTTTTCCTTCCTGTCTGTTTCAGCAGCCAACTCATCCCTACCTCCTGCTCCACCAGCTCCTTCTCCAGCCCCGACAAAGACCTCTGCAGGGACTACTGACCCTGAAGAAGCCACCAGGTTGCTGACAGAGAAGAGGCGTCTTGCTCGGGAGCAGCGGGAACGGGAGGAACAAGAGAGGAGGGAGCGAGAAGAACTTGAAAGGTGATTCTAGGCCTCTGCAGCGGAGAAGATGTATTTTTAGCAGCCTCCTCGTGACCCACCTGAGGTGTTTTGATGCTCTTATGGGATCATGAAATCNTCCCAGCTCTCTCAGCCTTTCCTCATCAGGGAGATGCTCCAATCCCTCCATCATCTTTGTTGCCCTACGCTGGACTCTCTCCAGTAGTTCCCCATCTCTCTTGAACTGGGGAGCCTAGCACTGGATGCAGTATTCCAGTTGTGGCCTCACCAGTGCAGAGTAGAGGGGGAGAATGACCTCCCTTGACCTTCTGGCCATACTCCTCCCTGTGCAGCCCAGGATTCCATTGGCCCTACTGGTGACAAGGGCACATTGCTGGCTCATGGATAGTTCACTATCTATGAGGACCCCCTGGATCTTTCTCCTCACAAGTGCTTTCCATTAGGTCTGCCCCTAACCTTTATTGGTGCCTGGGGTTCTTCCTCCCCAGGTGCAGGACCCTACAGTTGCCCTTACAAATGAGAGAGCAGTGCAGGCTTTATCCAGCTGCTCCATAGAGCTGGAGTCTCGGGTCAGGAATCTGGCAGTTTGGGGGTTTTCCATTCTTTTGTTTGGGTTTGGGGTTTTTTTTTGTACTTTTCTTGTGCTTGTTCCATGCTTGCAGGCAGAAGAAGGAGGAGCTGTCACAGAGGATAGCTGAAGAGCGAGCTCGCCGAGAAGAGGAGGAAGCCCGCAGGCAGGAAGCGGAAAGAAAACGCAGGAATGCAGAGGAGGAGCGGGAAAAGGAAGAGCGGCTGCGCCGACAGGCGGAGGAGAGAGAGCAGAAGGAGAAAGAAGAGATGGAGCGCGTTCAGAAACAAGTATGCACACACACCACACACCGCCCAGAACTTCTGTGCCAGCCTGGTTGGCAGCAAAGGGGATGAAGCAACACCTAGATTCTATTTAAAATACTTAAAATTTCAGTGCAATATATAAAGTGAATGGGGTTGTAGCAGAGTTTGTTCCACAGAGTCATTCAAAGAGCAAAGACATTTCTTCTTGGCAACAACACGTGTTAGGGAGTTGAGTCTTGCTTGGGGTATTTTTTTTTCCCTTGTAGAATTTATGTATTTAGAACAAATCCTTTCCTCTTCCTGAAAAAAAATCAATAGAGTTGTATTGGGGGATTTTAATGGATGATGTTAGGAGCAACTCTCCTGCTATGACAGGCTGAGAGTTCTGGGGCACTGAGCCTGGAGAAGAGGAGGCTCCAGGGAGTCCTTAGAGCCCCTTCCAGTCCCTGAAGAGGGATACAGGAGAGATGGGGAGGGAGTGTTTGCAAGGGCATGCAGCAATAGAATGAGGAGCAGTGGTTTTAAACTAGAGCAGTGTAGGTTCAGGTTAGACATTAGGAATAGAACTTATTCCAAGTTCTTTACAATGAGGGGTGTGAGACACTGGAACAGGTTGCCCGGAGACGTGGTGGAGGCCCCATCCCTGGAGATACTGAAGGTCAGGCTGGATAAGTCTCTGAGCAACCTGTTCTAGTTGAAGATGTCCCTGCTCACTGCAGTGGGGTCGGACTAGATGAGCTTTGAAGATCCCTTCTGACCCAACCTGTTCTATGATTCTATGTTATACCAGAGAACTCTTTGTCCCTGCAGTTACAGGAAGTCCAAATTCCAAGATACCCAACTGCTCAGCATGCTGGAGACATGGCACTGCTGAGTTCTAACCCCAAGCCCAGTGCTGCTTTTTGAGGGGGAGTGTGGAGGGGCAGGTTTTGACCACTTTAGTCAAGCCAAGAAGAACTCTTACCAGGTGCAGTCCTCCTGAAGGACCTTCCTGGAGGCCCCTTCAGGTACTGGAAGGCCACTATTAGGTCTCCCCGGAGCCTCCTCTTCTCCAGGCTGAACAACCCCATCTCCTTCAGCCTGTCCTTGTAGCAAAGGTGCTCCAACCCCTTGATCATTTTCATGTCCCTCCTCTGGACCCGCTGCCTCAGGTCCATGTCCTTCTTATATTGAGGGCTCCAGCCCTGCACACAGGACTCCAGGTGAGGTCTCACCAGAGCAGAGCAAAGTGGCAGAATCACCTCTCTGGACCTGCTGGCAACGCATCTTTTGATGCAGCCCAGGATGCGATTGGCCTTCTGGGCTCCAAGTGCACCCTGCCTGCTTGTGTCCAGCTTCTCGTCCATCAGCACCCCCAAGTCCCTTTCCTCAGGGCTGCTTTCTAATACCTCATCCCCTAGTGTGTATACTTGCCTGGCTGCTGGTTTAATGGTGAGGGTTAGGAAATCTGTTCCTCATTTGTCACCTGGGCTGATTTCATCCACGTGCCCTAGAAAAGGCACAGAACCAAATATGATGTCTCTTGTTCAGTTACACATCTCCCGTGCAAAACATGGAGATTCATCAAGAAATGTGCAATTCAGTCTGAAAAGATTCTTGGTGGCTTGTAAACCCCAAAGGTGCCTTTTCAGGGTGCTGCAGGTATGCGTAGTTCAGCAGATATCATGTAACTCTGTCCTTAAATGGTAAATTATTCTTCATTTCTTTTTTCTTTTACCATTAACTCAGAAGGAAGAGGAAGCTCGCCTACGGGAAGAGGCGGAGCGGGTTCGATTAGAACGTGAAAAGCATTTCCAAAAAGAAGAGCAAGAGCGCTTGGAAAGGAAGAAGGTAACTCAGTACACGCAGAGAAACTGGAATTAATTTTGCCATAGCTGTTTACTTCCACCTCCACTGTGGAAAGTTATCTCTGGTAACTTTCAGTGTGCCCTAGGTGTGCCCTCAGGAAAGCTGCCGTCCTCATCTGAAAGTGAAACGAGTGTTGCCAACAGCAATAAATAATTCATCTTTTTGCAATAGGCAGATGCAACTGATAAATGGCAAGCAGTTGTGGTTTGGGAGAGATATTTTTAAATTAATGCCAACAAACATTATTATATGGAATCACAGAATGGTTTGGGTTGGAAGGGACCTTAAAGATCATCCAGCTCCAACCCCCCCTGCCCTGGGCAGGGACACCTCCCACCAGACCAGGTTGCTCCAAGCCCCATCCAGCCTGGCCTTGAACCCCTCCAGGGATGGGGCAGCCACAGCTTCTCTGGGCAACCTCTTCCAGTGTCTCACCACCCTCACAGCAAGGAATTTCTCCCCAAGATCTCATCTAAATCTCCCCTTTTTCAGTTTAAAAACACTACCCCTTGTCCTGTCACTGCATTGCCTGTTAAAGAGTCCCTCCCCATTATTTTACCCCTTTACATTTCATTTCAGAGGCTCGAGGAGATCATGAAGAGAACCAGGCGTGTAGAAGCTGTCGATAAGGTCAGCGCTGCTACTTAACGTGTGTAAATATTGGGTATGTTTCACTTCAGCGCCGTTTTTACTTTACAAAACTGTGCTTCCTTTGTAGAAACCCAACGACCAGCAGAATGGACATGTATCCAAGGCAAATATTACTGGAGAAGCAGGTACTGTGTTCAAGTGTGCTCTGAGCCCAGCTGGTGAATGTGAAAGGAGTTTACCTGAAGCCCTAGCAAACACTAGTTAGCCTTTCCCCTGTCGGTAATTAGCCATTACTAAATGAGTCAGCTCTTTTAGCAACTTTGTCACATTGGTGTTTAACGAGAGGGAGTTGCTTACCGAGTTTAATTAACTATTAAGTGAAAAGAAACAAATTCTTTTCTGATTCTGATGGCAAAAGAAACCGATTCTCTAGTTTCTTTTGCGTGGTGTTAAGAGATGTGGTTGTTGCAAACTTATTTTGTTTCCTTAAAGGGTTATTTCATCTCGGTCATCAAAGCCGTTCATTATCCAGACACCTCCCTGTGATTTCTCTTCCACTCCTTCTCCCTTATTTGCTTGGTTTTAACTTCTATTTCTTTCAAAATTTGGCTCTTACAAAAGCTTAGAGCCTCCCTGTCACACCCACACTCTCAGTCTTCCCTTCTGTCCCCTTGATCTTTTTGGTCTTCCTGGCCATTTTAAGTAGTTTTGTGTAAGATTTTAATCCTTACAATGAAAGAAGCAAAATAAAATGTAGCTCGTATTCAACAATCACCAAGTGTGAATTAGAAGCTTTAAAGATCTTTAAAAATACCAAAGTTGAACTCTCCAATGGCTTATCCTATCGTAGCACAACACGTTTCTCTCCTGCATTTGACTCATGTGGGAGAGAAATAACAGCACTGGCTGCATGTACTTGCCCATTTTGGGGGTTGTTATTTGATGTTGAAAGTGAATGCTATAATTAGCACTGCCAGGAAGCCTTTTGTCACAGATTTCATTATGTGTGGTTTGGAAGTTATTTGTTTGCATGTCTTCGGCGGTTTGAGGGTGGTGGTGAAAGTTAGAGCACTGCTGAAGGTGCTGTCAACCACTTAAACAGTTCTCGAAACTATAAATGGCTATAAATGTGGTCAGCACTTTGCTGGACGTGTGTGTGGGGTAGAAGACAGTTTCCTAAAGTGTATAAGAATTTGGAGCCCCATTTCATAGAATCATAGAATGGTCCAGGCTGGAAGGCACTTCTAGGGTCATCTAGTCCCACCTCCCTGCAGTCAGCAGGGACACCCCCAATTATACCAGGCTGCCCAGGGCCTCCTCGAGCCTCCCCTTAAATATCTCCAGGGAAGGGGCCTCAATCACCTCCCTGGACAACCTGTTCCAGTGTTCCACCACCCTCAGAGTAAAGAACATATTCCTAATATCCAATCTAAATCTGCTCTTCTCCAGCTTGAAGCCATTGCCCCTCATCCTGTCACTACAGGCCTTTGTAATCAGACCCTCCCGAGCCTTCCTGTAGCCCCTTCAGGTACTGGAAGGCTGCTCTTAGGTCTCCCTGGAGCCTCCTCTTCTCCAGGCTGAACAACCCCAGCTCCCTCAGCCTGTCCTCGTAGCAAAGGTTCTCCAACCCCCTAATCATCTTTATGGCCCTCCTCTGGACCCGCTCCATTAGGTCCATGTCCTTCCTGTACTGAGGGCTCCAGCCCTGCACACAGGACTCCAGGTGAGGTCTCACCAGAGCAGAGCAAAGTGGCAGAATCACCTCTCTGGACCTGCTGGCAATGCATCTTTTGATGCAGCCCAGGCTGTGATTGGCCTTCTGGGCTCCAAGTGCACCCTGCCTGCTCACATCCAGCTTCTCATCCATCAGCACCCCCAAGTCCCTTTCCTCAGGGCTGCTTTCTGAGACCTCATCCCCTGGTCTGTGTTGAGAGTGAGGGTTGTTATGGCTCGGGTGCAGAACCCTGCACTTGCTCTTGTTGAACCTCATGAGGTTCACCTGGTCCCAGCTCTCCAGCCTGTTTCCCATGGCCCAAGGGAAGGCTGGAGTCCTTGGGTGACTGGATAATAAAGAAAACTGCCCTCACCTTCAGGGTTGCTCTACTTTTTGCCTTTGATTTATCTAGATTTTGCTACTGAGTTAAAGGGATGAATGAATGGACACGTTTCAGCCAACTCTAACTTTACACATCATGCTCTAGCAGAGTTCTGATTATACACAAACAGTGACTTTTCTTCTGTTTTTAGTCTTACTCTTTGGCAAGATATGAGAAGACCTTTGTGGGAATGGTCAAATCACACAGTGAAATAAAATCCATCACCTTGTCATCATTTGTTTGGCCTCTACTTTAAAATAGTAGATAATTGTCCTTTTCCAAAGCAGAACTTCCTTTTGCTTTTCTCTTTTAAAAGTTAACGCGGCTGCGTTTTCCTCATTTCACTTGCAGAAGCACCAAAAACTGTGTTGTTAATATCTTTCACGTAAAACCTTGCCAAAGATCAGACTAAGACGTGTAAAAGCCTTCACCCCAAGCATTTGGAGCGTAACAAAACAAGAGGANTGACGAGGGCCCTGGAGGATCTCTCTGATGAGGAAAGGCTGAGGGACTTGGGTCTTTTTAGTCTGGAGAAGAGAAGGCTGAGGGGGGATCTGATTGATACCTATAAATACTTCAAGAGTGGGTGTGAGGAGGATGGGGCCAGTCTTTTTTCAGTGGTGCCCAGTGACAGGACAAGAGGAAATGGGCACAAACTTGAAGATAGGAAGTTCCATCTAAACATGAGGAGGAAGTTCTTCCCTTTGAGGTTGGCAGAGCCCTCGAAGAAAGAGAGTTGACCCTTTGATCTCTCAGCTTTTATACTGAGCATGATGTGGATGGGATGGAATACCACAGTTGGTCAGTTTTGGGTCACCTGTTCTGTCCCCTCCTCCCCACAGGGGTGACCCCTCGAGGCTTTTCCACTTCCCACTCTCCAACAGGGCAAATGATGCAATTCCCTGCCCTTGATTGTTCCAGCAATAAGTGTAAGCAAGGGCCTCTCTGCACCATCCCTGGGTGTGATCAGGTCTGATCACTGGGAGAGTGGACAGTTTTCTGGACAATCTGCTGTTTGTTTCAGAGTTTGGTGAGTTAGAAGAGGCCCAGCTAAAAAAGTCAAATTGTAAAACAGAAAATTGGCTCATTTTACCTCAAACCAGGACAGCTGTCTTTCGTAGGAAATGCTTTATCCTAATTTTACGTTGCTTGGTTTTCTCTCTCTAAGTGGTGCCCAGTCCCGTGTCTCCCCTGGGACCTGCGGGAGGAGCCCAGCTCCAGCCGGTGACGCCGCCGCCTCCCCACAACGGGCAGCCCGTCCCCTGCCCTCGTGTGCCCGTGTCACATCAGCCCCCCCTAAACGCGGACAGGTAAGGACAGCTGCGGGGTGCCGGGGGGTGTTTGGAGGAGGTGGGGTACTACACTGACACATTCTTTCTGGATCCGTGTATTCGTTAACTCAGTAAGATACAGCTCTTCAGTCCGCCCTGTCTCCTCCTGCTTGTTTTTATCCCTTCCCGTCTCCGTCTTTCCCTTCACAGAAACCGATAGGGAAGAGTTTTGCCACCCAATAGGGAAGAGTTTTGTTACAGCACATTCTTTGTAGCGTTTGGGACATTGTGTGCCAGCAGTTAGTAGGTAAATTGCAACTTAATGGAAAGGGCAAATATTTCTTTTTCTTCCTTTCCCTGAATTGAGCTTCACTTAAGCTTCTTTTCCATGAATTTGCAGCGCTGGTTTTCTGGATTGGAATAACCAACTCCGTGCTTTCATTGGGTGTTCCCATTTCTGAACTGCTCGAAGCTTTAGCAAAGTTTTCTCATTGAGCGCCAGTAAGTTGTGTGAGAGACACAGAACCACTCATTTTTGGCTCTGCTTTTAAAAAACCAAGCCTTTTGTCCTTTCTAAGGAGAAACTGGGGAGATATTTAATAAGGGGAGCTCTTTGTAGCCACAAAGCAAGTCGCTCAGACCACGAGAAAGTGTTGAAAGGCTTGAAATCTCAGTGTTGAACCGGGCAAAGTCTTTTCCATAGGCATGAGCTGTCAGTTATTTCAATTCTAGTGATGCAGGAAGCCAAAAAATCCCATAGTCCTTTCATGTTTTATGCAGGTAGAGCCAGAATATGCATGGAAACAACCTGAATGTGGGACGGCATCACACGGGCTGTGACGGGCAGGATGCGTCAGGGTGTGATTGGCACTAATTGAAGGAGGAATTTGCCCTTCTCTGGGTCCCTCCATGTGCCTGGGGGCTCTCAGCCCGCTGTCACGCTGACAGGGGTCCTCCCGCTGAGAGAAGGTCTGTCAGGGGCACGGAACCGCAGGGAGCTGCTTCATCATTGTCTGGGGCGGCTGTTAATTGTTAATCACTCCCAGCCTGATGTGCCCCTTGATGTTTGTAATACAAAATGCGCGGCGTTAATGAGCGCTGTCGCGTAACGTTACATCCCCTGTGGGTTGGAACCTCGGGACGGCCGAAGTGAAGAGTGAATAAATGAGACTGAGGAAGAGCCACAGAAGCAGGAAATGTGTGTAGGGCTGTGGAGGGATGTTTGGTCCCGGTCTGATTGTTGGTCCGGGAGGGGTTCGTAATGATTCCGACGGGTGCTCACAAAGAGGGGGGGAAGCTTTGCCAGATTTTGGGGTGGAGGGACTCACTTTAGGGATACCTCCTCTAAAAGGCAAATGCTGAGCTGCTCAGTAGCGTCTGGTGTAAGCTTATAGAATCACAGAATGGTTAAAGTGAGAAGAGGCCTTAAAGATCATCCAGTTCCCACCCCCTGCCCTGGGCAGGGACACCTCCCACCAGAGCAGGTTGCTCTGAGTTAAAATGACGTGTCTGAACATGAACGTGGGGGGTTTTTTTTGTGGCTCAAGATAGCGGTGGTGCTGCTGGGGCTCCCTTACTGCTCCCCATTTCTGTGTCCCTAAAGCTCTCTATGGTTCTGGGTGGCCAAATGGTACATCCCCGCTGTGTGTCTGAGGGAAGGCACACCTCGTACTTGGATCCAGCAGTGGTTTTTCTGCTGTGGCAGAAGCGCCCTTTCGTTTTTCCTCTGAATTAATGCCGACTTCCTCGTTTGCAATATCCCTTTGAGGAGGAATAAATTTCTGTTCTAGGTGAAGCCTGTGGGGAAATACCTGTTTCTCTTTCAGCAATCTCAATCCAGAGACAAACGCAAACGAAAACGGGGTGTCTGTGCAGAACGATGACTTCGAGGAGATCATAGACCTGCCCGTTGGCTCTAAACCATCCCGGCTGGACGCCATCAACAACGACGGAAGCAACAGTCCCCAAATCCCTTTGAATCCCATTCTTGCCTTTGAAGACAAGGGGACTCTTTTGCCTCAGGTAGATAGTGTTCAGACGCATCAAACAGCAGGTGGGTTTGCCTTGACTCGTTAACACCTGTAATGTGTTGTAATTGACCTAGAGCTCTTAATTGAGGAGAGCGCGGTTTCTGCCAGCTGAAGGTGCTTGAGAACGCCCTGTGCTTTCAAACAGAATCGGTGATGGGGACGACCGCTGTTCCCAGCCAATCCCGGTCCTGTCCTGCACGGGTAACACCCAATACCCACATGCAGGGAAGGGAGCTGGTACCTCCCCTTCTATATAAAATTAAGGATTTCTTTTTCCCTCGTGGAGCCGTTGCCGAATTACTATCGAGGGGTGCTTTGCCACGCGCTAGAGTTCTCTGAACGACATCGCAGCTTTTAAAGGCCGTTAGAGAAAGCAATGCTAATTTAGCAAACTCACCCGGACTACAGCTTTCTCTTTCTGTGGCTAGAACCTGTAGAGGAGAATCAGCAGCTCACGATGACATAAGTGCATAAAGGCGTAGCATCTTGAAGTAAGCGTTGCGGCCTCTTTGCTGACCTGTCCGTTTTTGCTGCCTTGTGTTGTAGAAGTGATCTGATTGTTCCTTCTGAAGAACCAAAGGTGGCACGAGCGTCTCTGCAGCCAGAGAAGTTTCTTCCCAGGCTATGAAGGAGTGGTTTTTGGTTTTTGGGTTTGGTTTTTGTTTTTTTTTTTCCTTTTCCTCTCTCCGTTTTTTTAAAGATTTGTCTATCTTTTTTTTTTTTTGGAAGGACTTCAGTAAAACCAGCAGAAGAAATGATGGGAATAGACTTGGATCACTTTTCTAATAGCTTTCATCACTAGGGATAAAAAAAAAAGAAATCATGCTTCACGTGCATTACTTAATATGGCTTTTTTCCAACAAGCTTTTTCTGTTAGTAAATGGATATTTCTGCATTCCTTGAGGCACAAGACACTGGAATCATGAAAGCAATGGACTGATTTGGGGGTGGTGGGACTGATTCTTTTTTTTTTTAAAAAAACAAACAAACAAAAAAAAAGGTGGGTGTTGGTTTAAAAGGCATAATTGTAAAATTGGCAAAGAATCTTTTACACTTTGTGGTTCTGATACTTGAAAAATAAATACCTCGTTGCTCTACAAGTAGAGGTTAATGGGGTGTTTGATTTAAACCTCTTGGTTTAAATATTATTGCAGAGAACTCTAATTATGGGGGCAAAGTATAGGCTTCTGTATCAGGTTCTTGTAAATGTAATTCCTACAGGGACGTTCTGTAAATTGAGATGTCACTATGATCTTCTCACGTTTTCTCTAAAAAAACACACACCAAAAAAGGCAGGTTTTAAAATGTGAACATTTTGGGAGCGTTATTTTTTCACGGACAAGAGGGAAAATCTAACTGTTCTCTTAGGTGATGTATTTATGCATTTTGTTCAGTGCGGAAAGAAATCATTTAAATGAATAAATTAGAAAAAGTGTGGTTAAAATGATCCCGAAAACTCGATTGTTTGGTTGTTTTAGTTAACATCCACGTTCACAAGACTATCAAAGGCGTGCGCCCGCGTGCGCACACTCGCAGGGAAATACCCGAGTCCTGTAAATTGCTGCAGTTCCCAGCGACGGAGGACTTTGCCTTTGCCTTATCAGACTTTATTAAATACTGTGAAACCTGAAAGAGTTGATTTTTTTTTTATATATTTTTTGGATGATGAAGCAGGTTTGTTTGGAGATTATTTTTTTTTGGGGGGGGGGAGTGGGGGCGAGGGAAGGGGCGTGGGTTTTGCTGGTTTCAGAGCAAACGGAAAACGGTGGCTGTTTGTGCTTTTTAGGCAGAGTGTGATTTTTATACAGCAGCACGGTTTGAGCGATAAGAGGAGCAGCACAGGTTACTTTTTTCTTTCATTTGACACTGATTTTTACTGCCATCGGTCCATCCCTCGCTTTTGGTTGCTGTTGGGCAGAACTGCAAATTTTGCACCCTTATTTTTATCTTTTTTTTTTGTGTGTGTGTGTGCTTCAATAAACAACGCTGTTACGGGTAGAGCTGATCTGAGGTTGAAGCACCAACCGGGTGTTTGATGCGTTGCTGGCCAAAGTCAGTGAGAAGTTCCTCGGCCGGGGGAAAGGGAGGTTGATGGGGTTCCAGTTCCCGCTCCCGGGGAACGCACCGTTGAGGTTCCCCCACTCGCCTTTGGGGAGCGTTGAGCTGGGCCCGCAGGCAGCAGGGAAGTCTGTGCAGCACAAGAAAATCCCCTGCAGAATTGTTTGGAAGAAATGACTTCCTGCTGCTGCCCCGTGTTCGTCTGACCCAGGAGACGGGATGAAAGCAAGGGGAAGGCAGTGAAAGAGACTCCGTCTGCCAGGATCTGTGTGGGAAGGAAAAACCGGCCGCTCAACAGGAGCTCGCGACACAGTAACATGAATTGGGTTCCTTTCTTGCTTTCTTGAGCTTTCCATGTACATAGCCACCATATTTTGAAGTGTCCAAAGTGTGTAGTATTTCTTTAAGCCTCTATACGGAGCATGTAAGTAACAAATAAAATTTGTTTGAAATATTTATTTCTATTTATATTTTCATTTCCTTGCATGGCTGAAGCAGGGGGTCAGTCCGTGACGGAAAACTCTTCTTTCTACTCCTTCTCCACTTAAAACTTTTCTTCAGGTTTCCTCTAACCTCTTTGCTAGAACATTAGTACAGAGTCACCTGCAGCTAGAAACCGAGCCAAGAAATAACCAGCCTTCAGTGTTAAGTCTGAGGATTCGTTTTGGCTCGGGTTTAAATGCTGTTGACCTTGATCAGAAGGTGTAAATCCCGCTGCTGGGTTTTGTCAGACTTTAGAACTCTCATTTCACTGTTTGCAGCACAGAAAAACCTCCTGCATTTCCCATGTGTCGCCTTGGTTGGTTTTTTGAACAGGGCAGCAGTAAAAACAAATGATAATTATTTTCATTCCAGGTTTGCTTCACTTGTTTCACATGGCTCTTATCTCCTCATTCCTGATGGAGAATGCTTTGTTGTTTTCTTTCTTGCTGAGGCCTTGAACAACCAGTACTTGCAATGAAAAACAAATTTCTGGTACAAAGTATCTGGGTACAGATAGTGGATAGACTCTGATGTCATTCCTTAATATTGCACTGGTTTTCTCTTGGGGAAATAATCTAAAGTCACCCAAGGAGGTGGCCTGAAGTTTGAGATGTTGTGATTTATGTCGTTGAGCTCACAGTAGGCCTCTGGTTTAATAAGCCCCCCTACCCACAGCTGAGCACTTTCAAAGGAGATTCCCATAGACACGTCACACGTGTGTTGAAAATGCTGCACTGCTTCATCTGAAGCCTCTCCCTGCCCTGTGTGGGGTGGGGGGTTGTTTTGGTGGGTGCTATTGGAGAGAATTTGCAGTTATTAAAAGGAATCACCAACAGAAAGGCCTCCCCCACGCACCAAAACGAACCTCAGAGATTTGGGCCACAGCAGAATGTAATGATGAGCTCTTAGTTGACAGAATGTTTTTTTTTTTTCCATTACTATTATTTTGTTTTAATCTCATTTTTATTCCATGTTTGTAGCCAGTAGCAGCCCTAAAGCTCTCTGTTTGTCTAAGAGTTATACCGTGGTCAGAAGTACCTCGAAAGACAGGAAACCCTTCCGCAATTTTCAGCAGAAGCTGTGCCATCTGGGAGCAGATGTTTGCCAGGAGAGTGGTTCCCAAATGTCAGTGTTGCAGCAGGAAGCTCCGGGAGGATACTTGTATTTAAAACCAAGTGTATTGATCAAAGGTAGAATGGATTACTAGTAGGTGATGTTATTATCAATAGTTTACTATTCTCTTATGAATTAAAACCTGCATTAAAAAACTAGCTCCCCATAATGTCAAGGCTCTGTCCTACATTTTTTTTCCCCTGGAAAAAATACTGTTTTAATCAGCTAAAAGGTGTGAGAAAGAAACCCTTTCCCTCTGGAGGAGAAGGAAGGGGAGTAGTATCCTACATACACATGAGAAAATTAGTTGAGTTTAAACATATTAGTACATTTTTGTTAACTCATTTTAAAATGAAATATCATTATCAAAATATAAGATCAATTCTTTAACTTTGTCAAATGTGATCACTTTTTCCCTGTTGCAAGTATGTTTGGGAATAATTTTATCAGGGAGTGGAGTGATAAGACCAAGGGGTAACAGTTCTAAACTGAAAGAGGGGAGATTTAGATTTAGACTAGACACCGGAAAGAAGTTCTTTGCTGTGAGGGTGGTGAGACACTGGAAGAGGTTGCCCAGAGAAGCTGTGGCTGCCCCATCCCTGGAGGGGTTCAAGGCCAGGCTGGATGGGGCTTGGAGCAACCTGCTCTGGTGGGAGGTGTCCCTGCCCAGGGCAGGGGGGGTTGGAACTGGATGATGCCTAAGGTCCCTTCCAACTCAAACCATTTCATGACTTTATTCTAATTTACCATTTGCAGAACACAGATTTCAGTTTTCAAACACATCTCACCCAAACCTTTCCTGGCAGCTGTTGTGTTCTGAACATGCTCTGTGCAACGTGCCTCTGCTGGCAAGAAGAACCCACAGTGTAGGCAAGGATTGGCCTCAAGGCTTATCCCATTCTTAGTTCTTAGGAATTTCTTGCAACTTCTGTGTTGTCCCTCACCAGTTCCTTTCTGTAGTAACCTGTTAGTAGTAGTTTGCTCTCATTCAACTATGTGTTAATTCAATTATTTTTTGAAGGCAAGACCTTGGAGTGTGCTCTGAAATAAGGGACATGGAACAGAAAGAGAGGTGAATGTGGAGTAACCCGTGTACTTGAGAGATGCCTCTTCAGTAGCATCAGTCTGTTAAATCAGTAAAACCTTGCGAGTACAGCGCTGTGTTTTTGGAGAAGAGGAGTTAAGGAAACCAAAAGCAAACCATGGAAGATTATCCAAGCACAGCAGGTGTTTTCCAGACTGTTGGAAGGAGAAAGTAGCCACAGCCTTCAAGCACACTTAAGCAGCCAAAGTGTTCTAAGGATTGTCTTTTCACCTGCTCCAACTCTTGATACCGGAACGTCTCTTCTGCACGATGAAAGTGCAAGTAGCAGGGAAACTTTAACTACAGTTTTCTTCTCTGAAAGCCCAGCCTGGGCCTGTTAAGTTTTCAGAAACCATCTGGCTTAAATATTAACTGTCTCTGCCTCAGGGCAAATAGCTGCCCTGAGGAGCCCTTGAGTTTCTTCTGTTTGTTGACGGACTTGCTCGAGGAGTTTGGCCATTTGGCTTTTTCTGAACAGTAATGAAAAGTCCGGATCTGAGGAGGAAAAGTAAGTGTTACACAACCTGCTGCTTTTCCCTGGTTTTAACAGAGATGCTTAGAAAGCTTCTATTTCAGGTTAGATACAATTGATGGTTCTTATTATAGTGTATAGAGAAGGCAGAATAATACGCTCCTACCACACAAAGCAGATACAAATTCGTTTGTCCATCCCTAGAACCATTCAAGAGCATTTGCTGCTAAATTCTCCCTATCCAGGTGTCTAGGGCTCAGTTGCCAAATTCATCCTTATGTTGAATCAAGATTCAGGAGGGTCTTAGCTCTGGCTCTATGTATGTGAAGATAGACACTATATATATATTTATTACCAATTATAACTCTCATCTGTACTCAACTTCTATCTGAAACAAACAAACAAAACAACAAAAAAAAGGAAAATAACCAACAAACAGAATTTAAACTATGGTAAAGATGTGAGATTTCCCAGCTTTACCACCAGCTAATCGTGCAAGTTGCTTGTTTGCTTGATCAAAAGAAACTAAATTCATATTTGAAGTGTTTAGGTTGTGTCTGGTGCCAAACACTCTCATATTAGACAAAAACACCTGTACTTGAAGTCCCATTTCCCCGCTGATAAGAAAGCCTTTAGTTTCAAAGCACATGAACAAATCCCTGCCGTTATCATAACACACTCTGAGTTACTTAAAAACAGGTAAGGTAAGAGCTACCTTGGAGATGATTCTGTTTGCTGAAGCGGCAGCACTAAGTCCCCAGAGGAGGGTGCCCAGCACTGTCACTTCTGCCATCACACAGTCTGGCAGTCACCCCAGGGCTGGTCCCAGCAGCAGGACGTACCTTCTCGCAGTCTGCAGAACGTAGAGAGGCCCAGCTGCTGAAAGCGGAGCTCTCGGTGGGCGAGGAAGTTCTCAAGGTAGGTCTGGACCTCTCTGATGTGACGCTTCAACAAAAGCATCATTTTTTCTGCATAAGTGGGAAAACCACTGGAGGTTAATCAGAGCCACTTCACTGCTCCTGCTAATCTAGAACTGCAGCAGCAGTGTTTGGTTCAGTAACAGGCTTTCCTCTTGCTAGTCAGGGAACAGAGTTGGTCTAAAAATCTGGAGCACAACCATCCCCTTGGAACTGTCTCTTCCAACCTCTGCTCCTGTCTGTGGGGGATGCCATCACCTTGTGTACACCGAGAAGAAAGGCCAAACAGACAGATGCAATGATGCATCTTACCCGAAGCACACTCTCATCGTTCCCATGGTAAGGAGTGTTTTACTTTTTTCCCAATTTCCTACATAAGTTGTTTTTAATGAATGGCAGTGCTTGAAAAAGGCAACAAACATCTGAATCAGATCTTTTTCTATAGTGTATTTTCATCCCTTGGATTTTTCATCCACTCAGGCACCGGTCTGGGTGTATCTGAAGGGTCACTATAGGTGCTTCTATATTAATATATTTGTAGAGACCAGACCATAGAATCATAGAATGGTTTGGGTTGGAAGGGACCTTAAAGATCATCCATTTCCAACCCCCCTGCCATGGGCAGGGACACCTCTCACCAGACCAGGTTGCTCCAAGCCCCATCCAGCCTGGCCTTGAACCCCTCCAGGGATGGGGCAGCCACAGCTTCTCTGGGCAACCTCTTCCAGTGCCTCACCACCCTCACAGCAAAGAATTTCTTCCCAAGATCTAATCTAAATCTCTCCTCTTTTCATTTAAAACCATTACTCCTCATCCTATCACGCCACTCCCTGATCAAGAGTCCCTCCCCATCTCTCCTGTAGCTCATTTAGGGACTGGAAAGGGCTTGAAGGTCTCCCTGGAACCTCGTCTTGTCCAGGCTGAACAACCTCATGTCTCAGCCTGGAGGAGCTCCAGCCGTCTGAGCTTCTTCATGGGCCTCCTCTGGAGCTGTTCCAAGCTCTCAGATGGAGGATGCAATATGAACATTAAAGGGTTTTGGGTGCCTGACACTTAACTCCTTTGGGAAAAGGTTCATTTCACTCCAGACAGCCATAAATATCTTTGAAAGTGTGGGTAACACCATGTGACAGTTACCGTGACCTGTCATGTGTTGGATGATGCAGGCAGCTTGAAAGGATGCCTCAGCATGTTCCAGCTGGCCAGCCAGTCTCACCAGGCACTTTGTCAAAGGCTCATCCATCCATTGGACCATGCGTAACGTGGCTCCTTCTGGAAAACAGAAAGAGAAGAGAAGTGCTGTGTAAACAGAAACTCCAGTGTCATAGAATCACAGAATGGTTTGGGTTTGGAGGGACCTTAAAGATCATCCAGTTCCAACCCCCCTGCCCTGGGCAGGGACACCTCCCACCAGACCAGGTTGCTCAAAGCCCCATCCAGCCTGGCCTTGATGAAAGAATGTGTGTTCTGAAAGGTGAGAGGAACGTGTTCTGAAAGAATGCATCATTTTAGGTGGGAGACCCTCTCTTGCCCAGTGGGGTCAGTCTGCCCAGTAGCTGCTGGGCACCTCTTGCAAAATTAAATGTGACGTGTCACCCCTTGCATGTGGTTACAAGAGATGCAGGAGATGAAACGTTTGTGAGGCAATATCCAGCGCTGGGACAGGCTGGGAAGATTGACGTTGATCCTTTGCTCCATGAGTTGTGCTCTGCCTTCCCCAGGGATTAAATAGGGATCTCTTGAAAGCAACGTGCAATAAACTTAAAGAGAAAAGGCCACTTTGTATTTTAGCTGATTCATCTCCTCTTGTATTAGTTTAGTGCAATTAATTCAGCCAGAGAAACTGGGTGACACTACAAACAAAAACAGGCAGGCCATGTGCAGCAGTACAAGTTCAGCACAAAGAATTTTGAGTAAAACAGTTTAAGGAGTTTAACAGGAAAAAAACAAAAGGGGGGGTGCGGGTGGGGGCAATTTCTCGTGCCCATGAGTCAGATCTTGCTCATTTTGAAGCTTATGATAAAACTCCCAGTGAATTTAAAGGGAAAGCCCTGGGCTGTTTGCCCACCTGTGGAGGATTAGTAAAGGATACATAGGCTTCTCAAACGAAGCTCTTTATGGTGGGGTTGCTTCCCTACCTTGCTTGGCCAGCTCAGCAAGGCAAGATGTCACATAATGCAGAGAGTCTTCTTGAACGTCAGTAGAAAGCATGGTCTGGAGGAGACCTTCAATGCATGGGCTCTCAATGATTCTCTGCAGCGAGAAAGAGGTTCATGTTCAGCACGTCCATTATGTTTTAGTGGTCCCCAAGGACTTCAGAAGTACTGAATAACTCTTAGCAACACTGAGGGATAAAACATCATAGACTCAGAGAGCGCTTTGGGTTGGAAGGGACCTTAAAGATCATCCAGTTCCAACCCCCCTGCCATGGGCAGGGACACCTCCCACCAGAGCAGGTTGCTCAAAGCCCCATCCAGCCTGGCCTGGGACATCAATAACAGAACTGTTTCCTCCCAGAACCACCACAACCAGGTGACAAAACACCTTGGATTGTTCAGAGATTGCCTGATTTTCGGACATTTCCCAGGCCTTGCTCTGGCTGTGGGATGTTCTCAGGATCACAGATCAGTCTGAGCTCAGAGAATTTCCTGACCTATTGCTGCTGCACTGGGCTGTACGTTAGAATTAAGCTGTCACTTGCTCAAGTCTTGCTGCAGATCTAAGCTGAGTGTTCCAAGGCAAAGCATTGCAAAATTATCAATTATTGTAAAAAAATACCGATTTCTTGTATTTGCCTCCAGATCTTTGAAAACTTTCTGGTGTTGAAATGCTTTGATCTGCAGAAATCTGAGGTGACCTCTCACTAGCAAAGGTGAGTTCTGTTTCTGGAGAGAAATGTTATGAATTAAACATTTCTGTGACCTCTTATCTTTTTAGGTTGAATCTATGGTGAAAGCAGCATCGGGCAGCACATTTCTGTACCAGGGCTTGCATTTTAGAGACTGAATTGAAAACAGGTAGGAGATTTGGCCTGTGCTGACCTGGATTGAAAGCACATGAGACCAAGGAATGAGTCACCTGGGGGTGACTGGTTACTAGCAAAGCTGAATCACAAAGTCACCAGCTCTCTGGGAGGCTCCTAATAACGGCAGCTGCTCCCACCTCCATAAAGGAGCTCAGGAGTCTGTCAACAAAAGGCTGTACCTCTCTTTTCAGGTGCTCATTTTATGTTGCAGTGTTTTAATTTGCTGCTTGTAGGTTGAAGCTGGATTCAAGGCTGCTGCTTTCCAAGCTCCTACGCCCTGTTCGTGCCCTGTTGGCATAAAACCAACACTTTTTTCCTTTGTGTATTAAAGATTCTTATGTGTTTTAGGGATTGTTCCTTAGAAATGACACTGGGTACCTGGCACTTCCCACTCGTGTCTGTGGATTCACTTGTGCAGTGAGAGCTAAATACATTGCAAGGTATGTTATAAAGCCTCCCAGCTGATAATAGAATAGAGTCACAGCATTAGAGTGACACATATGGTAATTTTTAAAAGCAAATTTGAAAGGATGGTACATTTTTACTCCTACTCTGGGCCTCAAGTTTGAGGGGATCTATTTCTCTGTAACAATTGATTTCACAGCTATCAGAAATCCTTATAATTCTTAGTACAAGTGGAAAAAAAATAACCTGGAAATAATTTTCCTTTTGGCTAGTTTATTACAAACTTCAGATTTCCCTGGATGGTTCCTTCAGTTAGTATAAACCATCTTTGCTAGGAGGATGTTTTATACCTATGATGCAGTCATTCAAATGAGGTAACCACATCACCATCACCAGGAAAATGTATTTCTTATTTTCATTAGCATTTTTGTATGGTCTTGGAAAAACTATGGAAAATAAAGCCCCTTTCATTGTAGCACATCAGGTCCTTTTATTCACACCCACATTTTGGTGTATGTTTCATTAAAAAATTCTTTCTGTGGGTAATGCTTGGTTGATATAAACGTAACTGCAGCCTCCCTGGGTATAGTTCAGCAGAATACCCTGGTTACCCACCTGCCTGTTTTTGGAAAGGCTGAGGTTTTTGATGATACAAGCAGCGTGGCCAACAATCACAGGGTCTCTTTTATGCGCTGACAGGAGTATCCCCAGGCTCTGTATCAGCTCAGCACATGCCAGAGTGTCCTGAGAAGACAAACCAGTATCTCAGTTACGCCCAGTACAGACCATTACGTGCAGCTTTGCAGCAAACCATGGATAGATAGATCTTAGCTCTTCAGTAACCTGTTCTGAGCAGCACCTTCTGAGTTTATACACGTGTTTCTCTGCTCTCTGATGGGTATTTCAGAGGGACTTTACTGTGTCCCTCTCTCCCCTGAATGCAGTCTTCCTCCAATTACTGCTAATATTAATTGAATCACCTCTTTTGAGTTTGGGTTACTGCCCAGGTAGTTTCCTCAATAATGGTGTGGATTAAGAGGACAGTGATGTCTAGAAGAGAAACACTCTCAGTGAGCTTTGGGTTAGGTCTGTAGTTAAAACCAAAAGATTTTCTTTTGGGAGCACTTTTTCTTTCAGTCTCTTTCCCTTAGGAATTTGAGTTCTTTATGCAGCTCATGTGCTTGCTACTAATGAACTATATATTTTGTGCTACTTAGAAATTGAGACACATTAGCAAGATATCATTGTACATAGAGTTGAGAAAAATCACCTGATTCTGAAACCTGTGACATGTCAGGATCACTGAAGCAGTGTGGAAAGGCAGATGTCTTTAAAAATTAGTTTAACTTGCATCTTCCTTTTACTTTTTGCAAAAGTGTATTTTTTTTATTATTATTATTATGAACTGACATCTTCACTTGTGTTCATTTTAAGCACTGTCACAACCAGGAATCCTAAAATGAAACATGAGAATGGATGCAACAGGCAGTGCTGGGCCTAAACTCAGGGCATGTAAAGAATCCTATCTGCAGATACGGCTATAGCTTTTCTCTAGTTTTATTTCTCTTTCTCTTCAAAGGCTGAAATAACACCATTTTAGATAATCCAATGAACTCACCACTGATGACTGCTTTTTCTGTGCTTTTGGACCAAGTGTCCTCTTTTCTTTTTAATTCCATCAGCTACAGTACCCTGATTTGATTTGCTACAGTCTGAGAGGAGGAAATTGTCTACAGACTATCAATGAACTTTCTAATATAGAATGACTTCCCTGCCAAGCACTTCTGTTTATTTAGGACCTACATTAGCAAGTGACAGTACTTTAAATTTTGCTGAAATTCTTTTTTGGCTGGCATATGGCTGGGATCCAGATTTTGTTTTCTGCCTCAATCCCGCACAGAGTTGAGAGAACGATGAAAAAAAACTCCCAGTAAAAAAATGGGTTGGGTGATTGAGATGGATATTGATCTACCTTCTGAGACTACTTCTTCTTCCAAGATTTAAAAACAAAATTTTAAAAAGGCAAGGAAAAGCATTCTGGCAGCAACTGTGCTTAGCATGGCAATGCTATACTGCCCTTGCACCCTTTATCCAGGGATTTCTTGGCAAGATAAATATTATCTGCCACTTACCAGGTAGCAAGATGGGAAGGCAAATTTGTTTTGTACCTGGAGTGGAAAGTCAGTGGCATCCCAGGAGTAAACAGACTCCTGCCACCCTGACTTTTAGGTCTTTGCTCAAAGGAATGTGATTTAAAAGGCTGTTTTCTCACAAAGCCTGACTCTTTCATTAGTGTTTTGGGGTTGGGAGAACTAAATAAAATCTCCCCTGCAAGAGGGAAGTTTTTCCAGCACTTGCTGGGAATTGCCTGGCCAGGGGGTTGCAAAAAAAAAAGGGGTTTAAGCAGGGAGAGGAGCTCCTGTGAAGCATTCCCAGGGGTTTGCTTCATGGTAACAAAAAGCCAGGCAAATTCTGCCCTATTGTATCCTGGGTAGTATTTGTAATAATTCAAGCATCACTTGACTTGGTTGTAAAGGTTAGCTTTGTTCAGTGGTTTGTTTTCCAACAGCTGTTCCCATGGAGAAGTCCCTCTTTCACTCCCTGAGAATTCAGCTTGGGTTAGAAAGAAAGCAACCTTGAAAAGATTTGAAAAAACAAAAAACAGGCCAGAAAAGGCAGGGAGGTGGGGAGGCAGGATATGAGTGAGGAGAGGTCAGCCCCTTCTCAGCGTGCCCAGGGCTCGCTCCCACAAAGCTGCAACATTCAGCAGGCAGGGGCGGCCGTGTTTGCTCACTAAAACAAATTTTGAGATGTAGATACTTCCCACTGGAAAATAAACCCTGGAGGGTGACGCTTTGCTTTCCAGCCTCCTGCCACTGACCTGTTTCCCCCGTGAAGGACGGGCTGTTTCGCTGCTGGTGTGACAAGAGTGACCTCCTGGTGCTTCTGGCTGTCCCCAGTGACACTGTGCTGTGCCCTTTGCAGCTGGGGGTCTGAAGCACTGGTAAAGACACGTTTTGGGATCAGGGAGGAAAAGAGCTGTGGATACTCTATTCTGGGAGAACAAAAAGCCTGAACGGTGGTTGGGGGCAAGAAAAACAAACACAACACAGTGTCCCAGCCTAGTGCCTCACACCAAGTAACGATTTTACTGTGTAAATAGCATCAAACTAACTTGATGTATTTCAGTTGTAAGCTTGCTGGGAGCAAACTTGTGTTTTGGTTGCGTGAGGCAGTTTGACAGGCACCGAGGGCATTTGGTGCCAGTGCAGCCAGTACAAAAGCCATGAGGCCACAGTGCCTTTGGGAAGCCCTGGCCTCCCGATGCTGCTTCCCAGGCACTGAGCTTACCCATTTCTTTTCCTATCAAAACCCTTTCATATCCATGTTCCTAAGCTTGCCTTTACCTGCTGTAACAGAAAAGCACATTTAAAAGTAATGATTTGTCAGTCTCTACTTACTGGTTTTTATGTGGAGAATGAAAGTACAGCAGGGGTGTCTGTTTTGTTTATTTGCTGTAGTTTATTTCTAGGCAGGCTTCCTCATGTATTTGCACAGTGTTGTGCTGTTAAGGGCAGTGTTTACCCTGAACGTGGGCAAAAGAACCTTTCTGTAACTAAGGACATGAGGAGACACAGGAAAGTCCTGGTAAATTAGCTATAGATAGACAGGATGTCAAATTTTATTAGTCTCCCCCTTGCTGTCTTGACTTTAATTCAAAATGTGTTAAATTATGCAAATGTACTTTAAAATAACTGTCCATATAGGGAATGACACTTCAAATTAGTTTGCTTTTCAGCTTGTGAGGAAGTTCTGTAGCCAAGGCATAACTTCCTCAGCTGCCTCCATGGGTGCTAAGCACGTGTCCTGCCCCTTGTTAGACCCACCTGGAGACCTACAGTTGGAGGACAGGAGGAGACCATAGGGAGTTGCAGGGCAGTGTCCATACAACCCAGGAATGGGACACCCATCTTCCTCTCTGCGCTCCCCTTGGTCCCATTACAGGTGATCTGATTAATTACGGGATCCTTTGGATCCCACTCACAGCAGACAGGCTTCTCCTAATAGGTCATTAGTGACAGTGTGGATGCAGTAGACAAAGCCTCACCAATTTGTATGAGAAGGTGAAGGGCTGCGAAGTCTCATGGAGTCTGTCAGTCGCTCACAAAATGCCTTTTGCCTGCTGTTTTGCCATAAACAGAGCGTTACCCTAGGTGGTGCCAGAACTACTCTTTCCCCTCTGATCTTAGGAAATGAGCTCTCCTACCTGGTTGTGCGGGTGCTGGGACAGGATCCAGAGCAGAGCGATGGAGGCGCGACGCACATCCTCGCTGCGGGATGCCAGGAGAGAGCGTAGCTTGGGCAGGACATCCTCAGCAACCATCTCGGCCTGGATGTCTGCTGGGTTGGGGAAATGACTGAGGTCAGGGAGCTTCTGAGAACCGTGAGGAGACGTTCAGGCCCTGGCTTGTAACCATCTGACTGCCTCACTGATGAAATTAGAGGGGACCTCCCCATCTCTGTGGGATTGACAACGTTGGCTGTTTGGTTATAAAAATAAATCCTTCATTGTCCTAGCTCATTTTGCCAAATGATTAATAACAGCTTGAGAGCAGAACGTAGCTTTGGGCACCCTTCAGTTTGTGTCTCAAAGCAAGACCTCAGTGAGAGGAAAGGAGGGGAATTCTCACCTAAGGCCTGGTGAGAAGGTGGCAACTTCTGCTGGACAGATAGAAAGACCTCCCCAGGCACTACCTGTCTTGTAGAGTTATGGTTAACCAGGGGAGACATCTGCCATCCCGTCTGAATCCTTATTCCCCAGCTGTCCCTGAAGCCCCAGCAAGCCCTTTTGGGCACTAAAGGTAACGCCAGAGCAGCCAGCAGATGGAGCACAGTCCTAAAAGCCCACACAGACCAGGGGATTCTCACCACGCCTAGGAGTGGTGCACCAGTTCCAAGATTTCCAGCTCCACTATAATTGTGATTCTTGAAAATGAAGCACCTCTACGTTTCCTCGATGAGCAACTCTACCCTGGACCCTAAGGCTCTCGTGTTGAGTGTGCCAGTCCTCTACTTTCATCTCCCAGGGATGCTGCAGAAACGGATCTTGGGCATTTAATAGGACGTGATGTTTTAAGGCGATGACAAATGCAGAAAATTATATTTAATGACAGACAGATTCATGCCTTGGGAGAAGGCAGGTCACTACTCAAGCAGCACTTTAGGGAGACACTCTGTCCTAATCAGGTTTAATGCTTAGGAAACATGGAAAGGAGAAAAACTTAATACAGTTGCAACGGTTTCTGTGCATAAGACCTGTGATCTCCCTCTCTTTGTCCAGATACTTCCCCTCACTACCTGGGAGCTCTGAGGCTGCTTTAGTTAATAAATCTCCAACTCCTTCTTCCCTTAACACCCAATTAAAATGTAGAAAAGAGGGTATCTCTTTGCTTTTAATGTGAAAGGTTCCCAGCCCACTGTGCTCACTCTGAGAGGCAGAGAGAGAAAAAGAAATAGCGTGGTTTGTTTATCTCCAATATGTTGCTTACCACTGGCAGCCAAATTTCTTAGGCAAACACATGCCTGGCTTGAAACCTGCTTGTGCCAAAGAGGAGAGCAAAAACAAACAAACAAACAAAAAAACAAAACAAAACAAATAATCAAAAAAGAAAAAAAAAACAGAAAAGAGAGAGGAGAAAAAAGAGCGGTTTCATTAATCCATGTTCTTGCCTACTGTACACAAAATAAAAATGACTACTCTAGCAAGCTATTACATTATCTTCAGAGAACAAATGTTGGAATGTGATTCTTTTTTTCCAAAGTTTTGATGAATTTTTTTTAACTGCCTCCAGTATCAGTCATCCTGTTGTTGATGAGGAAGAGGCAATGGTATTTTTAGGAATGTCAGATAAAGTATAGGAAAATAAAGGGAGTGAATTTGTCTCACTTGCTTTGGCTTTTCTTTATCTCCCTCCTCCACAGAATTTAAGGTTCCACCCTTTAAATCCTGAACTGAGGCTCATTGAAGGTTCTTTGCCTGTGGCTCCCAACAAACCAAAATTTTCAAGATGTTATTATTTGAAGCCATGTAGTCAAAGTTCTGGATACCAAAAAGTTAAAAAAAAAAAGAAAAAGTAGCATAATAGATGCTCCAGAAACCTTCTGTTGCAGATACAGTGATCAAAGATAGTTGAGGGCCTGGACAGAGCACTTCACATGCATAGTTTCAAGTTTAAAGAATACAGGCCATCCTAGTCTAAACAAAGTGTCCAGGGCTGTGGAGCAACTTTAATGATTTCCCTTCTCTTTCTACATACATTGACCTTGTGGAACATACGTATCTTCTAATAGATGTGTCTTTTCTCACGGGAAAGATGCTGCATAGGCACCTGATGAGAAAAATTGTGCAAGGCTGAAACGGGAAGCCCAAATTTATAGCTCTACTCTGATGCTAAGCCTTTACACAAAGATAAAGTGAGAGCTTTACCTTGTCCACAGTGGAGGACAGGAGAGAGATGAGTGTCCGCAGCAGGAATCTGTTGCAAGGTCTCAGCATGGCTTCGTGGTGCCGGGCATTGGCTGCCATGTTGCTTAGGGCAGCACAGCTGTAATACTGCAGAGAACCAAGAAAGAAGCAGAGCAAGGGGAGGTCACAGTGGTGACGTTGTTGAAGAGAGTAAAAATAAATGGCAAAAATGCACAGATTCAGAGGTGGTGAAAAGAAAGTGCTTTTTCACCTTAAGGGTGTTTTATTGGGTAGATGTGACAACAGCCCGAGACGGCTTCTTCCAGGAGAAGTGAGGTAATTTGCTGTCACTGCAGCAGCTGTGGCACTGGATGTTGTACAAACCCCTTAGGACCCCAGGCACCTAACTTACCTCATCTGCATCTACTGTATTATATGTTTATGTTGATTTCCTCAAGCTGGATGTACTCATTGCCCTAGCATGCCAGGAGATCATTTTCAAAGGATTTAAACATGAATGCTAGGGAGGATTATACATCTAAGAGCATGTATTACTAGGGAGGTATAATTAGAAGAAACAGGTTGAACTGCAGAGAAGGGAATTTTAAGATGAATCTCAGAGAAAACTGATGGTGCTGAAACAGTTGCAGAAAGCAATTCCACTCTTCAGACATTTAAAAGAGGCTGAATAAGCAAAACAAAATCAATGGAGGATGGAGGTACAGGAGTACCAATCCTGTACTACTCAGAGGACCAAATGAATTAACTAGCGGATTTTAAGGTTTATGACTCTGATTCCTAGTTTTCATCAGCATACTTTTGAACCAAGACCAGCTCGCTGTTAAATATGCAGAATCACAGAGGTGTCTGTGGTAGGCGTAAAATAAAGAGGTTTCCCAGACATTTACAATAAGAAGAAAATATCTTTGCAAATTATGCCTTCTCAGAGCACTCAGTAAAATTGCTTAGAGTGGAAGATCAAAGTTAGGATGCAAACACACCCCCCCAGAAACAGAGGAAGAGGCTTAACCTGCAACTTGTCTGATGATCTGAAAGACACAGGGAGGTAACCACACAACAACTGTGTGCTACGTTGGTGTGTGCTGGCAGATGCCCTTCTGCATTATAAACTTTCTCCCATGGAGCTAGACAAATTGAGTGATTTGAATATACATTATCTGACTAAGCCGAGTTTCATCAAGAGACTGTCATGTGTTTCCCCTCTTCTCTACAGAAACCTTCCCTCCTCTCTGCCTTTTCATCTCCATACACTGTGGTTTGCACTCTCCTTACAGTCACGCTGTTGCTCTTTAAAAATCTGACCTCTTTGAGCCGTACCTGCACTTCTGAGTCAGGAGATTCCAGCAGCAACGCAAGAACTGGGAGGGCTCCTTCCTTGCATAGGACCTCTTGGATTTTCTCTGCATTTCGAAAAGAAAACAAACAAAAAAAAAAAAAACCCCAAACAAAACAAAACCTTCAGGTACAACATTCCCCATGATTTCTGTATTAAGAAAAAATCCCAAATGATGCAAAAAATTATGAATAATAGCAGAAGTGTAGTAGCCAACTGTGGAAGTCCTTGCCAACCATTCCCTTCCACTCTATAGAAATAAGAGACATTGCTCACGACTGTGTCATTGAGCTGTGTGGGATAATGATATCATCTACTTAGGTGAGATTTAATGCTGGTTTGTTTCAGAGTTAATGTATGGTAATGCACATATTACTGCAGAGGACCAAATACTGCTTTTGCTAAAGCTGTTGGCAGATATCCCAGGAGCCTTTACTGTCTGGCCCATAACAGTTATATTTTGCATCTTCCGACACCAAGTTAGGGATACAAATCACACATTCCTAGAGACTGACCTTGCTGGATAAGCTCCTGAGATTGCTTCAAAGTGCTAAATGTGCTGCTAACTTTTTAGATTATTTCTTTAACAAATTACTATGCTTTTTCTGTTTCTTTGATGATTTAAGTGCTTGTACATTAGCCCCTTGGGGTTGAAAATCAAGCCTTCCTATTTCAGTACTAGGCAAAAAGGGGTCTGTATTAGCTAAAGAGAAGCTAAACTTAAATTATCAGCCTGTGGTATCAACACGATTGCCATATGCAAAGGAAATAAGGTGTTGCTCAGACATGCTTTTATCCTTTCCTTAAGCCTTTTGAGTTATTTTTCTATTAGTGAGACATTTTCCTTCAGCAATCTTAGCCAAACCATTAGTCTGAAGGTACCTGATTGTGTGAGGTTGAGAATAGCACCAACGGCATTTTGTTGGACTCTGGGATCGTAGGAATTGGCAAGGGACAGTAGGGGCGTCACTCCTTGAGCAGCACCAATAGCCTCTCGGTTGGACTCTGGAGAAAAGAATTAGGTAAAGAAAGAAAGAAGACATTTCCATCTTACTGTGAGCCAGGAGCAGGAGAACTAACAGGACCAGACTTCTTTCCCGTTTGCTTCTCAGGTTTTTTGGTATATACCCAAATTTCTCTGCATGCTCAAAGGAACCCATTAAAAATTCCACGGGCTCAATGGGAAAGAAACTAACCCCTGATCACAGCTGGTTCAAAGCTTTTGCTTTGTGACTGGGATGATTAAAATAAAAAGACGATAATTCCCCTTAAACCGGTTAGTGAGGAGCCTTGTACCCCTGGTATGTCTCATCACAGTGTGCCAACCAAAACCTACATAATTAACTGCAGGGAAGACTGATTTAATTTAGCAGGGGATATTCAGGGCCAGTTGCTCTCTTTGGACATGTCTCTGTCGCTCCTTTGACAGCTACAAACAACTCCGAGGTTTCTAAAGACAGAATTTGATTTAGCTGCTGGAATTTGAAAAGATGCTGCTTCTCTGTCCTTGCGAGGCAGTGTATGTAGTTGTGTTCAACATCCTGGAGTACAAGGAGAATTCAACAAAGATCTGCAGAGTCCCTTGAGACTCCTAGATCAAAACCTGGGGAAAACAGAACTATAATACTTACAGAATGCTATAAAATTATCCATATACTATAAGAAACTATATAACATATTTATCTACTGTGTATATTTGTATACTACATGTGATAAAATTACACCATGCTATGAAATTTAATACAATTTAGGCAAAAAAAAATATATCTGCTTTTACCGTTTGTTTTGGACGTACTGAAGGTAAGAAGAAGGTATAGAAGAGAATCCTTCCATTATGCTCTTCCCTACCCCTCTCCCAGGAGTCCAGCAAAACTTCTGCAACAAATAACCTGCTGCTACACTCAGATAGCTGGGGTCCTCTCCCCTTTACTGTCTTATTTCTTTTTATACATTATCCGTATTTGTATCTTAAAAGTGGCATAATTTTGACATTTTGGCAGTGGTGTTCTACGAAGTTGCTGAGATTTAAATGGGAATTAGACCAATGAAGAATTCTCTTCATATCATAGTACTCTGCAGATTGTTTCATAAAAGGAAAAAGCAAAATCCATAGTTTAAATCTTTCCTTGTTTATATAAGCCAGACTGTAACTGAAGGCCACAGGACTTTTAGTCGACTGGTGCTTCTTTGACATTTCTAGACAGTTTAAAGAATGGCCAGTCTCTGGGAGTTTGCTGAGAGAAAGATGAAGCAGAAGGAAGCCAGAAATGTGAAGGTATTTGGATAAGATCAACTCCTCAGGTGTCAATTAACTCAGAGAGTGTAGAGAACAATGACATTATTTCTATACCTCTCCTTACCGGGGAACTGACACACTTAGATAACCCGGGATGTCTATTCAAGCCAGTGCCAGTTTAGTATTCCAGGACAAGTCCCTTTCTGCTTTCATATGCACATATTATACTCGAGGAAATACCCTTTATTCTGGAAAAAACTACTCTAATTTTTGAGTAAAACAATTGTTCTGGGAAGAGTCATGAATTTAAAAATAGCTTTTCCGTGTGGGAAGCTATTATTCTGGTGAAAATTTCTGGCCAATTTTGTAGATAAGCCTTTCTGCAATCTAATCTGCCTGCACGTCGTTCTTTTGTTCCCCGCAGCGGAAGCCGAAATTCTTTTGTGCGGCTCCAACTGATGGATGCCAGTCTGCTGTGGTAAACTCCAATTAGTTGGGTAGAGAAGAGAGGTAAATTGATTGAGAATTCAGATATTGCTGCCTCCTCCATTCTTTCACACAATACACTCTATCAAGGCTTGTGAATGTGGAAGAGAACCTCACATTTGGGCAAAGGGGTTCCAAGTGTTCAGACAGAACTTGGGCAAAATGTGACAGGATTTGAGCCATTGGGTGCTTCAAAGGTTTTTGTTCCTTAGAGAAACAAAACTGGTTTGATTTGGAAAAGCTTCACATCCGTAACAGCTCATTTTTTTTTCTGCCTGAGAGCTCAGAGGTGATGGTAAACACTGGAAGCCTCCAGCGGCAGGACAAGCTCTTACAGCCAGCTTTGGAGGGAGGTGGCACACGGAGACCCAGGCACCAGCACCCCACTCCTGCAGGGGAAGGACTGGATCACCAGCTCTCATCGTAGGAGTCACCACAACAGGTACCCACACGATGGAAACCTTTGTGACCAAAATACATATATTTTTTTATTGTTATTTTCCCTTGGGTCATTCACCAGCTGACAAGTTCTCCTCTGCAGTCTTTGTTAGGGCCCATCATTGTGGCTGTGCTAGATTTAGTTTTACAGATGTCATTTTCCTGTATCCTTCTCTCCATTTGTATTCTAGCATTGGCCAGATAATGTGGTTGAACACTATCTGTTTCTTCAGCTTAATCAGATTGGATGGTGATATCTGTCTCCCCAAGATGTGTAACTGTACTGTCACCTCCGTATGAGACGTGGCAGGTTAAATTGTGTTTCTCTGCTGGGCCATGTCTTCATCTAAATCACATATTCCCTCCACTCACACCACTGCAACCCCTGAGAGTGCTTTCAGAAGGGAACCACGTATTCAGATGCTACTCTAAAGTGGGGAAATCAACAACATCTACTCAAGCCGGGTTCAAATAACTCACCTTCAAACCTGCATTGATAAATTCTTTCTTTCCTCTTGCTGCCATTTGGGTGCTTGAAAATTCTTCTGTCAGCACAACTCTGTGCACTTCACTCAGTGCATCCTCCTCGTTTAGCTTAATGCAGGGGGGGTTTGTTGCTGATTTTATTATGGCTACTTATTGCAGCAGGTAAGTACCAGACAACCCAGTTTACGTATACCTTGCAGTCCCATTGCTAAACAGCTTCACTCTATACACAGTCTTGGATGTTTATTGCAGCAGAATCAAGACACAATACTGTTCTTGGATTTGGAATTACAGTCACCTTAAAGCTATCTAAGGGATCTTCCTAATTTGATTGTGCTTCCATATTTATCCCTTTTAAATCACCCTGAAGCATGAATGTCTTACTTGAAGGACATGGTTGAACAGAATACTTTTCCCAAGTAGGCCCTTTAAGATACCAGAGTCTGCAAGTTCAAATTGAAATAAACTCTAGAGAATTCCCTCTTGCTTTAGTCTTATTGCTGTGGTAGCTAAACATAGTCTGAAAAAGAAGTAAATGGATCCAGTCAGTCTAAATGCTAGTTAAACTGGGACCAAGCCCCTGAAAACCAGTCTAGATCCCAGACAGCAATGCAGCCTAGGCACTTGCAGGACTGCTTACCTCTATGTTCAGCAGATGCCTTCCTATCTAGCTCGAAAGTACCTTGAGTGCTTAATTCAAATACTTGTGCTCAGAAGTACACTGACACTTGGGGGAGTATGCAATGGCATTAGGCAACCACCCTCCACAGAGGAAGAAGGTGAAATGGGTCTGGAGTGGCTGGTTCCCTGTGCTCTGGGTATAGGGACAGATACATCTAGGGGGCACAGGGTACCTTTCAGAGTAAGGAACATCCACAGGTGCCCAAAGATGTCACTTTTTCTGTGGGCTGCTTAAAACAGCCGAAGGGATACCCCTCTGTAGATCTTCAGGTGCATAACTCCACTGACCATACACACAGAAAGCCCTCCCAGTGCCAAGTACCTACCATTTTAGTGATGCCACGCTTAATTTAGACATTTACATGAAGCAATTTGCATTCCACACAAAGTAATGTGATATACAGAGTTCTTAACCTGACCATAATAGGATGCAACACTTAGAAAACGTTTCAAAGGGAAAAATATTTTTAAATAAATTAAAGATGAGGATAAAACGCAAATCGGGGCTTTCATGTTGTCGCATCCTGCTTAACCACCCCCTTTGCAACATAAATACTTAAGTGAGGGAGTAACACTTTCACCATGCTCCTCCCAGCCCTCTGGGAGATCTGATTGCAACTTCCCATGCTGGTGAGGGAAGCTGGTGGAATAAACACTAGAGGAAGGGTAATACATTTCATTCGTGGCTTTTATACAGGGCTTTACACCACTTGTATGGTAGAATCACCCCATTGGCAAAAGGTAGAATAAGCCAGACTAACCTGATAACCTTTCTTTTTTCTAACTGTGCTTGAGCTTATCTGTCTGGATGCCAGGAAAATGTCTGTATCGTGATGTGAAATATGCAGAGTTAAAGCAAGAGAAGATGGTGACAAATGCAAGCAGTGCTTGGGTGGTAAGGAACCGACCAAAAGCAAGCCGGCGGCAGGTTTTGCTGCATGGGAATGAGCACCTGGAAGTGGAATTCTACAGGGACTGGTCTGTTGTTGGTTTTGAACCAAGAAGTTAATTCCAAGGTGCGAGTGCAGCGCTGGCAATGCAGTGGTGGACTGGAATGTTTTATAAATAACAGTTAAACGAGAAGGCTGAAGCAACAGGGACAGAAAGAAGCCTTATAGTACCAAATGCAGTGACACGCACTTGGAAACATTTGTTGGAGACCCTTAATTAATCTGTGTCTGCTGGAAATAGCAGGGGAGGGGAAAAAAATAATTAATTAAATCAGCAACATCACCAGAGTGCAATCACAAAACCCAGTAAGTGTTACCATGAGATGTACCACAGAACTTACTCCCCTGGATGCTACCACAGAAGACACAGGTGAGACCCCAGCTGAAACACTGCACATTCCTGGTGACCTGTCTTTCAGAAGAGACGAATTCAAAACGGAATTCCTGCAGCATTTATGAACATCTTGGGACTGTAACAAGCCCTGAGGTCTGTGGTAACACAAAACAGCAGGTGCCATTGCTGTGTTCCATTTCTGGAACATACCATTTATACCCAGGAGAGGCAAGAGGAGTTGGGAACAAGCCTGGCTTTTTCAGGCTCCTAAACTGAAGGAGGGTCATGAGCACAGACGTCGGAGTGGGAGAATTACGGAAGTAAAAGCCGATGTAGTCACTAATTAAGATAAATTGGTCACAAATACATTTAGGTTGGAAATCAGAAAGAGGGTTGTAATCATGAGAGAATGAAGGTCAGAAACACTGAGAGAAAGATCTTAACTGGAATCTCAAGAAGTTGAATTTACGATATGGGAATTCCAAAATCTGCTGCAGCATCTTATGACTCTTAAACCAATTGCAAATAGGTTGTTTCACCTTGAAATATGATGCAAGAGTTGGATGAATTCACTGCAGAGGATAAAGGGCAAGAACAGCACACTCACCTGAAACAGCCAAAGTCATGGTGCAGGCACAGGAATTACACTGGACAGTGGGATCCTCTGACTCAAGGAGATCCAGAATTGGCTCAAGTAAACCCATTTGGACAACTAATTCTTTGTCAACTATTTGTAAATTCAAGAACAAATGGACAAACAGAAAGTAAGCAGTTAATGCCTTGGTGAGAAAAAAAATATATCTTCCTTTGACTGCTTTGGGCATCTATATTATGATTATGCAAAACAGATCTAACATAGAAACAGCCTGAAAAGCACTCACAGTCCTGAGCTTTGTTTGCTTGATTCCTCTTCAGACTCATGAAAGAGCGTAAGAGATGTTCAAAGGTTCTAGTTCAGAAGCTCCCAAACATTTCTGCTAGCAAGTCCGTTTTCAAACATGAGGTTCATTTTGGAAAGAGCAATTGCAGCTTTCCAACAGGCTCACAATGTAACCAGCTCACCCCCTCTTCTTTCTGCTGAAGTCTACCCTTTAAATACTGCTTTTTACTTGTAAATAGTGACATGATACTATTTGCAGCAAGACTCTTAACAAAAGAAAGGAAAGAAGCTAGATTCATTGAAGACTGACCCCATCTTCTGCTGTTATGGCATAGCATAATGGAGCACCCGTTGTGGCCCAGGTGTCAGAGAGCACAGTAGTAGGTGGAGCAAGGACTCCATTGACAAGGTGTGGGGTGTTCATGCCCTCTCTATCAACATAAATTTTATTGGGAAGTTTTTCATCTGCAGCTCCCAGATCCTACCTCAATCACATTTGCCCTATTAGCCACAGAAGAAAGTGAATTGTATTAAATGTCTTGGGTTTTTTTGTTTGGTTGGTTTTTGTGGTGGTGGTGTTGTTGGGTTTTTTTAAATCTGCAAGCCATTTGAGACCAAGGTCCAGTTAATAAATAACAAGAAAATGAGTGCTCTCTCACAGGCACAGTTTATTTCTAAGAGCTGTATCTGTTGCTTGAATGGGTAAGTACTGGGCTCTCAATCCAAGAATGAGAATAGTACAGCTGTTCCCACATGAGTCTGGGAATAATTTATCAGCCTTTGCACACAGATCCAAGATCCCCTGCCACATGATATAATGTAGCTGGAGGGATCTGATCTGTTGTGGTGCCACCAGAATCTTTGTGACTTGCAGACAGAAATAGACTTGCACATGTCCTGTCAGGAAAACAAAAGATGGAATTTGGATTTGTGTAGACCTGGGTCTGGATGAAGAGATGGTTTTGCACCTGAATAGAGATGTGTTGTTAATTACTCACTATTTCCTTCCAGCAAGAAGTTGACAAGGGACAAGGAAGACATCTGCTGCACCTCCAGGTCAGCAGAGCGTAGTAAGGCATAGAAGGGTTCCAGATGCTCCACAGGCAGGGCGACATTCACTGCAGGAATGAGAGGAAATATTCAGGAGTCTCGTCGTTCACCACAGTCACATTTTTCTCTGGTTGGTTTTAAGCCTCAGGTGTTACTGTACATAGGTGGAGTGGTGTTCCCCTTCATTTAAATTCCATTGCTACTAGCAAAACAGGGCAAGTTTCCTGAAAAGGTTTTGAATAATCAAGTACTTCAAAAACATCACGGGAATGGAAGCAATCGAGCTTGCTACTAAATAAGTCATTCCACCTCACACAGGTCCTCGTGGCTATCTGCACTCTTTATCTAGCAAAAACATATGTGGGATAAAGCTATCAAGTCAGAAGGAAGGAAGGAAGGAAGGAANGGTCAGTTGATGACGTCTTCCGTTTCCTCCCCAGTCCCCCCCACTCCCCCGAAGGGAAGGAAGGATGGAAGGAAGGAAGGAAGGAAGGAAGGAAGGAAGGAAATCACAGCCTGCTTGTTGCTGGTATTTCTACCTTTTTGTACAACCAAGTTCTTGCTGGAATCTTATCGGGCTGACTAGGCTTATCTAGGCTGACTTCTAACTGTTTACAAATTACCTTAGGAGCCATGGAATCATTGGGACAAAGAAGAATGTTTCCTTCATAAATTTCAACAATCTGGCCTCCAGGGCTTTTTCCTCTTCCAAAAATTATGTAATATAAACCTTAAACGATCACTTTTCTTCCACCATAGTTTTGATTGTATTGCTCTCAGGAAATTCCATGTACATTGACTCTAACTACTCTGAGTTCTGCTGAGTTTCTCCGGAAGTATTACAACAACATAAATGACAAGTCTCATGAGAGAGATGTCCTCGAGCAAAGCCCAGAATAACTCTTTCTACATGGTAATAACAGCATTTCCATTTTCCTTAGCAAAGAACACAGCATGAAAGAAAAAAAAAAAAGAACTTTGATGAATGAATCAAAGGGAGTGTCACAGTTCAAAAAAATACTTTCATTTATAATTATGTGAAAATGTTCTAATGCACTGAGATAACTTACTGTGCTGACTCATATGCAAGTAATAGAGGGCAGCAGACTGCTGTAAACCCGGGTTTTCCGAAAAGGCTAAGGTCCTCAAGGCTTCCAGAGAGTCCTTTCCAAGTGGTGACACTTCAAAACCTGAAGATGAACAATGACAGCACAGACTAAATTATACCTGAAAAGGCTTAGTTTCAAAAAAAAAAAAAAAAATTTAAAATTTACAGCCAAACATATAAGGATTTTTGTACAGCAACAACTCCATAGAACCCATCTATACTTATTCAAGTAATAAATGAATCTGGAATAACCTGTCCTTGGCAATGCCTCTTGTGAAGCTGACAAAGCTAGTGATTGGAAGCAAGATAAATTACAACCTATAGACACTTTTATGCTATCCAATATAAATGCAGGTGTTGTTCTCCAAAAAAATTTTTGTTTTTTCCTGATTCGTAGAAGATCTTTGTTAAAATATATCCACTGAACATGGTCTTCTTAGTTATGAGCTAGAGAGAGAGTATTTATTTTTAATTTACTATGTTTTTAGGTTCTCTGTGTTTCCTGTCCTGGATGTTACAATAAAGGATTTCAGGGAACAGGAACATGGATTGCAAACGGGCTTGCCTCAGGCTCAAATTTCTAGCATGAGTCTACCTGTTCCTGAATATGGTAATAGTTCCCATATGAATAAACCAGATGTTCAGCTGCAGCTATCAAGCAATAGCAGTCGTGCATGACTTCTGAAGGTCATTGTATAATGTACTTATAATGTGTGGAATGGAGCAGCAGAGAGGAAGAAAAGGGGCCATTGAACCATCGCTCAATAGTATAAACTGTTGAAAAGGTAATGTAGTATAAACTGACTGGAGGAGCACGCAAACATAAGATGTATTTTCAGACAAGAGATTGAAGCAGTGCATTAGAGATTGAAATAGCTCTATGAGCAAGATCTAGGTACTTTACTTCTTAAGGGATGAAGAGATGAGAGGGGTGTGAGAGGTGTGAGCTTTCATGCCTCGGTGCAAAACTGGAGAGCAGCTCTGAGGAAAAAGACCTGGGAGTCCTGGTGGACAACAGGGTGCCCATGAGCCACCAATGTGCCCTTGTGGCCAAGAAGGCCAATGGCATCCTGGGGTGCATCAGGACATGTGTGACCAGCAGGTCAAGGTAGGTCATCCTTCCCCTCTGCTCTGCCCTGCTGAGGCCCCATCTGGAGTCCCGTGTCCAGTTCTGGGCTCCCCAGTACAAGAAGGAAGGGAACTGGTGGAGAGGGTACAGCAGAGGGCTTAAAGATGATTAAGAGCCTGGAGTATCTCTCTTACAAGAGCTGGGGGACTTGAGTCATTTTAGTCTGGACAAGACTGAGGGGGGATCTGATTAACGTCTATGAATACTTAAAGATGGGTGTCAGGAGGATGGGGACAGTTTCTTTTCAGTGGTGCCCAGTGAGAGGACAAGAGGAAATTGGCACAAATTTTGATGTAGGAAGTTCCATCTGGACATGAGGAGGAACTTCTTCACTTTGAGGGTGGCAGAGCCCTGGAAGAGGCTGCCCAGAGAGGTGGTGAAGTCTCCCTCTCTGGAGACACTCAAAACCCACCTGAACACATTGTTGTGCAACCTGCTCTGGGTGGACCTGCTTTGGCAGGGGGTTGGACTAGATGATTTCCAGAGGTACCTTCCTAACCCATATCATTCTGTGATTTTGTGAAAACTCAGCCAACATCTCAAGCCATAAATGGTGCTGACATGTCAAGAGCAGCAAACTCCTACCTTCAGGATTAGGTAAGTGGGCTTCATGGCACACTTCACATAACCATCAGTTTTGTTTAGTAATTAACAATACACACGGAGGAAGGACTAGCCAGTGTGTGCAAGGTTTTAGAGAAAACAAAAAAAACCAAAAATCTTTTCATGTGGTTTAATTCTGTTCCTTACACACTGACTATCTGAATCTCCCACGTATCTGTGCAGTTTTGTTTGGGAAAGTGATAAAGCAGAAGCCACCCAAAACCTTCACCTGCTTGTAATATCAAGTATGTGCTGCCCTAGCTAACAGCCATGTATGATGATCAAGCATGAAGTCTCTTGTTGCACTCAAACTGCCCTAAATGTTGGCTCCCTGCTTATTATAATTTGTCCAGAGGCTTGTTCCAGGTGGGAATAAAATACACAGACAAGCATGAAAGTAAGAGGCACGTGTCTTGGTTGTCTTCATGAGGCTTCCCTGCCTTCATCTGTCTTTGCAGCAGGATTTGGCCACTCAGAGAATTAACCTTGGTTCTTTTTTCTTCCTCAGTGCTGTGTATCTCCTATCACAGACACTGGGACCCCCCTGAGAGCGCACATCACCATCTCTGTACTGCTGTCAAAGAAGCTCTGGGCTCACTGCTGCTGTACCCAAATTCCTGAGGAACCAGGACAGACCAGCCTTTTGAAGACCCAGCTTAGAGAGGAAATGGTTTCTCAGGAAATTTGAGGGCCAGTGGGTGCTGCAAAGGTCTGTTCTGGCCTCACCATTTTTTCCAGACCATCCCTTCATTGTGGCTGATCCACCAACCAAGCTGGGATGCTCCCAAGGCAGTCTCTTTTGCAGTCAGAAGCATGTTGGCCTTTGGAAGAAAAAGTTCAGCCCTGGAAGATCCCCACTGTAAGTCAAGCTGAAAGGTCTGGTCCTGTTCTAGATATGGACTTCAGAATTTAGCCACTGCTTAATGTGCAACAATTAGTGAACCCTATCAGCAAGACAGGACCCCCCACATTCATAGGGTAATGACACCAGCTAATACCAGCTGCGGCTCATTCACACGTGTTCCCAACAAACCAGCGTCACAGCAATTATTCCACAAGGTGTTCCGTGACAGACCATTTCAAACGGTGTTAACTGTGTCACACCACGGAAAAATGTCTCTCCTGGCCTCCCTGATAAGATGGTTTTGTGTCCTTAAAAAAAGACAAGTAAAGAAATAGTTGTTTGTGTCCCACACCCTTTGCACAAATGAAAGTAGAAGGCTACACAATTTTGGGTAGTAGCTTTGGGTAGTAGTAGAGATAAGAAATGTTTTTAAGTTGGACAACTGAAAAACTAGACTCATCCAAGAAGACATTTTGTGATTGCAGGAGTGAAACTGAAAAGTTTTCCTACTGATATCATTGTATTCCAGGACAGGATAGAGAGGACATCACAAGTCAGTAAATAAGCAAGTTAAGGGAGGTAGCCTGTAAAGCAGAGCAGATACACAAAGAGCTATGGATCTTTTAGATTCAAGCAGAATCCCATGGTTGTGTTCAAGCCTTGTGTCTAAAAGTTTGCACAAAAGCAATTAGACAGACCAGTTGCTTGGTGTCTTGAGGAAGTCCTGGGAGCCCAATGGTGAGTAGTCCCAGGCACCCGTGTAGCGCTCAGTGTCGGTAAAGCCTGTTTCCAGCTTTGTCACCTCAGTGACTGATTTCAAAGTTACCTTCAGTTACTAGAAGGGCTCACTTTTATGAAACATATTTAGATGGGTTATGTATTAACAGTGGTGGCAGAAAGTGATGGAACCCTTCTACCCACATCCAACTGTTACATCATTTGAGCCCTTGGTGTCCTGTACACAAAGAATGTCCCATGTATGGTGTCCCATACACAAAGCTCTGTAGCTCTGGCCTTTCCTGCATCACTAAGCTGCTCCTTGCCATGCCACAGCAATCTGTTTTCAACCCAAAAAACCAAATCTCCTTGATCTTTCACAACCGTTTAGAAAAAGAACAAGCCCTGTTACCTGCTTCAATATGCTGCAGAAACTCCTGTGCTGTCACCCTCTCATGAGGCTGCAGGATGGGCTTGTACAGCTGTCTGGCTTTCGAGCTGTTTTGTTTTAGGCAGGAGCATTTGCTTATCAGGGTCAAGCATTCCTTGATAAGGCGCACCAAGTCGGAGGACATCCTCTGAACAAAGGCCACGAAGTCCCGCAGCAGCTGCATGCATCGGCCACACAGTTGTCCCATTCTCCTTCCAACAGTAGCACGGGGCACGAGGACAAGAAAGGAGATGGAAAGAAAAGTTTCTTCTCAACTTCTCTACGTTTCGCACTCACTTGCGGCTTCGGTGTTTGTCTTGTCAGACAGGTGATAGCGCTACACCGTGCGCAGCTGCTGTAAAGCTTCAGTCCAAAAAAGCTTCTCTGTCCAAAAAGCTACATGATACAAGAAGGCTGGTTTCTGCCCATCTCCCAGAGCCTACAAAATGTTATTTAAAAGGCTGGGCTGGAGCCACGTTCAAACACCCTCCCTTTGCTTGAAGAAAAATCAAACGACGTCTGACACTCATTATTTCGGGGAGAACAAGGAGAGTTTGGCTCCTGGAGCAGCCACCAAAGCCTTCATGGGGTAAGAAAAGCTCTGGGAGAATGGAAAAAGCAACCTCAGTTTATGTAAGGCAGTTTTCCACATGAAAGGTAGGCACCACCTTGTCTGCACGTGTGCAGGCGGCTGCTGCCAATGGGAGAGGAACACCAAAATGAAAAAAAAAAGGGAGCACTCAAACAGGTTTTTCCAGTTTCTGCTGAAGCACAGACCAGAACAAAGGTCCTGTTGGGCAAAGGGCTCATAACTCAGTCAACTGAGACTTTGCAAATCAGCAGGGATAGAAAACTGGGAGGGTCAGGGGGAGGGTGGGGGGGTACAGGAGGTAATACAGTGGGATTTAGAATTACGTTTTCCTCTTGTCAAGCAAATCCTGCAGAGTGAGCTGGATAAGCTTGCAACGGGAGGATGCAAAAATCACCTGCAGTTCTCATGAAGAAAAAGGCAACGAAAGCCAAAAAGAGCGATTCTACTTTTGCTCCATCTTTCTGCTTAATTCGCCAGTCGGGTGCATGTGCTCACCCTTGGTTGAACAGTTTTACAAATGAACTTGGTCTAATTAATGTAGCATCAAGTGACATTTGTAATATTCTTGAGGTTTCCAGTAAAATCTGGTTTGATTCAAGATCACCTTCATTAGGAAACTGGTAGTTACTGGTCTGCTGAGTGTTGATCACTTTTATTAACTTCCTTTATCCATGGCCTTGATGGATTTATTCTGACCATTGCATTTGACACATTTATTGCTAAGTTTTAGCCTCACTGTCCTTTAAGAGATCTTAAGTTTCTAAATAAATCACACATCAAAATTAACCCTTTGCTCTGTGCCCATCTCCAAACACCAATGAATAGGCTCACCCAAATCGGTCTGTCCAGCTACTGCTATTTCATCTCTGACTTACACAGGACGTAATTTTCCTGAGCACAAGTGCCATGTGGCGCAGATAAACTCACCTACACCCGTAACCCCAAAGGTATGAGACCTCTATTACACGATGTAATCTATCACAGAGAATCAAGGCTGAATTTTCTGGCTACTTCCTTGACCACTTCTGCAAGCCCACCCAGTTGTGATCTCTGCCTGGCTTCTTAATATTCCCAAAAGCGAGGCTAAAATGGCTCTTTCCTCACCGCGTCTTCTGCATCCTTTCAGTAGGGTTCTTCTAAAGCACAGAGAATCCCTGCGATCGTTAGGTTCTGCTTCTGCCATCTGGCATGGTTCAGGCTGGGCTGGCCATTTGCTCTTCGCCTTCTGCTCACAATCTTCCACCCTTCAGCTTCCACCCCAAAAGCAGTGAGGTGACAAATCCCTGGAAACCCATCCCAGGTAATCTTCTGTCTCTCGCTCTTGTCCTGTCTACAGAACTGTAAGGTTTGATTCCTGTGAGATTATTTTTTATTCAAGGCAATTTGAACTGTACTGCACTGCGATGAGGCAAAACAGGACTGTTTCCATGAGACACTTGTTAGTAATGACTGCCCTTCTGTGACATTTCTTGCCAAGCAGTTCAAAATACATTACAAACATGAAAACAGCTTGCCAATGTATCTGTAAGAAAGATATTCCCCAAAATGGTTTAAAAACAAGTTTCAAAGGTGCTGAGCTCCTTTTGAAACTCCATTTGAAATATCTGGGAGTTAAAAGAAATGTGCCAGACCTGAAAATTAGGCTATAATTTGCCTAAAGGCATAAAACTCAGGTGTCCCTGTACCTAGCTTGATGAATCAGTCAGGGAATTGTTCTTGGATTTGAAACCACTACTTGAAAGCCACCGTTTGTGGGTCTTCAAAGCTCCTCTGGATTCACAACAGCTGCTGTAAAGGTAAAGGGTGCCACTGTTAAACCAAATGGGTATGATTAGTCTCATGACCTAGGTATGTTCCCTTATCTGATTGAACAAGGTGTCAGCTCAAGGCTGCAGTAAAAAGGGAAAAAACCTTGTAGTACCACAATAGTGTTAAACCATCTTGCTCTCATTCTTCTAAAGAACTTAACGGTGTTCTAAAATAGTCAAAGTCCCAGAGCCTGACCTCTTTTCCAAAGGAAAAAACCCCCAGTCCCTTTGTAAAGTGTTAAAATAAGCCTCTCCAAACCGTTTCCATTTGGTTGCGTGCAAAGGAGACTTCCAAAGAGTAACCCTATTGTGCAGACTATTTGGAATTCTGCATAAAGTGCATTTAGGAGTTTAAATCTATTTGCCAAATAATAGCTGAATGCTGTAGCTTTAGTGACACTTTCAACAGGCAGCTTCCACTGGTCCAGTGTTTTATCTGCTGTGTAGTTTCTCTGCAAAGGACAGAAAATGCTGCTTTTGGGCACAGTCCCTTACGCATCCCACCTCTTCATTCTGACAGGCCCCAAACCCCCTCAGACTCTGACACAAATATTGAGAAAAAACGGGTCAACAGCTTTGTTTGAGCTATGGTAGTAAATGCTTTCCTCCTAAAGGAAGGAAAATGACAGTTTCAAGTCCTCGATTTTAGAAATACTGTTATTGCTGTGATTTTAATCAGTGAAAAAAGCATTTTTGGGGGAGCGTAGGAGAGAGGCGGGGATTAAGAATGTATGGAGTCTTTTTTAACTTGTACGTCAGTCAAATAAGACAACAGATATTTAAAGGAATGCTTAAAAAGCAGAAAAAGAAAAGAATATGTTTGTATTACTCAAGAATCCAAAACTTTAAAAAAACAAACTAATTAAATTTGCACGTTATGAATTTGTCCCATGTAATTTATTGCAACCTTTGTCTTACACATCCTTCTTTCACTCTCTTCTCTCACCGTTCTGTTCAGGGGTGAGGAAAACACTGTAGAGTTCAGAAAGCTGTCAGAGGACGGCTGTGCACTACTCCTTGGTTAGCAATAGATCTGATTTTAAAGGTGAGAGCTCCCTTAAAGCCCAGCAGCTCTTTATTGCCCCCATACCTGCAGTTAAGGCCGCCTCACTTGCACTAATTAAGCATGACTGCTCTTAAAACCGAATCTATGCACTTCTGTGGTTTCAAAATAATGACAAAACCCAATCAACAAACCAAAGGTATCAAATTCTTAAACTGGATCTGCCATTGGCAGAAGAGAAACATAAAATCGTGAATTAGAGAAAAATGATTGAGGAAGTGAAACAGTTCTAAACCCAATTTCTGATGTCTGCAACTCACATTACTGCTAAGCTCTTTAAAATGCATATATGTCTTTTATATAATAATAAATATACATCTTTTAAATATACATGTGTGTGTGTCTGTATATTTACCATTAAGATTTCAGGAGGAATTCAGGCTGAACAGAAACAGACCGTAGTCTGGTAGAAAGCCAGGTGTGAGGACTTGACAGATGCAGATTTGTGAGAAACTGCCAGGGGTTACTTCATTGCACAGTTAAACAAAGCTTCCTTTGCAATCACTGCAATTTCTGCAGAGTTACAAAGTTGCTCTCATTGCACGGAACTCCTTGTCTGAGGTATTTGCTGATCCTTGCTCAGAGGGAGAGTGCCATCTACTGAAGCATCCCCTTTACACAGCTCCCTTGAGCCTTGTTCTACACAGGGATTGACAACATTTACCCAAGGGGGATGTAAAACTGAGCAAGGTTTTAACAGGAGGAGAAGCTGCTTTAGGTATGAATCTCTATTGTAAAGTAACAGCTGCATGTAAAGGACCAGGACCGAGCTGGTAGGTAGCACCACTGACTTGTGCAAGCCTATGCTCCGGTTTATGAAGAGAACAAAAAAACTCCTCACTCTGTGTCTCTTCATTCTTCATAAATCTTTGGAATTGAGGTAGCACTATCGTTTGGCAACAGACAAGAACAGCATTCCCTGACGGGACAATCCGATTTCACTGCTGACTAATAACCAGGGACTTTCCTACTCACTTCCCCTTTCTACATTAATGCTCGGAAGATGTAAAACTACTCAGCTGATGCACTGAGTAGAGAGGACATCTGTGAACAGTCAGCAAGAGCAGCAAGAGTTTGGTTTGGGACAACGATGACACTGTCTTATTGTGCTGCTTTGTCTACACGTAGCTTTCCGTTGCCCTGAACCTCATACTTGATTGGAAATTTTCTGGATCGTTGCTGTATTAGGATAAAGCACCGCCTTGGGTCATGCCCAGAGCTACTATCTCCTATGGTAATAATAAAGATATAAATTAAAAAAAAATGGCAGAAAAAAAATTGTAGGAAAAGGTAGTGTCTCTAAACCACCAAAGGTAGGTCACAGGTGCCTACGTACCTTAGAATCTTGAACAAACTGTATATTAAGTCTGAACTTTTATGAGGTAAATTATCACCCATCAAGGATTTGAACAAGTATAGCAGCTTGTAGGACTGAGGTGAAGAAAACAGAGGAGAGCACTCCACCACTGAAGGTAAACAACACTGAGTATCCCACTGGTGTTCAGAACTGTTAATAAATGGGGTGAGGTGGGGTAGGTGGTGGTTATTTGCAGCCAAATCCCAACAATTCTGGAAACCTTACTGGCCCTAGCAAGCTGGCTTCCTCCCACAAGGGCATTATCAAGCATCCTCCAGATCAATAGCGTTTTACTGTTGGTTACAGCAAATACTGTAGCACGAGCTGCACTTTGAGCTACAGGTTAGTTACCCCTGCATAAAGAAAAGAGCTTAATGGAAGGCGAGAGGGAAGTGTGTGTCTCTCCAGGCCAGGCTGCTCATCGGTTGACCACAACTGGTTGGAACTGAAACCTTTCACAGGTTGCTGCCTCCAGAGAAAGCCATGCTTAAAGAGCTTAGGAGCCAAAAGAAATAGATCTAAGCAGCATGTTACTTTCCCTACGCAGGAAACAGCAAGGCAGCGTTTGGTGATTATGTCTGTTTCCCATCTTCTGTGCCTTTTTCCTCCAGCAGTTAATTCTGGCAGCCTCCCAGTCATCGTCCTTTGAATTTAAAACCTCAGTTGCAATTCATAGAATGGTTTTCAGTTGAAAGGGACCTTAAAGATCATGGAGTTCCAACCCCCCCTGCCATAGGCAAGGACATCTCCTACTAGACCATGTTGCTCAAAGCCCCATCCAGCCTGGCCTTGAACATTTCTAGGGAAGGAAAAAAACTGTGCATGAGCATCCTGTGTAAAATTTAGGTAGCGTGAATTTTAGCCCTTTGCTGCGCTTTTTTTTCCTTTTTTTTTCGGTGCGTGTGTGGTGTTTGATGGTTGCTGGTGGTGGCTGAGAGAAACTGGGGCCCGCTTTTTCGGCCCACCCCCCCCCCCCCCACC
>VXBJ01001832.1:0-29649 GCA_013400055.1 Nycticryphes semicollaris | reverse complement strand
CAACTGCCTCGCTCTCTATGGTGTTTTTTTTCCCTTTGAGCCCCGCGTCTCTTCCTCCGGCGAGACGGGAAATGGCTGCCGTGCTGCCATAAGGGAGCGGGGCCGCCAGGAGTTCCGCCCGCCAGGTGAGGAAGGGGCGGAGGTGAAAGTGGCCGTGGTAGGCAGGTTTGGCGGGACCCCGGTGGCCTAAGGAGCTAGGCCTATAGAAGCGGGGGAAAAATGGCGGGGGGAGGCTGAGGGGGAGCAGNTAGACGGCACCCCCGGGGGGGCGAAGGTAGAGAGGGAAAGGGAGGCGGTAGAGGTGGTTTCACGGCTTCTGGAAGCCCGCCGGGGATAGGGGGGGGTGCGTGGGTGGAAACGTGCGGCCTGTCCCGCTGGGCCTCCGCCCCAGCCGCCCTGGGCTCGCAGTCTTTCCGTCTTCCCTTGTGGGAGATGGGGCCCGAGGGGGTCACCGCGCAGCGCTGGTTACAGGGCTGTAAAATCACCCCGTTATCCCCGCGGGCGCCACTCTAAGGAGGGAGAGGGTTGCTGGGGTGAAAGGATGTTTCCCGGCATTGGATCAACCTGTACGCTCCTTGGGAGGAACTTCCCTTCGGGCATGACTGTCGTTCAAGCGCTTGTGCCTTAAATGCTCAGCTCCCGCTTGCTCCCTGTGCCTTCAGAAACGCCCGTGAGGGGCAGGGGTGGGTTTTATGCCCCTTGCTGAAAGGGGCTATTACGTTCTGAGTGTTAATCATATTGTAGTGTACAGCCTTTGCGGGTTCTTGTCCTTTATTTCTTCTCTGCTTTGTAACCCCCCCCCTACTTCTTGCCTTAAATTTTCTGATGAAAATTAGATTCATGGGGATCATGGTGATCCTTTACCAGATCAGTCCAGCTTGTCATTTGGTTATCTCTGAGATCAAAGTTTTCCTTTAACAGTAGAAGTTTAAGTTCATGATAGCAAGAGCTGGGGGCATGCAAAACAAAGGAGTCCTTGCAACTGCAAGTAGTTGCTACTTGAGTAATGGTTGTATATTATATAAAAACATCCCTTAGAATAGTTGTTCTCAGTGTGGGAAGAATTGATTAAAGAGCGTGGGGTTGCAGGAAAATGCTGTCTAGCTGTTGTCTTTCTCCTCCTTCCTCCTCTCTGATAATCTCAATGCTTTAAACAGAAGTTGGGAGGAAACAAGAAGGGGTCAAGGCTCTGGTGGTGAGGTGCTCTCCAGGCGTGCAGCTTCTTGTGGCAGGGAGGGTAGGAATTGCTTGCTCCCACTCCTCCCTTTTGATGCTGAGTGACAGGCTGTGCTGAATGGCAGGGAAGAGGTTTTGTGTGTTACATACATCGGTTCTCGGGGCCTGACTGTAAGGAGCAATTCCTGGGGTGAAGGCTGTGCCTGAGGGGATCTTTCTTGGGGGAAGGAGGAAACAGGGGTGGGGGGAGCACAGGGAAGGGCCTGTTGCCGTTGGGGATGCGGAAAACTTGGACTGGTTGTGGAAATTTCGAAAGGGTCAGCAGGGAGCTGTTGTTTGGAGCTGGGATGCAGGTATTTGGACGGATTAGGTTTAGGCTGGTTGTCAAGGAGAGATTGTGGTGGAGGAATTTTCAGGAATGCCAGAAAACATTTGTGGTTTGTTTACAAGCAGTGGAGACGGGTGAAGGAAACTACTGAAGAAAGTAAGCTGTAAGGTTTCAGCTGTATTCTGTTTATCTGGGTGTGAGTTTCTCCCAAAAGGTATTCTGGAAAAGTGCATTGCTGTCTTGTTCATTGTGCTGGCACTGGCCTCCATGCAGCCTTGTGGTGAATGAGATCCGAGAGGTGATGGGGCTGAAAAACGTCAGCTTTGTCTTTTTGTTCCAGTGTAGTTTTCTTCTGGATCCAGGTAACTGCTCCAGCTCACCAGTCACCTATATGAGTACCAGTCTTGGAACAAATGAGGGAAGGAAGGGAGCCTTGCTCAGGAGTTTTCCCTGAGCCTTGCTCAGGAGTTTATTGCAAAGAGATTGTGGAAAGCTGCTGTGTAAGGGGATATGAAAACACAGCATTTAAAAGACAAACAAATAAACAAACAAAGACCCAACAAGAATGGCTATTCAAAACAAGGTCTGTCTAAAAGTATGCTAATTCCTTTTTGTGTATTGACAAAATTCTTAGAAGCAGTCACTTTGAATTCTGTGTTTTTAGTTAGAGGAGAGACATGCTTTTGTTTGCCAATAGTATTACATAAAAGAACAGCTACCAGTCACATGATGGTTTTGTAGAGCTGGTTTTACTGTTCCTAGGATGCTTGTTTTTGACTTTTCTATAGAAAACAATATGAAATAGTTGCAATTTAAGAAATTAATGAATTGGGGGGGTGGAAAAAGGCCTTTGTTTTACTGTTCCAGTTGACTTTTCATGCTGTGATTCTTAAGCTGGCTCTGTTTTGTCTTTGTGTGGATATTATGAAGATAATATTATATAGCAGGAATATAAAATAGAGGGAGAATATGCTTCCCAGCTCGTATGTGTGCTTTCCAAGATAGCTTGGGCAAATCTGTTAAGGCGTTTTAGTATTTGTAGGGTTCCTGTCGTCGTTGATCTGGGTGATACGGGTTTACAGTCACTAATTAAATGCATTCTGTACTCATTTGTGATGTGTCACTGTCAAGTTTGTGGGCATTTAAAAAAAAAAAAAGGGGGGGGGAGGGGAGGTAGGGATGGTGGTAAAGAATGGATAAGAAAGCGTGGCAGATGTATGAACACCAAATAGATGCCTTGCAGTACTGTCTCAATCAGACTGACTTTCTGTAATTCAGTACGTGTATTATGAGAGAACATCAAGTATTGTGTGGATTTTCTTGTGTGGATTTTTTTTCCTAGCCCCTTTTGTTTTATCCTGCTTGTATAATTCTCGTTCCTTTCGAAGCCTGAATCTCTGAATGAAAATGCATTTTGGCAACAGCTTGTGAATTACTTTAACAAGATTTTGACTTACATCTTCCTGACAGCTTTCAACTACTGCTAAGCAAGAGAAATGTGGACTACTAAGTAACTGTAGATGAATTATAGCTAAAATAATATAAAGCTAATAGGAATCAGTGTTTTGTTATGTAACTGGTGATAGCTGTCCTAAAATGTCTGTGTGTTCTGAGGAGAATTTAACATCAGTGATGCAGTAAAGACTCTTAAAAATAATGTTTAAAAGGAAACTGAAGACATTTTTTTTTTCCTTTCATTTTTCCTTTAAATGTAGCAAATGTTAAAGCTGATATTTACTTCCTTGTTACTGTGTTGCTTGCTGTGGGATGGGCCTGGTTGTGTTGGGCATGGTCACGCTTGCTGGCTGCTGGTGATTCCAGACACCCCAAAGGTCCTGCCCTTATGTTTTTAAGAAACTTGACTCCCTCTTTGGTCACAAACATGACTTGGTGTCTGACAGGTGGCAGACTGTGCATTTTTAAAAAAACTTCTAGGTTTCTGTGTTCAGGCTTTCTTGGTCGGGGGTGGTTTTATTTTTGGTGTGTGCATGGTTTTTTTGTTTGTTTGGGTTGGTTTTTTTTTTTTTTTTAAGCTGTTTGCAAGTTAAAAACATTAACTCCCAATTTTGTTGGTTGTTGCTGATGACTTTGCCAAGCTAGTTTCAGGGAAGCCTTAAGATTGCAGAGCTCCCCAAAGAACCAGTCCTGCCTGGCTGCTGTTACACCTTCCCTGTGTTGGCTCAAACGGTTGTGGGGCTGTACCATGAACCACATTGGAAAAATAACTTGTTTGGAAATGAATCTGTGTGGTCCATAGGTTTTCTGGTCAAATTTACCATGTGGCTGCAGACATACTTGTGCTGGCATAAGGGAAAAGATCATCAGGAGTATGAGGAAACAAAGGAAAGGAGAGGTGGGATTGTCTCATTAAACTAGCGGTGCTGACTTTTTCTGCTTTAAAATACTGTGGTGCTAGAGCCAGCTTCTTCCATAAAACCCAGATTTTCTAACACCAGAGTGAAATGAATGCGAGCCAAGCATCTCTTCCCGTATTTAGGGCAGAAAGCAAGGAGAAAAAGAAGCTGGAGTTGCAGAAAGGATGTGAGTTAAACAGCCCTCGTTTCAGGCATAGCCTGTGTTTTTAGCTGGCATGGTCCTCTCTTAAAAATGCTCGATGTTAGTGATGACATCTTGTATCCTGTGCTTAATACGAGCCTCTGGCAGACTCTGGGTCACTTCTGAGAGACTAGTCTAGAGAAGAGCTTCATGCACCCCAGAGGGGCAATTAGTCTTTGGATTTAGTGATTGATGTTGTGTAGCAATAGCTGATGTTGCACCTCTTTTTCATTGTCCTTTACCACTCGTGCCCTTACTTGACATGGGGTGGCCACTACAGACCGACAACGAGCACAGAAGAGGCTGTGGGTGATACTGTTTGATTGTGTGAAACAATATTTTCTGGTTTTGATGCTTTCAGGGGAATTTGTACTTCATCTGTGAAAGTGTGAAGCATGTAGAAGCTGACTGTTACAAAGGAGCTGTTTTCTTACATATTTCTGTGTCTACCACTATTCTTCTCTAAAGTAGTTTTAATAGAGGTTCATCAAATTTTAGATTTGTGCATATTGTAAGAATATTTACACAGACAAATGTCAATTCAAAACCCAGCTGCATAGTCTTTTTACTTTTGTTCCTAAGTATGAGCGTTGTTTGGAAAAGGGGAAAGGGGTTTTTGTGTGTTAAGCTTTTACCCATTACAATTGAATGGAAACAAAAAGCTGCAAATAGTTGATTATTATTATTATTTTTATTTAATACTTAAGGATTTCTGTCCAAAATGCCTTTTTGTTTAAATGTTATATCCTTACTCCTTTGAAAAAATTAGGGAGAAGGATAGCAAATATATTTTAGCTGTCAGGGTTTGGACATATCCAATGTCTAAAAAAAATCCAACCCCAGAGTGTGGCTACTTTGCACCTTTACCAATTGCCACAAAACATTCCTAAAACTGTGTGGAACTGACTGCTAGAGTTTGAGCTGTAGTAATTTAAGATCCTGTCTTCTGCTTAGAGGTTTTAAAGGTGAAGGTAACTATCTTGTTCTATATCCCAGGGATCTAAAGACTTGTCTAAATTAGGATGTTGAATTTCAGCTAACACCAACAGATTGTTTTTAGAACTTGGAAGCAGAGATGATTTAAGCGTTGATTTAAAAAATCTCAGACTGAACTTCAACCATTTGCTGAAGTTTGTATTACTTTTTCTGTACTAGACTTCTGAATGCCTTAATTAGCTAATACCATCTCACCTTTTGTCTAGACAAGATCTGAAATGGTCCGATACACTACTGTGCTCCTTCAGAGACTCATGCTTGCTGATGATGAGAAGTAAAAACTTAATCATATTAAAGCATATATTTTGTAGAAATTGGAAATATCTTGGTCACTACTAGTTGAATGGTAAGTGGACTTTTGAAAGCAGTGTTTAATGAACACAAGTGCTACGTTTCTTCTTTTAGATGAAGAAAACATTGGAAAAAAAATATCTGTGAACGAGTGTGAGAGGGTCATCTAGGAGAAATTAATGTCTTAAGCTTTGGCTTTAATGAATAAATTGTTGAGATGCAGAATTTCTGGGAGATCCATCCTGTTTGTATTGAATTAGACAAAATTCTGAGTTGCTTGAGTGGGGTTGGAAAATTTGCTTCAGGTTGAGTCAGACTGCAAATTTATACATAGTCTTAAAGCTTTGAGGTAGTTAAAAGCTGAGGACAGTGAAAAGTTTGTACTTCTGAGATGGAATTAATGATTACAGTTATGCTTTGTTTCTGTATACCTGTACAAGCTTATTTTTGAAGAAGGAGATGTTGGTTATTTAAGTAAACTCTTAGATTTATGCATTTTAAACAAGATGGTTTATCAACATAACGTTTGCATAAATGTTGCAGAGAAACCTAAAGATAAAGCTTTCACTGTTGTCCTAAGTCCTCATCCCATATATTTTATTTTTTCTTTCCAAAAAAGGTGGCTCCAGTGAAGTGCAAAGCTGTATGTTTGGGTTCAAACTGGTCTAACAGTTTGCCACTGTCCTTTTTGCCGCTTCGTCCTGGCTGCCTGCTCTTCTTTTCCCCCTAATCCAGCTCGGGCACTTGCTTGCCCCATCATTAAGCCAGTTTGGTAACCTAGCCATACAAAAGTGATTTCTGGCTACCAAGAGCCTGCTCCCTGGGGAACCCCAAGGGTGTCAGGGCTGTTGTGTAGGTGAGGATAGAGCATTATACAGCCCTGTAGCAAGGCTGAGGAGAGAGATGTATGGGATAGCAGCTGGATTTGCCCCTTGGGCAATGGCTACACCTTGAGCTGCTCCAGTCTTAACATACAGCTTCACCCAGTCCAGGAGTAAATTTGCTATTTCTTACGTGTTGTGTCTTTTTGTGATAAACAGATTCATGTTTGAACCCATTGAAGCAAAAGGTATTACTTGCCTTTTAGTAAAAGTTCATGTCTTTGACAGTTTCTTTTTCTGTCCTATAGGGAACAGTATTGCTGAAAGCACAAATAGAGAGTTTTGAAATAAGTACTTCATTGGCACCAACTGAGGGCTTGAGGTAAGATTAACTTAATTCTATTTTTAAATGTTCTGATTGAACCCCACCATTTAAAATGAGAATTGATTTTGTTTTCCTAAAATTCATGCTTACAATAAGAAAGGAAAACATCCAAAACTTTCTGAAGTTGGCATCTGTCTTGTAAAGTTCAGCTGTCATACAGTACATACGTACTTCAGTGTGATTCTATGATTCTACTTGTGCTTAGAATGTGAATGGATAAATGTTGTTGAATACTGGGGAAATAAATCAGACTTCTTTAAAGCTGAGATTGGGTCGCGTTACTGTTTGTCTGAAAGTTACATACTAACAAAAACCTAGGGTTTTTTCCTCTCACTTTTGGAAAATTGGTATGCTTCGTGTCTTAACAGTTGAAAACTCTAAATGTATGTTTCCTGTGAAGTAGAGAAGCGTAAGAGATGATAAGCCATTTTCTGTGAGTCTAATTGGACACAATGAATTAGAAACCATCTTCCGAGTATAGGTTATGTAAATTTGCTTTTTAATGGAAGGAGCCAGTAAAAGACAGCACTCAACATATTATTCTTCCTCAAGGTAAAGAATCTTTTCTTAGCTAAATGGAAAGCTTGTTTTTGGTTAAAATGAATTTTTTTTGGCTGGGTTAGTTTCAGATGAGGTTTGGGGCTGTGCAAGCTTCTGTGCTGCTGTGGCGGGGAATGTCATAGGGGGCAGGAGGGACTAGTTGATAGGGGAAGACTTGGTCTGCTTTTTGCTTTTAGGTTTACTTAATGTGCGTCTGAAATTTCAGATTTTCTTTTTTAAACTTTAAATTAAGCTCTAATGCTGTTTACTTGTCTTTATATAATTGAGATATCACCCAGGTAACAAGAAAGATTATATAAAGTACCTTGTGACATAAAGTGCTTGTTGTGTTGAGCTTGTATTTTTCAGTGCAGTGATTTTAGGCTTTCCTGCTTGTTTGCAATACAAAAGCCAAATGTCTGGGTTTTTTTCCATTTTTGTTTTTATTATTATTTTAAAAATGATGATGATTATAGATATTGAGTGTACAGAGGCCTGAAAATGTGTAGATATTTGTCCATAGTTTATATTCAGGTTGTCTAATGTGACCCTTTTTTTTTTTTTTTTTTTTTTTTTTTAAAATGGGGNTTTTTTTTTTTTTAAAGCTGGGCAATTTCAAAAGAAAATGGTAATGGGTCAAACTTTTTATTAATTAAATTGGTGATTTTTAGCCACTGATCTGAAAAGAGAAGGAAAAGGTGTGTATTTTTTTTTTAACGGTTAGAGCTAATGAATTCTAAGTATTTATTATGACTGTACATAAGAAATGATGGTTTATTATGAATTTTTTGATTAGGATTTGTTGCTTTGTAATCTGCTGTAGCTTTCATAGCTTGATTTGAGCTTAAAAATGTGCAATTCTGTTAGAAGCCAGATTATTTGACTGGTTGTTAAAGATCTTTAAGTTTGCCATGCATTTGACATGTAGTTTAAAAAGCAGTGTTAACCTAAAAAGGTGCAGGTTGGGCGTATTGACTGGTGGAAAATCGGATCAGAGCGATCAGCTTTAGTACTTGTGTTTAAGAGAAATAATACCCCTGGCTCAAACCAACGACTGCTGGACAGAATACTTCAGGGCTTTTGCTTTGCTTATGTAAAGGGTACATTGTAGGGGACTATAAAGTCCTTCCAGAGAAGGGTTGGTGCATTGGAAATGCAAGGGAATGATGAGCCACGCAAATAGCAAGAGTTTTGTTCTGAAATATATTAAAACATTTAATCGTCCAGACTCACATACTTCTTGCCTTAATTTGCAGAAATGTTTTTTTTCTATCGCTTCCTCTCTCCTTCTACAGGCTCAGTTTGCAGTTAAATCTGGAAAACCTCTTACTATTATGTTTTTATCCTTTCAGATGAACTGTGTGCACTGTAGCTATCTACACAATTCTTTCAAATGTGGTTACGCTGTTATTTTACTTGTAACTGTACTCGTATCATCTTCAGAGTTCTTTTGTTTAGGAAATTCTATACCTCTCTTTAATACTCTCATTTTAGCATATAAAATTTCTGTTAATTTATATTATTTACGTGGATTCTAAATAGTCTCTTCCTTTTCTTTCGCCCCCCCTCTTCCCCTCCCTGCTTTTGCTTTTGGGCAGGAGTGTATCTATCTGGCAAAATGGGTCGATCTAACTCCAGATCGCATTCGTCAAGATCAAAGTCCAGGTCTCAGTCCAGCTCTAGGTCAAGATCCAGATCACATTCTAGAAAAAAGAGATACAGGTAAATTGATGTCTTGCTGCACGAGAAGTTGGTTTGCTATATTAGTTTTTTGTCTGGAAATTATGTTTCACTTGCATGATGCTATGGCAAAAGTGAGCCTAGGATCTGATTTCATTGTAGGCAGCAGGTAAATTCTGCTTTGAATGTGGTTTCTGTTACTTTGGTTGTTTGATACCTGGCTGTTTTTCTCTTTTCCTGTGTCTCAAAGACAACTGCAAAATGCTAATGATTCTTTGTGATTTCTGGGGTTTATGATTATTCCCCCCCACCCCCCTTGAACGATGTTTTCTTTGTCCAGTCTCTATGTGATTTGTTCTGTATTTCTCATGCAGCTTTTGAGTTCTGGAGTAACTTAAGGCTTCAGCAGATAAGCCTTGCTCTGTCTTATCTTCTGAGTTACCTCCAGCCTTTTCCTCATCTTTCTTACTGGTGGACATTACCATCTCCTGTAAAAAAAGTGGTTGAATTGAATGTTTACTGCCTCACCAGCTGCTGTCCGCAGGCTGGCGTGTTAAACTGGGGGTCGTGTAACTTAATGTTCCAGCCTTGGAACTGTAGTGGCTGAGGAGCTGAATGCCACCCTCCAGAGTGGTGATAATCTCTGATACTGGTCATGTCTTAATCATGTGTTGCTGAAATCTGTGTTTCACAGTCCTTAGGAGTACAGACACATTTACTGTAATCCTTTGAGACGGAAATAATAAGTAAAAATAGATTGTAGAAGTTACCTTAAAACTGTTAGTCTGCTTCCTTTACCCTTCTGACTGCACTTGAGAAATCTAGTGTCAAGATACTTTTTTTTATGTATGTATTTAATTCTCTGATTGTCAAATTGTAATGTTTGCTTTTCAATTTTAGTTCTAGGTCTCGGTCAAGGACATACTCGCGATCTCGCAGCAGGGATCGTGTTTATTCTAGAGATTATCGCAGAGATTACAGAAATAATAGAGGAATGAGACGTCCCTATGGTTACAGAGGAAGAGGTAGAGGGTATTATCAAGGAGGAGGTGGTAGATACCATCGTGGAGGTTATAGGCCTGTCTGGAACCGAAGACACTCCCGAAGCCCTAGGCGTGGCCGTTCACGTTCCAGAAGTCCAAAACGAAGGTCTGTGTCTTCCCAGAGGTCCCGGAGCAGATCTCGTCGATCTTACAGATCTTCCAGGTCCCCAAGGTCCTCTTCATCTCGTTCTTCATCCCCATACAGCAAATCACCTGTCTCTTCCAAAAGACGCGCGTCTCTGGAAAAGCAGGCAAAGAAAACTGAAGGGGCTCCTTTGCAAGATAGCCCTTTGAAAAATAAAACACAGGATGAACAGAAAGATACATTTGAACATGACCCATCAGAGTCTCTTGACGATTTTAACAAATCATCAGCAGCTTCTGGCGACATTTGGCCTGGCCTTTCAGCGTATGATAACAGTCCGAGGTCACCCCATAGCCCTTCTATTGCCACCCCACCCAGTCAGAGTTCATCTTGCTCTGACGCCCCTTTGCTTAGTACAGCCCATTCAGCAAAGGACACGCCTCAACATTCCCATTCCATTCAGCATAGCCCTGAGAGGTCTGGCTCTGGTTCTCTCGGAAATGGTTCTAGCCGTTACAGTCCTTCTCAGAATAGCCCATTGCATCACATCCCTTCAAGGAGAAGCCCTGCAAAGACAATCCCCTCACAGAGCGCTCCCCGGGAGGAGGCTCGAGTGCGGTCGTTTTACCCCGAGGGTGGCGAACAGGAGACTGCAAAAGGTGGAAAGTTTATGAAAAGGTAAGACTTCGATTAAAAGCCTGATGTTGCCTCTTAAAACGCTGTCTGTTACAGATCATCTCTGTGCCTTGAAAGACCCAATATGGAATAAATACTACTAATTGTAGTCTGGTTGGAATGGAGCTTGAAACGAATGCCTTACCCCGTCCTAAGAGTCTTCAGGTTCTTAGCTGTTGGCTGTTGGAGATAGGGCCATGTATCCCAGAGGAAATACTGGTTTGTGCTTTTCCATGATGGTGTATGTTCTTATACTCCATTTACTATTAAGAACAATGTCAGTTGGAATAGTGCAGCAGACGTACTTGTTGGATAGTGAGTGCTGTTCAAGTGTTTTGAAATGTTAATGGTTTCATGTGTTTTGAAATGCAAACCTTCTGGAAGTCTGAAAACGCAGACACTGTACAATGATTTCTTCGTTAACACAAACAGCCTCCATTGCTAATGGCGTGGTGCAATATGTCAGCTTTGCCCTGACTTGCATAATATATAAAAAAGGGTAGGTCTTGGTATTCTTGGAACATCATTCCATTGATGTGAAAGACAACAATTTCCAAGTTGAATGTCAATTTTCCAATTAACGTAAATTTCTCAAATCTGCTCTTCGAATGGTTGATACAGTCGTAATTTTGAAAAGCTGCAAAATCTTACTGTCCTTAGACTGTTCCTTTCTAATTGACTTGTACTTCAGTGCATTTCTTATCAAATGAATTCTAGAGCACAGCTGTGACTGTGCTATATAGGTTTGATTGCAGACTTGTACAATGAATTTGTGCAGTCAGTGATTAATTATGTGACAAATGTACAGCTTAGAAGATCAAAAATAAGACTTCCCCTGGGTTAGAGATGTATTGGGGTGGTTGGACGCAGTAGGACCCATGTGAAAATAGTGTATAGATAAGGCAGTGGCTGAAATATTTGGTAAGTGTATTTCTGTGTTTAGGAGAGCTAGATTCTAAAGGTTCCCTGCTTGTACATGATACAGTGACTGCATTAAGTGTGTGTCAGATTTTGGAATTCTCTTAGAAATGTGCAGGATCGTGAAAACCATTCACTTTTTTTTTTTGTTTTCTTTTTTATGGTGCTCCTGTAACTTTTTCACTTAAGTGAAAAAATGAATTGCAGTCTGAATTCTCAAATTTCATTTGAATTTGATGGAAAAAAACTAGTGTAAGAGAATGTGAAACTGGATAACAATTAAGAAAGAACAAGCAAACCACTACCTTTCTTCTTTTTTATAAGCTCAAGCAGAGAATATCTAGGTGTTGTACAAAAAGGCATTGTATCCTGCAGATGCCTCCAGTAGCACATGATGACAGTGGGTGGAGTTTTAATGGTGTGCAGAGCATTGCATGCTGAAGTTGAATTGTTCAGGGGAATGTATTTTCTTCTTCTTGGTGTGGCATTGACACAAAAGAGGAATGCAAGTGAACTGGAATGAATGCAATCCAGAGTTACCAGTCTCTTCTTTACTATCCACAGGTACACAGATGAAGAGTCTAGAGTATACCTGCTTGATAGGGGTAATACCAGGGAGAAGGAGGCCCAGAAGGAGAGAGGATCAGAAAAAGGGAGGTTAGAGGGAGAAAGGGAATGGGAGGAACAGGAAACTTTAGAATTTTTCGTTGATAAAGAGACTGGGAAAGAAAAGTTTAATGACTCTGAAGGGGAGGACGCAGAGGAGACAGAGGATTACAGACAGTTCAGAAAGTCTGTCCTGGCAGATCAGGGTAAAAATTTTCCTACTGCATCTCACCGGAATGCTGAGGAGGAAGGAACCAAATACAAATCTAAAATAGCAATCAAGGGCAATAGAGAGAGCGATGGATTTAGAGATGAGAAAAGTTACAAGCTTAAAGAGACTAGCTATGTAGTGGAGAGGCCTAGTGCAACAAAAGATAAGCACAAGGAAGAAGACAAGAGTTCTGAGAGACTAATGATGAAGAAAGAAACTCAGTCACCTGAGCAGGTAAAGTCTGAAAAGCTCAAAGAACTCTTTGATTACAGTCCCCCTCTACACAAGAATCTGGATGCGAGAGAAAAATCCACCTTCAGAGAGGAGAGCCCACTTAGGATCAAAATGATAGCCAGTGACTCCCATCGTCCTGAAGTTAAACTCAAAATGGCACCGGTACCCCTTGATGATTCCAATAGGTAAATTATTCCACTTTACAGTGTGGTTCTCCATCCGCCTGTACCGTCCTTCGTCTTTATTTAAACTAGTGGTTTCTCCTTGTCTGTCTCTCTGTGTTGTTGATGCGTTTTAGACCTGCTTCCTTGACTAAAGACAGGCTGCTTGCTAGCACACTTGTCCATTCCGTCAAGAAGGAGCAAGAGTTCCGATCCATCTTTGACCACATTAAGTTGCCCCAGGCCAGCAAAAGCACGTCAGAGTCATTTATTCAGCACATTGTGTCCTTGGTTCATCATGTCAAAGGTACGTATTCGGTTTATCCTCCCCCCTTCACACCTGACAACTTCATTTAAGCCCCTTTGCTGGCTCTAGTACAGGAAGTTTTCAGCCCTCTTTTAATGTTGCTTCAGTCAGACTTTCTTACTTTGGAGGTGAACATAAAAATAGAAAAAATAATAGTCCCAGAAGCTAGAAGCAAAACAAAAAAAAAGCCAAAACAAACCCAAGCAATGCAGAGCATAGTAGCAGCTATACTATGCTTCTGGATACATTTTTGAGCCTCAGTAGTTTGATATTTTTCTTTATTTTTTATTTTATTTTTAATTTTTTTCAGTGTAGTTCAAACATACTACATCAGTCAATCTTTTCAGACTTAGTTTCCTTTTAATGGCTCTAACATACAATTTTATCTGAAGTGGTGCAGCGTGGGTTGGCAGGTATCCTTTGCACTGCAAATGCAATGACATTCCTTTTGGAGCACCCCAGAGCTCATTTCTGTGTTCTTACTGGAAGGGTTTTTCTTGTCTCCGTAAGATTCAAGCAAAATTGTGCTCTAAATGATATTAAATACACTGAGATATTTCATTTTATTCCTATTGGACAATACTATAGTGCTGGAGCCAGGAATTTCACTTACAGGAACTTGGCTTAATAACCCTCCATTAAATTAATTCTACACTAATTATTTTCTGATTTAACAGTAGTGGCTGTTGCTTAATAAAAATACCCCCAAACCCCGAGCCAACCAACAACCAACAAAGCCCCCAAAACTAAACCCCACTGAAATACAAACCCAAACCATCAAAGTAGATGTATTTTGTTTCTGTCACATTCTGTCTGAGTTTTCTGATGGAAAAATAGGTAATTCCTTACAATCCCCTGGGGATGTTTTTGGAAGTTTTTAAAATTGCTTTTTTTTTTCCATAGCATTTACTTTATTTCACTGGGCTGTTGGCTTGTTCTTGGGTTTAATTGACTGAGATGATATGGAAGAATTTGCTGGTGAAAATAATGGTCCTGTATCATCAGACAAAGGGGGAATGTGGAAATGCTTAATTAGGTGACCACATTGATTGTATCTCTCTAAGCATTGGTTTTTAAGATGCTTTAGCTTTTAAAATGGCAAAGATTTGCATGCTGGAAGTATGTGCTGAGGTTCCCTTAAAAGTCTTATTTTGTTGGCAAAATTCAGATTACTGAGGCCAAATGATTCCTTGCATTTTGAATTGCTTATAAAGAAGAATGTAAATAGCCAACAATAATAGATTATGATAATGTATTAGATGAAAAGCAATTCTTAGTGGGACACCTGTTTAGAGTATAATGATTTGTTGTGAAAGTATCTATTTTATTGATATGTAAAGAGATGTAAAGCTCAGTCCAATGAGAACCTCTGTAAGTTTTTGCTTGTATGGTACATATGTAGGCTGTAGGTGAAATAGTATTCCTGAAACTCTTACATGCTGATCACAGAATAGACTGTTTTTCTGTAAACTTTAGTATGTTAAACAAGTACCTGGTAAATGTAACAGTTTAACAGCTTAATCTGGTCAAGTTATTAGAAATATGTACGGTTATGGTTGTTTATGAAAGCAGAACCTCTCTTTTAAGTTTCAAATTTACTGTGCTCTGTGATCAGATTTTTCGTAACTCTTTTGACAACTTGAAGTTATGTTCATTATTGGTGTGATGCGACCAGTCTGAACAGCTCTTGATTAATGTAGAGCTGAAAATGCCCAGTGATGTTTTCTTTTTCATTGTAACTAGGTCCTGGAATGTGTTTTGAAATGGCAAAATCCATGTTACAAAAGTAAAATAGCTGTTGAAAGATACAGATGCCAAACAGGCAAAGTTGAACCTTCTGTCTTCCTGGCAAAAAATGGCATAAAAACAGAGTTGCTAGCTCAAATTCCTGTGTTTGATGGAATTATGATTGAGGCACTACCCTTGTAGTGGCCGTTTCAAGTTTTAATGGTTGGTTATGAGACAAATACTGGATGGCGGGCGGTAAGTTGATCCAGATGTATGTTGACCTGTTAAGCGGATAGCTTGCTTCATATGTAACATTTCATAGCTCATGACTTTCTGTATTTCTATATTACATTTAAACACATTTGTTGGGCTGGTTTAAAAACTTTTTTGCTGTTGCTAATTTAACTGTCTCTGAAGGAAAGAGAAAATGTTGTCAGAGAAGTTGTCAAGTTTGCCAAGATGCCAGATGCTTAAATGAATTTATTTACATAGAGGTGTGTTAATTGTCTTGGATCGTTTATCATCACAACTTCAAATCAAGAAATTGTATTCCTTTTAAGAAATGACTTGTTAGGTCATTCATGTAGTGATTGAAGCATACATTACTTAAGTGTTTTCACTGAATTAACTCTTAAGTTAAATATGAGATGAATAATAAAATGTACTTATTGTGAGTATTCCTGACTCAAAGTAACTTAATTTTTCTCTTACTTGCAAAGTATAAAATAACTGTTAAGAAATTGCTCCTTTCTCTTTTATTAGAGGAAAATGTCATTGAAAATGAGCAAGTTCGATCAGTAAATGATGCTTGAATTTGACGTTAATACAGTCATGGCATAGTTACGAGTAGACTTGCAGTGATGCTGTGCACTGTTACTTTGTTTGGGTTACAGAATGTGTAAAAATAGGGAAAACGCCACATTTACTTGTCCTGATATAGATTTATTGAAAAGACTATGTTTTTGCCTGCTACTTGCCTTTCTGTCAGGAGTGAAATACCTGTCAGTTGAATTAAACTAACGAAACAGTGTTTTTTTCTATTGTAACCAACAGAGCAATACTTCAAGTCAGCTGGAATGACCCTAAATGAGAGGTTCACTGCATATCAAAAAGCTACTGAAGAGCACTGCACCCGACAAAAGAGCCCAGAAATACATAGGTATATGTTAACTCTATGCACAGATGCTTTGTGTTTCGAGTAATGTCTGGTAATACTTCTTTTGAGAACCCAAAGTAACCCATATCGAGTAATTCATCAATTTGTGTGTCAATAGAAAACACCAAAAACACCCTACCCAAATCCCCTTCTGTAAAAGAGAACTCACCTGGGCCGTGTCTGGCTTCATCGGTGGTTTTGTGGCAAATGCCTTCTCTACCTCTACCTCGTTTGGGGTAGGTTTGCTTTTCTCACATGCAGTGCTCAAATATTGAGGGGCCTGTGTCTGGAAGGTGACGAGAAGCCCTGTACGTGCATCTTTGTTCTGCAGAGTGAAGTGTTCCATCTCCTACTCTGTGTGTGTGTGTGTGTGCATTAATTTACAGCAGTTGTTTCAAAAGGCTGAGAGGCTGGAAGGTAAGGAAGTAGATGTGCAGATGTGCTTTCTGATCACCTGCTTTAATTACTTGATGCAGTGTACTGTACCTGTGTTGCGTGTGAGGATGTGTTCTCTCCATATTCAATATCCAACTTCATAAGTTTTCATAAGTATTTTTGACTCTAAAGTACCGTAATGCTCGTTATTTCTCGGGGAGTGGATTTTAAACTGGCTACATACACTGAGTTCTATAGGCAAAAAGTTTGTTCTGCTGCAAAAAAATGCTTTCTTTCTCAGTTTGCTGCTAAAAAGAAATGTCTGAGGCCATTGACAGTCACACATGTGTATGGCAAGACACTGCTTTTATTTTGCATTTAGGAGGATTGACATCTCTCCAAGTACCCTGAGGAAGCACACCCGTTTATCAGGTGAAGAGAGAGTCTTTAAAGAAGAAAATCAAAAAGTAGGTGCTGAGTAAACATCCGAGCTATATTTCTAAACTTAATTTCTCCTACTCCTCTTTAAATCTGAACTTCAACTTTGTGTACCGAAATGCAGAAAATAACTTGTATTTATCGTATCTGGAGTAGTTGCATTTAGAAAAACGTGGGTTGTTTTTCTTTTTTCCTTTGAGTAAAACGAATTACCGATGTATGTAGCATGGTTCTGCTGTACTGATGATGTGGTGGTATAAGGTCAAGCTTTCTCCCATCCTTTCTTTCTTCTTGGACGTTTGAGCAATCTTGTGGCACTCGCTGCCGAAAGATGAGGAATAGAAAGGGATGGGAGGGAGGGAGGGAGGGAAGTCCCGGGGTGGTCAGTGAGTAGTATGGTTGAGTTGCAAAGGTGCTTGTGCTCTGCTAAAAACGATCCACCAGAAGTAGTGAATACTTCCAACAACCTCCCAAACCACATGTTATGGTCTGTTTGCGTCCAAAAAATAGATATGCCATTGGCTTGATGGGAAAGCTTGTTGGAAACTGAAATTCTTAGCTCTTCTTTTCTTAGATCTTGCCATTGCATGTAAAGGGCGTTCACTTAGAGGCAATTTGTGTGTTGAAGAGTTTGTTGAAGAATAGGTAAATTCTGTCTCACTTCTTTTTTTTCTTTTTTTTTGAAAATGGATGCACAACTTGCCTTTTCATTCAGATTCTCTCCTGCATGTTTTTTTTTTTTCTTCCAAAATTTTGTTCCAAAATGCGCATTTGTTTACAGGGAGATAAAAAATTAAGGTGTGATTCTGCTGATCTTCGGCATGACATTGACCGACGGAGAAAAGAGCGAAGTAAAGAGCGAGGAGACTCAAAGGGTTCCAGGGAATCCAGTGGGTCAAGAAAGCAGGAGAAAACTCCAAAAGATTACAAGGATTACAAATCTTACAAAGATGACAGGTAAATATTTCAAGTCCCTCTATAGGTTTTTATAGCTTCTAATTAGCCTTTTGTAATTGTAAAGCTTAATTGCTTTCAATTTTCAATGTATAACGGAACATTTAAATTTAAACAATTAAAATTATTTGTTTTACAGCAAATATGTATTATCTGTCTTTTACACGGCTTATGGTGGATGAGGACAAAAACTTTGGAATAGCAAGCTAACACTGAAAAAAAAAATGACAAATTAATCTGTCCTATTATCCAGGCTACATCAGGAGGTTGGACTTCAATGCAGTACATTTCTATAAACAGTTTGTGTAAGAACTTTGGTTCGTTATGCTTGATTCCGCACTTTTTCAACTCATAACACCCAGAGTATGAGAATCTTACTGATACTTAGGTTTTAACATGGGTGAGAAGGGGAAATTTAATTTTTGTCTAAAGCCAGGGGGCTGTTTTTAAGAACAAAATGTTAGCATATCTCAGTGGATACTGTGTAGCAGTGGTAAGAGTTACTTCAGGTATGACCTTCCTTTGAATAGAATATTAAAAGCTTGTAAATCGGGTCACATTAGTACCACTGTGGGGTTACTAAAAGTCTTGCTGTAGGGAATGTTTCCCCCCCCCCCTGCCCTGCTTTGTACTTGGATATACAATGAATTTTAACTTATGCTTCCTGTTTCCCATTTACTTTCTGACTTTGGCTGGCTAATGTTTATCTTCCACTGGCTAATTCCGTACAGCCATCTCCGTAGGGAAGCCCACACCGTTACCTCCTCAACAGTGTGCAAACTGAACTTTGTAAAGCTACTGTAGAACTTTGCCTTGAGGGTTTTCTTCCCTTCATTTCTGTTTTTCTGCCTCAGAAGAAAGGCAAAAAAAAAACCATAACAGAATTGCTTCATGGCATCAGACCCTAGAAAAGCTGTATTTGCAGTTTACAGACTGCTGCTTTCCAACTCGTTAGCGATAATACACGTTTAGCGCTTTTAAATGTGTAAGAGGAGGCTGGAAAGCGGAGCTATACTTCACCTTAACATCTGAAACACGTAACGTGTATGTGACTGTAACCAGAAGGGGGATAGATTTTTTGTAAAATGTAAAGAGACCCCTTTTTAGTATAGCATGTTACAGACTACCTAGTACTTTTAAAATAGCACACAGCGTATCTTTTTATTTTTCAGTAAACAAAAAAGAGATCAAGACCGTGCTCGGTCCTCCCCATCTTCCTCCCCATCTTCTTCCTCATCCAGTTCTCGAGAAGAAAAGGACTGCAAGAAAGAAAGAGATGAAGAGTTCAAAACCCACCATGAACAGAAAGAATATTCTGGTTTTGCAGGAGTCAACAGGCCAAGAGGCACCTTTGTAAGTTCCTGTCTTATTCTTCCCCCCCAAATCATGAACACTTCGCCAAGAGCAATAGCAGCGTAACAGATGAAATGAGGAAGCATTGCAGCAATTAACACCAGCAAGACTTGATGTTCCAAACCTGAAACGTTGGGTTTTTTCCCCAGTACCACCCAGTAGCAGTTGGTTGGTGTGTAAATTAGTGTGCCATTAGAGACCTTAGTGTGAGGGTGAGGAAGAACGATTTCTTGTTTATTCCTTGCTCTTTTGTAGTTTTGCTGCTTCCCAGCAGGATCTGCAAATCCACCTTCCTGTAAAGATTAAATCTTGTCACCTGTTACCTCTTAACTCCCTGCAGGTTCTGTTTTTCCTTGTCATTTTCAGTTTGAGTTTGCCCTCCTTTGTGTGGGATGTCTGTGTTAAATAGAGAATGGCAGGTAATAAAAAAATATGCATCAACCTTAAAAGAGCTGTATTGAGGAGAGGAGATGGTATACTTGTTATTTTTCAGTTTCTTTGGCCTGGACTAGCCAGAGTGAGCATGAAAGCTCACTAATTTACCTCTGGAAATTAGCATTGTGATTTGGAAAGTGACACATTGAACACTATAGTCTTCAGAAAAAAAAATTAAAGTTAAAAATTCTAAGTACTGGTATTTAATTGGGAAATATAGAAGCATTAGGAAAGACAAGGAATCAGTAAAAGAGGTCTTGAAAAGATAAGGAGCAGTTTAGAAAAGGGAAAAAAAACAAAAACCCCTCAAAACCCAACCCAAAACCAAACCAAAACACACACACAATAAAAGCAAGTTCTGTGCTTGGGTAGGGGGAAAAAAATATCACGTAGACTTGCATTGTGGGTAGGATTAATTTCATACTTCCACAATAATTCCTTTGTGTAGCCTCTAAATAACGCTAAAAGACATCGTTTGGTGTAAATGTACATTGAATTATTTGTGGTCTGAAACGCGTGTCGGGTGTAGAACCACTAGAGTTAAGGTTTGAATCCGCATCAAAAAAACCTGTAGCTACTTAGAAGAAAATTCAAAATTTCTGATGTTCAGAAGACATAATTTCCTCCTTTCGTGTTGAATACAGTTATTCACGATGTGGCATAACTGTACAAAGCCTTGGATGAGGTGGGTGTCGAATGTGACAATACCAGCACAGTTTCTAGCTGGATACGCTGATGGCACCGAGTTAAAAGCAGGGCTTGGAACCTCTTTTTGCCCCAAAGGGAAGCAGTGGAAGAAAACTCATAATTTGTGGAAGCCTTATTTCTCTGTAACATCAGATTGTACATCCCGTGAAAGCGATGCTGCTTTCCATGAAACTCAAGTAGGTGCAAATTGAAAAGCGAATTGACTTCTAATTTAACTCCTGGTGACTGCCTGTTCTGATTGTGCAGTTACACCTGGTTAACGATGCACGTGGTCACCTACAGGCCTATTTCCCACGCTGTGTCTGAACAGGAGAATCTAAATAGGCTCTGTATTGACTCACATCATCTTTTTGGGGATACAGCTTGGATATAGCACTGAAACACGGAATGTCTTTGTAATCCAGGCTAACGGTGGCTGCGTTCCAGTAAACACCACTTGGCTTCTGGAGTAAACAAAATGTTTTGGTTGGGAATCCTCCCCGAAACAGGGAAGCCGTGATTTCCTGGGAGAGTGCAACTTGCTGGATACGTGACTCACACAAGCCAAGCTGTCAATTCCATGCAAATCAGCAGTGATTCCTCACTAACACATGCTGGAAAACTATAATGTTTAATTCTAGGCTCCTTGTATGTAAACACATGAATAGTTTTGAAGTAGGAATGCAGAAATAAGGCTAAGTAGACTCCTTTAATGACATTGTCATGAATATCCAGCTCCTAAAGAATTCTGTGCAACAGTTCTGTTTAAAAGAAGTTTTCTCTTTCTGTAGAAAATCACCTTTGTCCTTTTTGTGATGGTCTTAGCAGTAAGTAAGCACATAAAGATAACACCGTAGTAGATTTCACCTTCCATATTTCTTCCCCTGAAAGGTGACCTGAAGGGTGACAACCACTGTTAATACAGTGTGGAGGAAAAGCTCTACGTACCTTTCTTAAAGGGAATCTGATCATAGGATGTAATATCAAGAAATCCTGATCTCTCTCTCTCTCTCTTCCTCAGCTCTCCCCCCCCCAAAGTCCTGTCATCATTTTGTCACTACATCCTTTAAAATTGTCCAGCGTAAATTCTGCCCTGCAAGTGTTGGAGCTTCTTTCCCATTAGTTAATTATAACCTTTTTTTGCACTAAGTTCATGGAATATATTCATTTTTAACAAATGAAATGAATTTCCAGTCATGTTTTTTGTGCAGTTACTCTGAAGACCCAGTTCTGTGTTTTCAGCTGGGCTGGTTTTGGAAATGATGGTCTGCAGCCACTGGAGATTTTAGCAGTCTGTCTTCCCAGCCTAATCCCTCTTCTCCCCTTGAATGGAGAATATAAGCTCTTGTTTAGTATTTTCTACAAGCTATAATTTTCTGTGCTAAGGTAACTTGGTACTGTGGGACTTTTTAGCCTGACATTTTAAAATCCTGTGAATTCATGTAGACTATTTAAGATGCTGGTTGTCACTTCAGGCATTGCACCTCCGTACACTACGTACTGCTGATTCTTCTGAGTAAAGAAATTACTCATTTGAAATTCGGTTTGGCTTTAAGTACCTTTCTGAATCTCAGTTGAAAATGTTTGGCTAACACAAAGAGGATATACTTTAAAAACTGCATTGTTTGTATGTATTCTAGAATAATTTTCTCATAACTGATATGACTGACTCCATAAATGACCTTTTCATTTTTTCCCCCTGACAGTTCACTCCCTCTTTAAATCTAGTTTTTCTGTTTGTTTTTGTCTGTGAACAGCTTCAGAAGCTTCTTCTGACCTTTTGTTGCTACTCACTGGTTTACCAGCAGCCAAAGGAAATCTATTTTTGGTGGTTGTGGGTGACTTTATGCCAAGAACTCAAATGTGTTTCAATTAAGTTAATCGAATCATTATTTCAAAGTGAATGCTTGACTTAAGGTAATCTGTGAATTGTAAAACGCTTTTACACTTGCAGATACTGTAATTAAGCACAGAAAGAGCATTTGCAGTAATAGAGAACTTGAACTCTACTTTGTGGTTTTATGTAAATGGATTAAATGACATTTTGGTTAATCAGTTTCGAATTAGGGGCAGAGGAAGAGCCAGAGGAGTCTTTGCTGGAACAAATACTGGTCCCAGCAACTCAAATACTACTTTTCAGAAGAGACCGAAGGAAGAGGAATGGGATCCTGAATATACCCCAAAAAGCAAGAAATACTTCTTGGTGGGTGTGGAGAACTCGATGTCTTATGCATGCTTTTGTTTTTTCAAATTTTCTACAACTGTAGAAGTAGCATGCATGTAGGGACAGGGACTTCAGCTACCGAGCCATGAGAATATCGGGGTTGTGCTGGTGCCCAGTTCTGCCTCGCTTGTGTCAGGCTGCCAGTAACTGAGGCCTGACACAGAATTCATCTCCAAAACTGGAATCAGTTAAGTGGAGAAGGCACCAGCCTCAGACTAAAATCACGAAAACCAAATTTTAAACCAAAAAGACCTGCGCTGTGTTTCCCTGGATTTATGTCTGTGTGGCATTTGAGCTTTGGCTTGGGTTTCCCTGGAAGTCTGCGAAAGCGCCAGACCCGAAAGAGCTGCCAGTAAGTTGTGGCTGTGTGTAGACTGATGCTGTTAGTAGCAGTCTCTCTGGTCTTAGTTGAGTAGGGTGATAGTTACAGGAAAGTCACCTGGGGGTTTGTTGCCTCTTTCCCACCTGGATTACAAAAGGAGGACTCTTGATGTAAGCACTCAGTAAAGGGTGTAGCGCAGTGACTGTGTAGCCTCTGTTCTCATTGATTTCCTTAACAATGCAAACGTCTCAGGATAGTGTTTCACCGTTCAAAAATTAAGTGGTAAAGATTAGACCTTCTCCTATAGCATTATAGTTTGTCACAAGTATTTTAACAGGTAATCCAAGAAATAACTCAATCACAATTTAGATGTTTGTACAAGTTGTTCTCTTCCATCTCCCCCCCACATGGACAGACTTTTCTGAGCTGTAAACGTAGAAAGACACGTGATCATCTATTCATTAAGAAATTCTATGATAGCTAGAACAAATAACTAACTGTAGATAGTAATTTTTTTTCTCCTCTCTAAAATTTTTTTTTTTAGTTAAAAAGCCACCCTTTAACTATTCTTACATAATTGTTAATAAACTTGCTTTATATAGGTGTGGTATGTGTTTAATAGTTCAGATTTCTTTCCAAATCACAAGTGAAAAAAAGCAGATGTTGAAGCAAGTGTACCTCACTCTTCTTAAATATAAACCTATTTTATGTTAAATAATTATCTCTAGTGTTCCTGGAGTGCACGGGATGGTTGTCAGAAAACTTAGCAAACTCTGTTGCCTCACATTGCAGAGGTGAAGCAGGGTTTCTGAAAACTGCTTTCAATTATTTTTCCTTCATGAAGTAGAAATGGAGATTTTTATACTTAAAGTAAAATGAAAAAAAAAAAGTAAAATGTGGCACATTCCTAGAAATGTTTTCTTTCAAAATCATGGATTTATTTCCTTTTTTATTCTCCAAGTGAAATAGTGAGTCTCTCTTGTGACTGAAGAGAAGTGACAGATAACTAGCTTGTTACTTACAAACACTGGAGCCGACCCACAGCTAAATAAAGTCTCTTAAAACAGCAGTTTTGTTGTTGTGGGTTTAGTTATAGCATCGTGAATTACAAGGGTATACTTCAGAATGTATTCTACAGCTAACTGTACCTGAACTCTTAAAAAGTTCTCTTTGATCGTGGGGTTTTATTCTATGTATAGTGTATGTTTGATATAGAGTAGCAGCATTTACGAGGTACATCAGAGAGGTGTTCTGACCTTGTTCTTCTCTGGTGTTACCGTAGCATGACGACAGAGACGATGGCGTGGATTATTGGGCCAAAAGAGGAAGAGGCCGCGGTACGTTCCAGCGTGGCAGAGGGCGTTTTAACTTCAAAAAGTCAGGGAGCAGTCCCAAGTGGACACACGACAAGTATCAAGGGGATGGCATAGTGGAAGATGAAGAAGAAACGATTGAGAATAATGAAGAAAAGGACAGACGCAAAGAGGAGAAGGTAAACAGTTCAGTAAATTGCAGATTGGACAGTTCATGTTGTTGTGTTCAAGTAACTGTGTGGGGTGTGGGAGGGGATCACTTAAAAAGGTGCCGGAGTTTGGTTATGAACAGTTTTACAACAGGACTGTTTTCTTGCTTTCCACAGGAATAACCCTGGAAGACAGTTGTAGCTGGAAAGAGGAGCAGCTCTTGCACCACCCACACAACATTTTTAATATGTTTTTTTGTTGTCAAATGAATGTAAGCATTTTACTTAAATTTTACTGTTGGAAAGTAGTTTAGAGGGATTGTTTTTGTTTTAAGCCTTTAGAAAAAAAAAATCTTGATATAGTAAACTATGTTAATGATCGTACAGGTAGAAAGTAAAATATTTGTAACAACTTTTAAGAAATTTTACTGTTTGTTATATGCAGTGTAATTCTGCTTTGTCCAAATATATGGTCAAGTACAACTCTAAAAGTTTTGATTCTCCCCAATGTCTGTGTTTTATTCTGAAGTAAACTTACAGCTCTGCACACCCGAAATCTTGGAGCAGCATATTTTTTATAAACTGATTCCTACTTCTTTGTTGCCTTTTTGTAAGACCTGTCTTGAAGGGTAGTAGTGATCCCGTCATGGCCTAAGTACCCAACAGTCGTGCAAAATGCTGATTATACGTTAGTTAACAAGAGTGACATTTAGGTAGTGTGTCAGTAATCAACCTGGATCCGTATTCCACCGTGCTAGAGAGTGCAGAAGAATTTCCAGAGTGGAATTCTCACTCTTCTTTAGTAGCCTAAAAAAATACATACGTGTGTAAATACCCAAGTGAGTTTCCAGTGTATTATTTCCCTTCTGGGATGTGAGTTTTAGAAACCTATTTCCAAGTCGCTGATGCTAGAAGCTTTGGAGCAGCTCTGAAAACTGGAGTTCCCTCCCCCCGTGTCTGTGGTTAGTTGCAGTAGGTTGCAGTTAGTTGTAGTTAGTAACTACCCACAACCACCTTCATTTCTGTAGCTTGTGCCTAGAGCAGATCAGTCAGGTATTACAGACACCTAGGGATTTGGTTTGTATTAAAAACAAATGGCTTCTTTTGTCAAGGATCACTTAATAGAATTTTTAAGGTTTTATAAACCTAGGTTTTAAACTTCCTGCCAAAAAAAAAAGTGCTGTCCCTAAAGTATGAAGCACAAATGGCATTTTCAGGGCCTTTAGCAGTTCAGAGTTCCAGCTTTATCAGCAGTGGAACACTTGAGAAAGTGGTGGCAGTATCAGCTTAACTTCTTTTTTTTTTTGTCAGTTCTTGTTCCAGTTTGTTAAACTGCCTCTTTAGTTCCTTTATGTGGACAAGAGCAAGTCTTTAAATCTTCTGTCACATTTACAGCCTTAAGTGGAATCGGAACGATGCAGGGGGGCGGGGAAGAGATAAAAAAACCACCACAAAAATCCCCGAGAAACTAAAACAAGATATGGTAAAACCTGAACCTGTAAAGATACTTCAGATGTACCAAACTCTTCTGTTCCAGTGCTCTGGGAGTACAGTTGTTTTGAATTCCACTTCATAGGGTGTGACCATTTAAAGTTACAACTCGATGGCAAAAGTTACGTTAGAGAACAGTGTGAGAAGTGAGTCTTAACTTCCTTTGATGCAGATTCCTACGTAGCTGTGCTTCTAGGATTTTTCTAGCCAGGAGGCAGAGGGTGATCTGCAACTGTTTGGTTTTGTTTGGGTGGTTCTTCTAAAAAACAAAACCCCATAAACCTACAAACTTAGTTTAGGAGCAGGTACATTCTTACCCTACAGAATGTTAAATCTGATAGTAACATACTTGAATTGCTAGAACAAATCTGATACAAAACTACTTACTTTAGGTTTTATTTTTCAGGCTGCTATGTTTAATAAATCTTAATGTTCTATAGAGTTACTAGTTTGCTCCTTAGAATGTCTTAAAAAATAGGAGAAAAAAACCTTTTTGGTAGAGGTGTTTGAATTCAATCATATATAATCTATAATTCAGTTCAGACCCTGCACCTGGGACATGGCAACCCCAAGCACAGATACAGGTTGGGTGGAGAATGGCTGAAGAGCAGCCCTGAGGAGAAGGACTTGGGAGTGATGGTGGAGGAGAAGCTCAACATGAGTGAGCACTGGCAGCCCAGAAAGCCAACCCCAAAGCCAACCCCATCCTGGGCTGTATCAAAAGCAGCGTGGCCAGCAGGGCCAGGGAGGTGATTCTACCCCTCTGCTCTGGTGAGACCTCACCTGGAACACTGTGTCCAGCTCTGGAGTCCTCAGCATAGAAGAGACATGGACCTATTGGAATGGGTCCAGTGGAGGGCCACTAAAATTATCAGAGGGTTTGGGCACCTCTGCTGTGAGCACAGGCTGAGAGAGTTGGGGTTGTTCTGGCTGGAGAAGAGAAGGCCCCAGGGAGACCTTATAATGGCCTTCCAGTCAGCAGCTGAAGGAAACCTACAGGAGAGGCAGGGAAGGACTCTTTGTCAGGGAGTGGAGCGATAGGACAAGGGGTAATGATTTCAAACTAAAAAAGGAGAGATTTAGACTAGACACTGGAAAGAAGTTCTTTCCTGTGAGGGTGGTGAGACACTGGAAGAGGTTGCCCAGAGAAGCTGTGGCTGCCCCATCCCTGGAGGGGTTCAAGGCCAGGCTGGATGGGGCTTGGAGCAACCTGGTCTGGTGGGAGGTGTCCCTGCCCAGGGCAGGGGGTTGGAACTGGGTGATCTTTAAGGTCCCTTCCAACTCAAACCATTCTATGATTTGAAACAAAAGAACTGTACTCAATAGCCAATGTGACTACGAAGCAGACATTCTTTATTGCAGTACTGGGGTCGCACTGAGATTTTTCCTGGAGGTGCTCCCCCTCAGCAACGATTTCAACAAGTTTATATTTACAAAAATCTTTTCATGGTGTGTTCACAAAATCATTAACACACACCTGTTCCTAGAGCTTTCTACATTATCACGTTACTGATTACTCTGTGGTCTTTGCTGCCATCTAGCGTCCGCAATCAATAATCACAGTCTTTTAGTGGTCATTTACTTCATCAGGTGGTCATACCTTCTTCATCAGTTGTCCACTAGATGAACCTCAGTCGTTATGTCCCTTGTTTTGCAAACTTGGCAGCTCTAAATTGCTCCCTTCTGATTCTGTAATCGTGGNTCAGGAGGTCACCCCTCAGTCTCCTCCAAGCTAAAGAGACCCAGCTCCCTCAGCTTTTCCTCGTATGGGAGATGCTCCACTCCCTTCATCATCTTTGTGTCTCGGCCCTGGACTCTCTCCAGCAGTTCCCTGTCCTTCTGGAACTGAGGGGCCCAGAACTGGACACAATATTCCAGATGGGGTCTCACCAGGACAGAGTAGAGGTGGGGGTGGACCTCTCTCGACCTACTGACCACCCCCCTTCTCATACACCCCAGGAGGCCATTGGCCTTCTTGGCCACAAGGGTACAGAGCTGGCTCATGGGCATCCTGCTGCCCACCAGGACCCCCAGGTCCTTTTCCCCTCCACTGCTCTCCAACAGGTCAGTTCCCAACCTATACTGGTGCCTGGGGTTGTTCTTGCCCAGATGCCAGACTCTACACTTGCCCTTGTTAATTGTCATTAAATTTCTCTCTGCCCAGCTCTCCAGCCTATGTAATAACACATTTATAATTGTCTCTACTATTGTTGTTTCTAAATAATACATAAGCCTAAAGGGGTTACAAGGTCTTCAACACATCTGTAACTGTCTCTGGTAGCTCCTGCTTCTAAAGGTCATGTAAACTTAAAAGTCCTAAAGTCTTTGACCATCTCCTTCAAGGAGGGTTTAAGGCACACCCTTTGCTGTTGCTCTTCATCAAAATATCTTACACGATTTAGCAGTGGTTTGAAGGTCTCTGGTTCAGACTCTGTGCCCTCTTACTACCTTGCTGTTAGGGAGTAGTCAACCATCCCCCCTACTGAAAGTAAACAAATGTAGGAAGCCGTATTACTGTCACTAATCCTAATTGTATTTGGGGAAATTGTATTTCAGGTTGCAGTAGGTTGCCAGGATCTGTGTAGGAAGGAAGGGGGAACGGGGCTAATACTTGCTCTCTGCTGGTAGTTCATAAAGGGTCATCCCTGCCTTAGCTTTGGGGAAGTTTGGGCAAGCTCTACCGTCGTTGCAAGATCTGCTTTTACATGTGCAGCTGTTTGAAATGCCAAACTGATAATTCTTTGGAACTTTTAGCAAAGCGAACCCCAGGCTTTGTGTATCTTAGATCAGAAGGAGCGAGAAAAGGAACAAAACGACAAACTTGGCAACGGCGTCAAAGCCTGTCCTAATGAAGTTAAGTTAAACATCAGCCTGAAACCAGAAAACCAAGATGTGCTTGAACTCTGGTGACTTGGAACGGATGATCTGTGTCTCCCGGGACAAGTTCAAGGTGGAGCGTGGTCTGTGCGCCATGAGGCAAGATAGTTCCCGTGTGATGAGGCAGATGTAAGATTTCTGCTTCGCTTGGATATCCAAGGATATCCGTTAGGTGGAGTTTTGACAACGGCATTTGGTCCTACAGACCTATCCGTGGGTTAAATCATAAAAATCCTAATTTCAGGGTAGCTTATTTAAAAAAAAAAAAAATCATTTGTTGACTGCAGGAGATGTGATGATGGTCATAAATTCATTTGTTTAAAAAGCCTGCTTTTTTAAGAATTAAGAAAATCCAGCAGGAAATAATCCATCGGAGATATATAAGAAACGGAAACTAAGTGGGAGTTCAGTGTTTTGTTTTTAAATCCAAAGTGAATGCTTTAGTACTTACCAGCCCTTCCACTTAATTAGTGAACATTTCCCCCCTCCTTAGTAGGAAGGTGTTGGAGGGAGTGGATGAGAAGTAGGTTTTGTTAAGGGTAGTACTGAGTATTAAATCATCCCTTTGAAAAGGCCTCACCTCCCCTTCCTCAAGCTTAAACCCTCCCAAGGCCCCCGAAACAGCTTTATGCTGGGGTGGCAGCACGTGTTCCCGGTGCCGTTCCTCCTTCCTGCCTGGTCTGAGAGAACAAATCCACTGGACAAGTTGGGGATAACAGCAAGGAGAAGAAAAGGCACCAACGGCTGCGTCACAACCAAGTGTTTTAGTTGGAGGATTGTGTTTAGGAACCGTTGCTGAGACACATCCATAAATGCAAATAAAGAAAATGTCTAATAATCCAATTTACCTTAATTCCTTGAAAGCTTTGGTGAAATTAGCGTTGCTGGACTGGTACAATTAGGTACTTGAGAGACTTTGTAGTTAGGAAGAGGTAACACTGTGTAACCGGGGGAGAAAGAAGTCCATGTTTCTTCTGAGTAGAAGCACTTCTTACTTTGTTACACTCTTCTCTGCCTTGAAGATTTCAGAGTTTCTTAAGCAAAACAGCACAAATCTTGAAAAGCAAGATAAAAATGAAATAGCTTCTGTCAAGAGCAAGTTTGCAAAGCTATTTTTGGGCTCCCCAGTTCAAG
>VXBJ01001810.1:161405-176244 GCA_013400055.1 Nycticryphes semicollaris | reverse complement strand
GGCATCTGTGGATGCCATTCCTTCCCTCCACCGTGTCAACCACATGCTCCCTCTCTGCCCCCCCACCTTCTGCTGCACCAACACCAGCTTCAGGAAGGGTGATCCTGGCCCCGTGTCCCCTGGGTGCTCTGGTGCTGGGGAGGATCCTGCAGCTGTTCCCCCCTGGTCCCCATCATTGCCCAGGTGGAGCCACTCAGGGTGGCCAAGCCCAGCCCCAGCCTCACTGTCTCGCCCAGCCCTGGGGCTGCCCCCATTTGAAGTGTAAATGGAAGGGTGCTGAGACCTGCCCCAGCTTGTGATGTGCCATGGTGGCTGCCAGGCCCTGGGGAGTTCCTGTGGGCTGCCACTGGGGCAAGTGCTCTTCCAGCCATCAGAACCCTGCCTCCCTCCTCCTGATGTCACACCTCCTGTGGCCTAACAGTGTCAGGAGATCCCGCATTTATCACACTGCGCCCCCAAAGCTCAAACTTTCCACACACAACATGGTGCCCAGGCCTTCTCTTCCCTCCCTCCCTGCGCTTCCTGCAGGAGGAATTCTGCCCAAACCTCCATTCCTCAACCCAAAACTCCCTTTTCCCCCAGGGGGTAGCTGCAGGATGGGACCAGTTTATGGTGCTGGGTTTTCCCCCTGCCCCTGCAAACCTGGGCTCTGGGGTTCCTGCCCTGGTTTTGGCAAATCCCCATTGCTAGCATGGCTTGTGGGACTCATCCTGAGATTTGGGGCAGTGGCTGAGCCTGACCAGGGTGGAGAGGGTATGGTGGGGTCAGCATTTGGGCTCCCAGTGGATCCAGTCCCAGCCTGACTGGTGCTGGTGGGAGCTGAGCTGGGAGCAGGAGGGTTGAAACCCCAGGCTGTGCACCCAGGGGCTCTGAACTGGGACTGGATCAGGTACCCCAGGGCTCCAGTGTGGGTCAGGGCTGGTGCAGGCACTTGGGACTGTGGGTCGGGGCTGGTTTGAGTACCCCAGGGCTCCAGGTCTGGTCCTATCCAGTCCCCCTGGAACTGCTCTGGGCACCCCGGGGTTTTGGGTCCGGTTCTGAGCAGACACACCCGGGGCTCTGGGGCGGATTGGGTCCGCTTCAGGCCCCCGGAGCTGCTCCGGACCGGGTTGGGTCCAATGTAGGCACCCTGGGGCTCCGGCTCGGGACTGGTTTGGGTGCCCCGGGGCTCCGGGTCAGGGCTGGACCAGGCACCCCGGGGCTACGGGCTGGGTCGGGTCCAGTACGAGCGCCCCGGGGCTCCCAGTCAGGTCCCGTCCGGGCATCCCGGGGCTCCGAACCGGGGCTGGACGAGGCACCCCAGAGCTCCGTGTCGGGTNGGTAGCGGCGGCGGTGGCGGGGGCCGGTGCGGCTGCCATGGATTTGCACATCCTGGAGCACCGGGTGCGGGTGCTGAGCCTGGCTCGGCGCGGGCTCTGGCTCTATACCCACCCGCTCCTCAAGCTACTCTTCCTTCCTCAGCGCTGCAGGTACCGGCCTTCATCCCCCACTTCTCCTCCTCCCGCGCTCGGCGCCGCTCCAACTCCCCGCCCTGTCCCGGTGCCCGGTGGTGCTGGGGTCGGCAGCGCTGGTTTCTTCTTCAGGTGCAAGTTCTTCAGCCTGACAGAAACCCCCGAGGACTACACCATCATGCTGGACGAGGAGGGCTTCAAAGGTACTACTGTGCGGTGGCCTTCTGCAGCTACCCCGTCCCTCACAGGGTGGGCTCTGGCTGGCATTGCAGACACGAGTTGTGCATGTTCTCAGCCCACCTGAGCACTGCTATGTGCTGGGCCTGGGCTGTGGGGAGCAAGTCTCGGCTTGTAGCGAGGCTCCTTTGGTACGTGCCCATCCCTGGGGCTCCTGGCCACAGAGCTCCCAGCGCCTGCGCTGGTGATGTACCAGCTTGCCCAGCCGAGGCTCTCCCGAAGCGGCTGCTTTCACCCTAATAACCCCATCCCAGGCAGCGCCATGTCTCCACTAGTTCATGGGACCAGGCTGGGAAACCAGTGGGGACAGTCTGCAGGGGGCCCGGTGCTGGCTAAAAGCCCGGCTGCTCGGGGTGGGGGCAAGCACCTCTCAGGATGCCAGCAGGCAGCACCGTGTCTTCTTGCCAGGCCTCCTGCTTCTATTGCCTTGGCCACTTCCATCTCGTCACTCTGCCCAGCGCTTCAGCAGAGTGGGGCTGATCCCGCACCCAGGGGTGAAACCAGCCCTGGGGGTGCTGCCTGCCAGCAGGGACCAGGTTTTGGGGTGTCCTGGGAAGGGTTGAGCCCGTATAAGCCAATCTCCCCTCTCTGGGAGGTGTCATTTGGTGGCATCCCCAGCGTCGGTGACCCAGCATGTGCAGCGCATCGGCCTCACTGCTGGTCCTACCAGGGGTACCGGCCCAACGGGCTGGGCCAGAGGGGCCAGATCCCATCCCGGTTTCCCACGCCCAAACCTTCCTGCTGCGGCCGCAGGGAGCCATCCACCGCTTATCCCTTTGGACGTGCCCCAAGGAGCAAGGGTCAGCGCTGCGGCTGAGGGGTGCTCACTGGCCCCAACCAGCTCCCACCTCNNTATTTCGGGGCCTGTGGACAAATATTCCTCAATCCCGAGGGGAGGGCGGGAAGTGGTGAACAATGGTCCTGTGAGCCGGGCAGCCCCGCTGCGCCGTCTGTAACACCCCTCACCCCCCCGGGGACTGGGGGGCTGCCAGCGTCCTTGCTACTGCAGGGACAGGCCAGGGATCCCAGCAGAGGAGAGCTGCACCTCATCTCTTCCCTTGGGGATCCAGGTTAAGCCCCAGGGTGGGTGGCCCGGGGACAGCAGGGTCCCCCCCGTGCACTCACAGCCTTGCCCAGGGTGGTGTTGAAAAACGATTAAGCAGCGAGCGCTGGGATGGGTCCCCATGTTCCCGAGTGTCCNGAGTGTCCCGTCCCGTGTCCCCCCCCGCCTTCCAGCCCCAAGGCTCAGTCCTGGGCCAGAGCCCAGGCCATTCTGCCGCTTCCTGCGCAGGAACAGACTCTGGAAACACCCACTGAGGCCCCCGGATCCGGCCCTGCTCCCGCCCTGCCCTGGCCGTGTTTCGGGAACGGGCTGTAGAGCCCATCCCCGTCCCTCTCCTCCATGATTGTGGGACCCTCTCCCTGAGGCGACCTCTTCTCCTCTGCTACTGGTGTGATGAGTTTGCCTTCTCAGCTGGTCTGGGGCAGCAGGTGCGGGGCTGTTTCCCATGGGTGCTGCCTCCCACCCTCACTGGGACGGAATGAGTGGTTTGGAGACCCCTTGGGTGCCTCCCACCCCTGCACTGTCCCTTCCAAGGAGCGCTGGGGGCTGGGGAAGAGGTGCTGGGGTGGGGGGGAGCGTTCCTGACTGAGTCTTGGGGCACCCCGTCGGTGCGAGCCCCTCTCCCAGACAGGAGGGTGGGAGCAGTGAGGGGGACAAGGGACAAGTGAGCGTAGCCCCCCTCGGTCCCTTCCACTCCCAGAGCAGGAAGGGCCCAGCCAGTGTGCCCTCCCTGCCAACAAAAGCAGCTTCTTGGGAGGCAGCCCTGGCCAGCCTGGGCTCAGCCTCTCCACGCTGGGCTGGCACAAGGTCCTGGCATCCCTGGGACAGCAGGGTGGCCCCTCTCTTGTCCCCTTCAGTGTCCTGTGTCCCCCCCCACCCCTAAACATCCCTAGTGCTAGATGCTGGTTTGGGGTTCTCAGGGGATAGAGGATGAGCTGGGCAGCCCCAGGGCCCTTGCAGTGCTGGTTTTGGGGTGCTACACTCCCTGGTACCCCCTCTTTCCCAGCCCGGTGTGCTGGCACTGGGAGGAGAGACACATCATGGGCCTGGGGTGGGGAGAGGGTGGTAGCCTCAGCCCCATTCATCCCTGTGGCCAAATTCAGGTGCCGTCCCAGCACCCAGAGCAGCTGAGCCCTGTCTGTCCCATTCCACTTGTGGATGGGGCTGGTCTGCGCCCCTAGACCAGCATCTCCAGCCCCACACCTGGGGCTGATCCTGTCCTGGCTCCATTGGGCCAGCTCATCTCCCAAGGGATGGTGTGACACGCAGTGCCAGAGCTGGTGCAAGCCTGCTGGCACGGACAGGGCATGTGGCATTGGGTGCACCAAGCCCTAGGGAGCCACATGCCTCAGTTTCCCCTTGTCCCTTGCAGAGCTGCCACCCTCTGAGTTCATGCAGGTGGCAGATTCGACGTGGCTGGTTCTCAGTGTCGTCTCCAATGGCCGGGCACCCTCTGGCTGCCAGGCCACTGGTGTCACCAAGATTGCCAGGTCAGTCATCGCGCCACTGGCCGAGCACCATGTCTCAGTGCTGATGCTCTCCACCTACCAGACCGACTTCATCCTGGTGAGTGCCGGGCAGGGACAGGGACAGTGGTACTTGGTCCCATTGGGGTGGGGACCTTGTTGTCCCCATCTGGCTGTGGGGAGGGGTGGTGACAGTGCTGGCCCTGATCCTGGCACCCCTGACCAGGTGCGGGAGCGGGACCTGCCAGTGGTGATCCACACGCTGGCGGGGGAGTTTGACATCTACAAGGAGGAGAGTGGCGAGTGTGTCCCTGTCACCTGCGATGACGTGAGCAATGGCTTCCTCAAGCCCAAGCCGGGTGAGTGACACCAAGTCCTCTGTCCCCTAGGACCACCCCACCTGGTTCCTGCTGAGAGGCTCCAGCTCCCCCCAGTGGTACCCATATCCTTGGGGGACCTCCAGGGTCACCTCCACCTGGTGGTACCTGCATCCTTGGGGGTCCTCCAGGGCCACCTGGTCCTTGCCAAAATGCTCCAGCTCCAGCTGGTTGTACTCACATCTTTGGGGAACCTCTAAGGCCACCCAGTCCCCACTGAGATGTTTCAACTCCCATGAGTGGTACCCACATCCTTGGGGGACCTCCAGGGACACCCAGTCCCTACTGAGATCTTCCAGCTCCACCCTGGTGGTACCCACATCCTTTGGGGACCTCCAGGGCCAACCCCTCTGCCGGCCTGTGGCTGCGGTGGCCACGGGGTGGCACTGCGTCACTGTCCCCAAGCTGTCCCCAAGCTTGACGGGTAGTTCTCCCCCTGCCAGCCGCCAGCCCTACGCTGCACCCCGTGCAGAGCCCCCAGACCCGCTTCTGCGTCCTGACCGTGGCCCCCGACACACTGCCTGCCATTGCCACCATGCTCATCGATGTGCTCTTCTATTCTCACAGGTGGGTTCCAGGGATGGGGAAGGTGTGGTGGCCCCTCACTCGGGTGCCACCAGAACCACGGTGACACGTCCCCCGCCTTGCTCCCAGTGTCTTTTCAAGCCCTGGGTGTATTTTACAAACTGTTTTTGCCCTCCTGAGCATGCCGGGGGGCTGCAACCATGTGGGTGCTCACAAGGTCTCGCTGCCACCGTGACATGGGAGCCCTGAGGTGACCCAGGGGACGAGCCCCCATTGCAGCAAAGCCCAAGGAAAGGGGATTGTGAAACAGGAGAAAATGGGTTGTAAGAGGCTGGTGGGAACAGTGCTAGGGTGCGGGGATGCTCCTGGCCAGGACATCCTGTGTCCCCTGGGGTGAGGTCCCTTCTGGTGGGACCCTCCTGCTCTGGAGGCATTACGGTGCTTTGGGAATGTGTGTTACCGGTGTCACCCCTGTCCTGTGTGTGACTGACACCTGCTGCCCCCCAACAAAGCGGCTGTATGAGCTGCAGACCCTGAGGGTAGCACACACTCCTGTCACTCCGCTCCTCCCCACCAACCAGCTCACCCTGTGTCATCCCAACACAATGCTCAAAGAGCCCAGCGCAGGGCAGCAAAGATGCTGGAGGGATTGGAGCATCTCCCTGGTGAAGAAAGGCTGAGAGAGATGTGACTCTTTAGCCTGGAGAAGAGAAGGCTGAGGGAAAACCTTATCAATGCTCACAAGGATCTAAAAGGATAAAACTTCTTTGTGGTGAGGGTGTCAGAGCCCTGGCAGAGGCTGCCCAGGGAGGGTGTGGAGTCCCCTTCTCTGGAGACCTTCAAGCCCCCCGGGGATGCAGCCCTGAGGGATGTGCTCTGGGCAGCCCTGCTTTAGCAGGGAGTTGGACTGGGTGAGCTCTAGAGGTCACTTCCAACTCTGACAATTCCCTGATTTTGTGATTCCATGACACCCAGCACCACCACCAAGCCTTTCTCCTCCCAGTTTTGGGGGTTGTGATCCCTCTCTGCAGCTCTCATCCTTCCCCCTCCCCACTCTACAGCCCCCCAAAGGAGGCTGGCGCTGGCAACAAGGACCTTGACTCCATCACCTTCTTCTCCTTCTCCCTCATTGAGGGCTACATCTCCATCGTGATGGATGCTGAAACCCAGAAGCGGTAGGTGACATCTGCGTGGCTGTCTGTCCCCTGGGGCTGGGTGCTTGGAGAGGAGGGGGTTACACTCATCCCCCCCCCTCTTCCTCTCTCAGGTTCCCCAGTGACTTGCTGCTGACCAGCTTGACAGGGGAGCTGTGGCGGATGGTGCGGATCGGTGGGCAGCCCCTCGGCTTCGGTGAGTGCGGACGCCGTGGCCCTGTCCCCACCTCTGTGCCTCCCCCTACCCAGGGAGGGGCAGCTGTGCTCAGGGGTGATGCTCTCCCTGCATGTTGTGTCCCCCCCCTGCCCCCATGGCTGTGCCACTGGGGCCACTGCTCACCCCGAGGTGCCCTGCCCTCCACAGACGAGTGTGGCATCGTGGCACAGATCGCGGAGCCACTGGCCACTGCTGACATATCAGCCTATTACATCAGCACCTTCAACTTCGATCACGCCCTGGTGAGCCCCTCACCCTCCCTGGGGACCCCCCCCACCATGGGGGCTGTCCCCAGGACTGACACCCCCCTCTGTTGTGTTGTGTGTGTCCCCCCCCCGGCCCCGGCAGGTTCCCGAGGAGGGTATTGGTGAGGTCATCCAGCTGCTGCAGCAGCGCCAGGAGAGCAGCAGATAGCGGCTGGCTGTCCCCATAGCGGGTGGCCCAGCGTGGTGGCACGGTGGGCTCCCCTTTTCCCCCCCAGTATTCATTATTTTTTTTTGTAATTATCGGGCTCTCCCCCGGTGCAGGGCAGAGCCGGGTGCAGCATCACTCCCTGCCTGCTGGGGATGTGGGGACATGGTGGCTTCAGGGACCTGGTGGCCTCGTGGTGGTGGGACAGTGTCCTGTAGGAGTGGGGAGCAGTCCCCACTGTGCCACCCCATGGGTGAGGTCGAAGGGCAGCACCGTGCCATCCTCTGCCCCCGGGTTGGGAGGCTCAGGAGGGGAGCGGGTGTCCCCCAGGACCTGCTGGAGGAGGGGACATGGGAGGGGAATGCCAGTGAGGGTTGATGTACTGGGGGTGACAGCCTGGGCCTGGTGGGATGCACGCCCACACCCTGTGTGTGTGCCCACGGGTTGTCCTGTTGCGTGAGGAGAGGCGGCCCTGATGCTGTGGGTCATCCCTGAATGAACAACATGGGGAGGGGGGGTGAAAGCATCCCCGGACCTGGGATTCCCTCCTATACCCCAAAAATCTCCAAGGCAGATATGGGGGGGCTGCCACCCCTGTGCCCCTGCCTGGGCTGTTGTGTATTGTGGGAGGAGGACAGTGACCCCCCCATCTCCTCCCAAGCTGTATTTTCACATATTTTTTGTAATAAGTCAATAAAAGTCCTATTATTTTTATTTCCACGTGGCCTGTTCCTCTCGGGATGTGGCCCAGAGCCAGTCCCCAGAGTGGTGGCACTGGGTGGGATGGGAGCAGCTGGGATGTGAGAGGGGTTGTGGCACTCCCTGTATCCCTGCTGTGAAGTGACCAGGACAGGGCCAGCTCACCTGCCCCTGCCATGTACTTTGGGTGAAGAAAAGGGTGAAGGCTGCAGCCCCCAGCAAGTCACCAGCCCTGGGGAAACTGAGCACTCCAAGTCTTCTCCCGTTTCTGGTGGCAAAGTGGGGTGCACAAGGGTGGGGGCTGTCCCCTCCTGAGGTGCCTGGAGGGTGCTGTGACCCCCTTGGTGGCCAGGGCTGTGCGGTGGTGGCCATGTGGATGTGCCCCTCACCCCCTGGGTGCCCCCAGGGACTGCAGCTGGTCAATGAGCAAGACTTGATGGAATCACAGTGGAAACATCTTGGGGGTCTTTTTGCCCAAGACGAGTGGCTTGGTGGGGCTTGAGATGGTGGGCCAACGCAGCTCTGCTCCCATCCTGTCCCCAACAACCAGGCCCTGCTCCCCTGTGTCCCAAGCGGGAGCGTGCCCCCGTCCTGGCTGCATCCTCCCTGCGTCAGCTCCTGCACCTTCGCAAGTCGTCAGGTTCCTGCATCCTCCCTAAGCACTTTCTTTCCTGTCTCGCTCTCTCGTCCAGAGTCATGGGACACTGGTGACGCGTGCCCAAGTGATGAAGAAATTGCAGCTGGCCCATGCGGTCACCGCTATTTTTGTCCTCCTAGGGGTATTGCACAGTCCCTCCGCCACCCTCTTTCCTCTGGTGGCCACCACGATGGCTTCCTCTCTGCCTGGTCTGGCAGGAACTCCATGGGGAGCCCTGGGAGGTGACGGTGCCATGTGGACGAGTCAGGGCTGCCTGTGGGGCTCTGAGGGTGGGTGTGCTCTGCCCACATGGTCCTGCTCACCTGGCCAGGGTGCCCAGGGGTCCTGCCATGGCATCACACGTGCCTGAGGGTCCATGGGATCAGGGAGTGGATGGATGGATGGATGGAGGGATGGATGTTCCTCTGTGCGGGTGGATCGATGGCTGGACAGACCAATGGATGGATGGATGGAGAAGATGGATGAATGGCTGGATGGTTGGTTCATTGTAGGGATGCTAGGTGGATAGAGAGGTTGATGGGCAGGTTGAAGGGATGGTATGGGTCGGTGGGTAGCTTGGTGGATGGATGGACAGGTGAACATACAGACAGATGGCTAACAGACTGTCTAGACAGACAGTTGGATGGATGAACTACTTCAAACAAATGTGGAGAGTGAAAGATGTTCCCGTGATGACTCCACCCCTCCAGGGCTGTCCTGAGTATAGCACCAGCCCCACACACAGGCCCCACCTAACCCAGCCCAGCCGCCAGCTCTGCCAGGGGGTGACTGAGGAGGAGGAGGCTAGTGGAGGAAGGAGCACTGGCCCTACTCCCACATCAGGGAGTCCTGCAGGTCACAGAATGGCTAGGAAGGGGAAATTTGCAGCAAATAAAACATCTCTTCTTCTGGAAAGGAGTCACGACTGTGTTTTTCTATCCTGGAGGAGATGTTATTTCTGGGTTGTCTTCCCCATATCATCACCAAACCCTCTGAATGTGCAAATTTGGCACGGGGTGGCTCGCTCTGCTCATGCTGGCACTTTTGATGGTCAACACAATCAAGCAGATTGCCACGAGTCTCAAAAAGCTGATAAAATATATTCATTGTTATGGGGTGGAAGAAGCCCCTGTGGATGCCAGGCTGCTTCTGGGCTCCATCCACCAGGAAGGGGAAGCTGAGGGGTGCAAGGGGGTTTGCCCTGGCAGTGCTGAGGCTGCACCAAGCTCCATGGCAATGCCAGATGGGGCTGTGCAAGGCGGGCTGTCCCACGGTGTATTGCACAAGCCATCATTGCTGCCCTCCCTGGCTTCCGCTGCCCTTAGCCCCTGCACCCTTGGGCAACACCCAGGGCCCCACACAGGTCCTGGTGCTGCCGTTTGGCACCGGGCAGTTGTGTCCCCTCCCTCAGGTCACCCTTGGGCGCTACTGTGCAGAGGGGCTGAAATGTGCTGGCCGGTGTCCCCAACTTGGCCAGCACCTGAACTCATCACCCCCAGGGGTGGGCAAGTGTGAGCAGATGGACAGAGCATCCTCTGGATCACCACCCAGTGCCGTGGTCTCCAGCCATGCCAGGATGTTCCATGCTTCCCAGGCTTCCACCTCCCTCCTTCCCAAGCTGGATTTTCATCTCCTGTGGCTGGACTGGGGATGCAAAGCCACCTTGTAATGGGACACTGGTGTCCACACACAGCTGATGTTCCCATTGCTGGGTGCCAGTCTCCCTACTGCCACTGCCACTGCTCTCTTTTGCATTTGCATTTTGGGGTAGACAGCACCGTTTTTGGTTCAACCAGCCCGTTGGGCACCAAGTGAAACCGGGGTGACTCAAAGTGGCCCTTTCCCAAGAGGCCAGATCACAGGGGTTCAACAGCACTGGTGTGGCCAGATCCAGGAGGAGCAGCGGGACTGCAGCCACCGGGACCCACCAGGACTCCCTCGAGGAACTGAATCGAAGAACAACCCCATCGGCTGGCCGGCATCATTTCCTCCTGCTGGGGCGGCTCACCCCTCTCATTGGCCCCTGGGGCACGGCTTCGCTTCTGGCTGGCTTTCTGTTGGGTCCGGGTGCCTCCTTCGGAGGTGGGGGCGAATGGGTGCACTTTAAAAGGCCAGCTTCCCCATCGCTGAGCAGTAAGGAAGTCGCTCGCGCCTCTGGCAGCCCCCGCGCCGAAACAACCTGCCCCGGCCATGCGGTGCGACAGGCGGCCCCTGGGCATGCTGGCAGGTAAGTGTCTGCCCTCGTCCCACAACTACCCTCTCGCTCATGTGCCGGCTGTGCTGGGACAGCTGGGAGCCACAGGAGGGAGCAGGGCCGTGTGGAGATTGAGTCGGTGTGCCACCATAGATGGTGTCGCTGAGGGTGTCCCCTCCCTGTGCCGCAGCAGTGTCACCTCCCAGGGGCGCCAGCGGGGGATGGGGACACTCTTCCCTGTGGTACATGGGACTGGGAGCACCCGAGATGGCTGCCTCCAGCCCCGGGGAGAAGAGGTGGTGGGAGGGGGAGGGCAGGAGGGGACATGCTTTGGGGTCAGTTTGGGGACCAGTGGTAGAGGGTCAGGGGACAGCTTGCTGCACAGCTCCTGCACCCTGCCCAAGCCCTTCAAACTCCACAGTGAGGCAGGACTGAATGACACCTGCCCACCCGGCACCACAGCCAAAGTCATCACCAGTGACATGGTGACAACAGGGGACAATATCCAGCCAGAGCCAAGGGCCAGATCAAGGAATGTCACCACTGTCTCCTCCTGTGTGGTGGCCCACACTGACAGGGGGAGCTGCTGAGGCAACCGCTGCAGCTGGTTTACTTGTCCTGGCTGCTCAATGTCATTTTCATCATCATCATCCTGTTCACCCCTGTTGGGTCCCCAACAGGTTTGTGGCACAGGGGCTGGCTCACCCGTGGGGTAGGACTAGTGACCTTGGCACAGTGGATACATGTCCCCAGCACACTCCAGTCTTGCCCCCAGGCTTTCTCCAGGGTAATGGGCACACTGAGCTGAGCTCTCCCTTTGCCAGCTGTCCCCATGGCACAGGGGGCAGAGAGCTGGAGCTTTTCCAGCAAGGAGAGGAGGCTGCCTCCCTGCACCCAGTGATGCCCCAGTGTCCCTCATCTCCCTCCTCTTCCTCCCCAGCCCTCACCAAAGGGCTCTTCATCCTCTGGGCAGTGCCGGGCCAGGGCGGGCGGCCCCTGCAGCCCCCTACCCTGCAGCAGATCCAGGCGCTGGTGAGGCAAATGGCTGAGGATGCACAGGAGCTTTCCACCTTCTATGTAAGTCCTCTTCTCTGGGGTGAGGGGCCGCTCCTGTCCCCTCTGTGGGGGGCACAGGGCTGGCAGGGGGGGGAGTGCCCCCATGCTGCTCCTGTCCCATGTCCCTGACCTTTCCCATCCATTCCTGGGCAGGAGGAAAACCAGGGCCTGGCTATCAACCATCTCTGCCGCACCAACCACCCACCCAAGTGGCTACGGGGACCAGTGGTGGGGGCCAAGGGGCTGCGGGGGCTTCAGGGGACCATGACCCACATGTCCCAAGCGTTGCAGGACATCATCCGGCATCAGCGCGATCTCAACCCCCCTGGCGCCGAAATCCTTCGCCGCTTGGCCAGCACCCACCTGAAGGTGCGGGGGCTCCTCAGCAACCTTAAGGGGCTCTTCCCCAGCCCCCGCCCTGGCTGCCGGCCCCTGCCTGGCCCCACAGTATCCACCAAGGTCTTCCAACAGAAGCTGGAGGGGTGCCGGATCCTCTGGAGCTACGCTCGCTTCATGGCTAAGCTCAACGCCCAGCTGGAGGCCAGGAGCAAAGCACGACAGGAAAAGCAGACATCACAACGGGGCTCACGCCTGCCCGCTCGCTCCTAGTGTGGCCATGCTGTCAATGGAGTTGTCTGTGTCTCCATCCCCACCTCCATCTCCACCCTCATCTCCAACCCCAACCCCATTCTCCATCTTCTTCATCCCCATCTCCATCCCATCCCCAGGATGGAGACTCTCCAACCAGATGGGATGCACCACGGAAATCCTTCAAGCTCACATGGGTGAGGACACGAGTGTGCTCAAAGCAGCTCCCATCACTTTGGCTTGTCATGGGGACCACGCTGTCCCCGTGCCACCCCTTGGCTGCAGGACAGCCCCATTTGGCTCCCAGCAGTGCCCCCCCTCCCCCTATCCTGCCCCATGTTTCCACAGCCCTGGTGCTGTGGGGAGCCATGTGCTTGGGTGTCCCCCAGGTGCCCAGCGCTGTGGGACAGAGCCGTCCCTTGTCACTGAGCCCTGACGGATTTTCCAGTGATTCAATGGGTCTGGTGACCCAGCCTGACTAAGAGCCGCTCGCCCAGCACCCACTGCGCTGCCAGCCCCAGCCCACCGAGTGCCACCAGCGCTGTCACCCCTTCCCTGCCCGGTTCTGCCCCTGCCCTGGGTTTGCTGACCCCAGAGAGCATCTGGGAGTGGAATCCTCTGAGCTCGGTGTCCCCTGCACACTTGCTGTCCCTGTGTGCTTGGTGTCCCTACAAGCTCAGAGTCCCTGTGCTCTCAGTGTCCCCCTGTGTTTGGTGTCCCCCTGTGCAGTGTCCTGTGCTCACTCTTGCACTCTTGGTGACCCCATGCTCCTGGTGTCCCCATGCTCTCAGCATCCCTGTGTCCTCAGGGACCCTGTGTGCTCTTGGTGCCCCCATGCTCTTGGTGTCCCCATGCCCTCAGGATCCCTGTGTCCTCAGGGACACCATGCTCTTCCCTCTGCGCTCAGTGTCCCTATACCCTTAGGGTCTCCTTTGTCCCCAAGCCCCTGGGGCTCGGCTCTGGCCACTGCACTGTGATGGTGGGTGTTGGCACCCACCCCCTCCCCTCTAATTTATACATTAATATTTGTGTGGTCATGGTATTTATTGCATCTTGAGGTTAATTTAATATGTCCCTGCACTGGGAAGAAATATTTAAGGACATGTTTATAATATATAAATATCTATTTTTATGATAATGTTTTGTATTGTGTTAAACTATGAACATAACAAGGATTTATTATTTATGAATATCAATATTTTTTGGTACTGTGAGAAGTGGCGGTGCCCACCACAGACTCGTGGCATCCCTGTATTTTTGTATAACTGCAGAAGGAAATAAAGTGTTGACCTCGGCCTGCTGGCCGCTGAGAGGTGGTGTCCCTGTGTCCCCGTGTCCCTGTGTCCCCATGTCCTTGTGTCCTGATGTCTGTGGGCAGAGAGAGACTGTGTCCTTGTGGCCAGGTTGTGCCTGATGTCCTCGCCAGGGCAGGTGGCACAAGGTGGGATAGCAGCAAGAGGTGGGATGGGACCTGGCCTGGTGTGGCACAGCACGGGACACAGCACCGCACAGTGTGGGACGTGGCAGCTGGTACATGAATGGCATGTGGCACATGCCATGGCATGGGGTAGCACAGTGTGCCACATGGCAAGTGACAAGGCATCCCATGGCATAGCCTGGCACTGCCAGGCGCGCCATGCCATGGTGTGACACGACACAGCGTGGCAATGTGTGCCACATGTCACACCACCCCATGTAGCAAGCAGCCTGGCACAGCCACCAGCACAAGGCCATCACCGCACTCAACCAGAGTGCCGTGTCTCTGCCACCTGGCCGTGGCCACCATGGGGACTGGGCCACCCCACTGCCACTGGCCTCGCTGAGTCAAAAATCCTAAGACCCGGTCATGTGGCACCGCGGAGTCACTCGTTCCTCACCGTGTGCCGATGCCCTCCGTGCTGCCCGGCACTGCTGCCTGAGTCAGTCGTGGGGAGCATCACCGCCGGGACGGCCACTGCTGTGCTGGCACCCACCTGCCATTTGGGGACATTCAGGGTGGGGACGATGTCACCATGAAGAAGCCGGGGCTGACTTGCTGTGCTGTGGGTGACCGTGACCCTGCCACCACCTGCCGGCTGCTGTCCCCCGCCAAGCCACCTGCCAGGCTCCGAAGAGGAGGCAGCGTGCATGGGCTGTGGAGGGGAGGACACAGGTACGTGACCCCCTCCAGGATTGCCATGGAGGGGTTGGAGGACACCCCACCCCCCCAAAAAAAACCCAGACCATCCATCCAGGGGTGTCACCAGAGAGGATGCTAGCAGCCCCCATGTCCCCGGGGTCCCTCTTTGCAGGGCCACCCTAGGGGACCCCACTGCCCACCCCTGGGAAAAGCCACACAATGGCAGGGACAGCACCGTCCCAGGATGCTAGCAGCCCCCATGTCCCCGGGGTCCCTCCTTGCAAGGCCACCCTGGGGGACCCCACTGCCCATCCCTGGGAAAAGCCACCCCAGGGCAGGGACGCCACGGTCCCAGGGGCGCTGCTCACCCCAATGCAGCCAGGGGTCCTCCTGCCTGGTTGGGCTGGAAAGCAGCAGGGTGCCTGCCTTGGGGGCGGGTGGAGGGGTGACACCAGTGGGGTGACACTGGGGTGGCAACGGTAGGGGGGCACTGATGGGGCAGAGAGGCCAGGGGGAGGCAGCCTCAGGCAGGGAAATGTGGTGAGTCAAAGGGGAATTCAGTCACTGCCGTTATTCAGCTCCGGGCTTCCCCGGGGTGAGGGCACGGGGGCACCAGCCTTACCTTCACCTTTCCTTAGTCTCCTC
>VXBJ01001810.1:87409-150540 GCA_013400055.1 Nycticryphes semicollaris | reverse complement strand
CCCCCGCCCAGTCTTGCCCACACTTCCCTCACCCAGGCACTGGGCTCACCCAAAGGATGCCAAGCACGTCCCCTGACTTCGTCTGCATCTGGGATACCTCTTAGGTCCAGAGCAGTTGACACATTTACTTATTGCAAGAAAATGAAGCACAATGACAGCACTACCCAGCACAGGTCACGCTCTCCTCTCCCCAGCGGCGGGTTCTTTGAGTCTCATTTCCTAAGAAAACAAGGTGTGCGTGCAATCCTGCCGGACGAGCGTGTGCGCGCCAGCAGCTGCCAACCTCATTTAACTAAGGGCCTGAGGCTCCAGAGATAGGAGGTTCTTCCACATCTTGTGAATACAGGAGCCAGAGAAAGGCAAGCCCCAGATGAGCCCCCACGGCAGCATGGAAGCTGCAGTGTGAACCAAGCCTTTTCCAGCCACCAGAGACTCTCCTCCTCTGCAGCCGGGGTGCCGTGAGGCATGAACCTGCTGGGAACAATGGGCTTGGCTCATTTGTCTGCTCCTAGAAAGATTTCTGCTTAATTTTTCCCCCAGCCTGGCATTTTCCACACAGGCTCTCCACATGGCTGTGGGGCAGGGTGGGCAATGCTGGGTGGGTGAAGCCTATCTCCTCCTGGCATCCATGGTGTGACACCCGCCAGACTCTGGGATGGGGCTTTCCATGCAGAAGCTGTGGTCATCCCCTTCTGGTGCTGCCAAACACCCCACCTCAGTGTTGCTGTTCATCAACCTTGTGTGGGGCAGCAGTGGCTCTCCCCAGTGCTCAACACTGCAGCACAACTGGTCCCCATCACTTGGCCACCACTGGTGCCCATCACCCTGGTGCCATGGGTCCCCATCATTCCAGCATCACTCATTCCCATCACCCCAGCACCACTAGTCTCACCTGCACATCACTTGTCCTCAGCACCCCAGCACTGCAACATCACTGGTCTCCATGACCTGAACACCACTGGTCCCCCACCACCACCATGACCACTGGTATGCATCATCTGGGCACCACTATTTCCCATCACCCCAACACCACTGGCCCCCAGCACCCCAGATCCCCAACACCTGGGCACCATGAGTCTCCATCACCCTGTTACCACTGATTCGCATCATCCCAGCACCAGCAGTCCCCATCTCTGCAGCATCACTGGTCCCCTTCACCTGGGTACCAGTGGTCCCCATCACCCCAGTACCACTGGTTCCCATCACCCTGGCACCACAAGTCCCCATCACCCCAGCATTACTGGTCCCCATCACCTCAGTACCACTAATTCCCAGCACCCCAGCACCAGCACTCCCCACCTCTTCAGTATCACTCGTTCCCATCACCCCGGCATCACTAGTCCCCATCACCTGGGCACTACTGGTCCCCATCACCCCAGCATCACTGGTCACCAGCACCCCAGCACCAGTGATCCCCACCACTGTAGGATCACTGGTCCCTGTCACCTGGTACCACTGATTTCCAACACCCCACTACCACTGGCCCCCAGCACCCCAGATCCCCAACACCTGGGCACCATGAGTCTCCATCACCCTGTTACCACTGATTCGCATCATCCCAGCACCAGCAGTTCCCATCTCTGCAGCATCACTGGTCTCCATGACCCGGGCACCAGTGGTCCCCATCAACCTGGAACCACTGGTTCCCATCACTCCAGCACCCTTCGTGCCCAGAGCACCAGGAGCCGCAGCCCCTCAAGGACAAGGCTTTACTGTCCCTTGAGGACAAAGGGAAAGTCTCTCTCTTTTTCTAACCCTGTTGCAATGAAATTAAATTAATTAAAGCTTTCTTCATGCCTTCCAGTGCGGCTGGGCAGTGGGGACCAGTCTGGCTCCCAGTGCCGGTGGGGAGAGCTGTGCAACCCTGACCCTGGGTGCATCCTCGCATGCTCGCCTTGCAGCCAAGCCCGGGAGGAAACAAGCCCCAGCTGTGCCTCTTCACAGCTTCCGTGACCAGCATCTTCCCCAAAAAACATCTTGGGATGAGCAGCAGGAGGGACCTGTCCCATCACCCTGGAGCGGGGGCAGAACAAGCTGCTCTTCGTGGCTCAGAGGTGCAAAGTGCAGGAACGGGCTCCTGGTTCTTCCCCCCGTCTCCGTCATCCCACTGTGCTCCCACCCCTTAAAACAGACAGCATGGGTCCCCTCCTGCGTCCCAAATAGACAACATGGGTCCCCTCCCGTGTCCCCCCCCGAGGCTGGTGTCGCTCAGGGCTGTGTTTATGTCTCTGCGTGTCGGCCCGCATCTGTGTTTATGTGCGCGTTTCCGCGTGTGTGCGTGTGGCTCCGTGTGTGTGGCGGGGTTTCGGGGCGTGGATGGGTGTCTCTTCGCATCGGGCCCTGGGCGAACCGCTTAAGAAAATGAAAACAAGGCTGGAAGCCTGGCAGCTGTTCCCCCAGCCCGGCTCCAGCGCAGCTTCCAGACAGACAGTAACCGCAGGGCTGATGACCGAGCACACACACGTTTCCCTTCAGGCCTTCTTAATTGCACTGTCAGATATTCTGAAACAAAGGAAATTAAAGACCGTACCGATAGCAATAAATATGTCACAGGAGCAAGAAGAATTTGTCGGCTCCCCAGGCGTCTGGGAACCGTCCCCATCCCGGGGGCGGTAGGAGAAGGGGCTGGTGGAGCTGCCAGCGCCGTGGGCAGAGGAGCAGGCTTGGCCAGGAGTTGGTCAAGCATTGGGTGGGCACTGGCAGCACCACGGACCCCAGGAGAGGCCTGAGGGGGCTCCAGCGCCAACGCAGGCCGGCAACGGCCACGTCGGATTTCTCATGGAAACTTGGGTAGGAACTTGCCAGATCCCAGACTTGCCAGATCCCAGGATTTTATTCTTTTTTTTTTTTTTTGGTTCTGTTTTTGTTTTTGGTTTGTTGGCTTTTTTTCTCCTTGCTTTTGCCCAGATTTTCTCTAAACCAGCTCCTCTGATTTCCTCCAGCTGCCTGCACGCGAGCGCTACAGAGCCAGCTGGGAGGAGAGCTGCTGCCCTTGTCCCCATGGGCACATGTCTGGTGGCATCCTGCCGTAGGTAACCACTGGGCACCAGTTCCATTACTGGCAGAACTGGGTGTGTTGGTGCAGGTTTAGGGGCTGAGCTGGACGGGGATCCCTGAAACTGCGCCAGAGGATGGGAGAGTGGTGGGGAGCAGGGCAGGTTTCAGGGTGAGCGTGATTTGGCAGTGGCAGCAGCCAGCAAGGCACAAGGAACCCCTCTTCCCTCAGCTGCCAGCTCAGGGGATGATTTTAAGACTTCAGGAAAGCCCTGACTGGGAAAGAGCCTGCCAGGAAGGCTGGAAAAGCCTGGAAAAGGTGGGGTGGGAGTCACGGGGGCTGCAGCAGAGCAGAGCAGAGGGATCTGTTGCCCGTCAGCAGAGGGTGAGACGAGAAACTCTGGGCTTTGAGCACAGTGAGAAACGTTTAGGGGAGTTTTTCCAGTGTCCGTGTTGGGGACACGCCGGGACTGCTGCCTGTTGAAGCCTGGGAAGAGGCAGGATGGGGAGGCAGAGCAGGCAGCTCAGTCCCCACAGCACCTCCATATTTATTTTTTTGCTAAAAAGCATCTTTTCGTAACCACAGGGGGGGAGGGAGCCAGATGGGCAGAAAACACAGGCAGGGCAGTTCCCCAGAAATATCAAAATTCCTCAAAAAAAAAAATAACCTGAAGTAATCACTCTCCCCACTCAGCCCTCCCTGGACCCGTGTTGGCTCACCGGATTCGCCCCGCTTTTCTCTGGAAAACCCTCGACCCTGCTCTTCATCCCTTTGGGGGCAATTTCTGCAAAGTTTGGGCAGGTCTGGGGCTGGTCCAAAAGGCAGCCAGGGTGTCTCTGCTGCACCCTGGAGCCTTTTTGCTGCTGGGCCCATGGCTGGGGCAGTGTGGCAGGGCAAAGGCACTGCAGCTTCCCTTCCCGGGAGCTGGAGGGGAAGGAAATGTGGCGGTGGCCCATGATGCTGTCAGGAGTGGTTCGACACGCTGGCAGCCACTTCCTCTGCTCCGAATTGCAAAGCTGCTTCCTCGGGGTGCCATGGGCAGCTGGCAGGGAGGGATGGGACACCACGCGCGGGCAGGCAGAGGGTGCTCCATCCCAGCCCAAAACACCAGCTGGTGGCCAGCTACCACTCAGGCCAGGGCATGTGGAGGGCAGATGGAAGTGCAGTCATGGATTCATAGAATGGGTTGGGTTGGGTTAAAGATCCCCCAGTGCCATCCCCTGCCCTGGGCACGGATGCCTCCCAGCAGATGACGTTGCTCCAAGCCCCCTCCAACCTGCCCTTGAACCCCTCCAGGGATGGGGCAGCCACAGCTTCTCTGGGCAACCTGGGCCAGGCTCTCACCACCCTCACACCAAACAAGTTCTTCCCCACATCTCAGCTCCATCTCCTCTCTTTCAGAGTAAAACCCTTCCCCCTCATCCTAAGGCTCCCCTCCCTGATCCAGCGTCCCTCCCCAGCTTTCCTGGAGCCCCTTGAGGGACTGGAAGGGGCTCGAAGGTCTCCCCCAGAGCCTTCTCCAGTCCCATGGGGTCAACCCACAGGCCTTGGTACCATGTGCTGCGAGACATCCAGACCTCCTCACCAGCTGGTGCTGGTACAGTTGGCTTTCAGGCCCCAAGCCTGGTCAACAGCCCAGCATTTTGGTCTAAGCAAGAAGAACATCAGCGTTAAGCAAGTGGCAGTCCCGGGGAGCAGGGCAGGAAGGAGGCACATTGTGAAACCCTGGAGCTCAGGTACCTCTCAGCCATGAGCTGCGATGGCTTTTGGGCTGAAGCCCCTCTGCTGTTAGGATGGTTTGAGAAAGTGTGTGGGGGTTCAGCCTGGAGAAAAGGCGTCTCCGGGGAGACCCGAGAGCCCTAAGACTATAAGGTCCCGTCCTACCCAAGCCATTCTCCAATTCTATGGAAAGAGTGGAGGAGGCTGTTTGGTGCTGCCCACCCTTGAGGCAGGGACACAGCCGAGTGCTCAGATCCATAAGGATGGCTCCCTCCCGGCAGCAGGAGGATGTGAAGAGCAAGGCAGCTTCTCTCTGATTCTAGATGGGAGAGCATGCGGAAGCAGAGCAGCTTGGGCATCCAGGCAAGGGGAAATCCAAGGTCCTCCTCGCACTTTCCAAAACTGTTTGTGCATTAATGTCCCGGGGTAAGAGGTTTGGCCTAAAAGCCCAAGGGCACAGAGCCACCTTGCTCCTGACATACCAGGGAAGATGCTTCACTGCTGCTTGCGGCAGGGATGGACCCACCCTGCCCCACCAGTGGATCAGGCTGTGCCCCCCCCTCAGTCCCACATTTCCGTATTTCCATATTCCCCTTCTTATCCTTCCCCAGGTGAGTCTCCCAGAAGGAACTTCCCACCAAGAACAGACTTGCCTTGCTCCCAGCGAAGGGGAATCTTGCACCCTCGCTTTGCTCAAGAATTTGCCTCTTACTCAGAAGGCATCAAGGCTCCTTTGTAACCTCCCGTGTCTCCCAGAGCAGGGGCTGTTATGGCTGGCCCCCCTTTTCCTCCCAGCCCACGCAGATGGGGTTAGTTCCTTGCAAAGAGCTGCCTGTTCATGCGTTTCCTTACCCAAGGTGTGTTCCTTGGCTGCGAGAACAGCAGCCAAGGAGCAGGTGGGCCCCCAAGAATGAAGAACTTTTTTCCTCGGTTTAAGTAGGTCAGCGCAGCCCTGGCTGCCTGCTGGAAGCAGAAGGCTGGACCCGGGGGGGAACGCTATCACCCTCCTCCTTCAGAAATTGCCAGTAGAGAAGGCTCAAAAATCAGTCCCCAAAGAGCAGCACAGCTCCCAAGGGGCCGCATGGGACTGTCCTCCCATAACTTCTCCACGAGCCAGGTTTTTCAGCAGAAAATCATCACCAAAACCCCTGAAGATGACCCAAAGCTAAACAATTCCCATAGGTTTTCACTCCACCTTTGCTTTGCTGTCACATGCCAAACCCCCCTCCATGCCCACCTCTCCCCGAGGAGCTGCCCCAAGGCAGGCTGGGCTCGCGCGGGGTCTCCTCCTCCACACACACCTCCTGGGAATGCTGTATAGGCGGCGGGATTTATGGGGATCAACTCTAATCTCCGGGGATCACCAAACCCAAAGAAAGTGACGCTTTGTTTCTCAAAAGGTTCGTCCCTTGCTGCACCAGTACGTGGTGGCTAAACCTTCTTTTAGATCAAAGGAAGAGAGGAATGGTGGGATCAGACCTAAAGCCCCTCCAGGCAGTCTCTGCCTCTGGCAGGAACTCATGCCAGATGTTCCAGAGGAAGGTGCAAAAGCTTCCTCAGTGCATAGTCACAAGATCATCTGCCCCTGCTGACTTCTCACCGCCCCATAGAAGGGCACGGGAGCAGGTCCTCTAGCCAGTGAGATGCGGATGGGGATTCACACCAGCTCATTCAAAGACCAACGTTAGCGGAGAAGGTCCCTCTGCAGGTAAGAGAGAGAGAGATATGAAAGACTTCCTTTGGAGTGATTCAGAAGGAGAGTCCATCTCTGCTCTGAATCATCCTGGGAAAGAGCTGATCTCTCTTCTTTCACCAAATACGGAGTTTAGGGCCGTTTCAGCCTGACCCCTCAAACAGTCCAAATTTGGGTGAACACAGCACATGAAAGGGTTTCAGCTTCCGCGAAACATCCCTTCATAGGGACTTCTCTTAGATGCCTCCCTCACATATAAAATGTCACCAGAACACATAACTAAGGTGGAGATGAGATGGCATCCAGCAAAGGGCCGAGTTTAGCAAAACGTTCGTTTCCCAAAGCCCTGCTTCACAGGGTTCTCTCAGAACATTCCAGATTAGCAAAGGAAATTCCCAACAGGAGTCTATGCAGTACCAGAAACTCCAGATAAGCATCAGGACACAGCACTTTGAAGAATTGGTATCTCTGCCACATCACTCCTGGCAGAGTCGTGTGACCTCACAAGAGTTACATCCAGCTTGAATTTAAGCTTCTCCCTCTTTTTTAGCGGGAATAAACATGTTGAGCCTCCTTTGCAAAGAACCTTGTGACCTGCGGATGAAATCAGTGCTGATGGATTAATGGGATTCCTGTCAGAGAGCGGGGGAAAATACCAGTTGCAAGACAGTGAAAAACCCAAGCCTGCCCACCAGCAGCACTTCCTGCCGGGGTGATGCGCACGGGGGTGGCTGTGACACAAGCAAAGCCCTTGTGACGTAACGACACGGAGCTCATGGCCCCTTGCCCGTGAGATCATGGCAGGCCCCAACAAGGGCCACGACGCCACAGTCCAACACTGGTTTCCTGGGCTGGAGAAAGCCAAGTGTCCAGGCTCTGGTGGAGTGACTTCAAAGGCCTCCTGACATCAGCAAAGCCACCCCTGGCGTCTTCACCAACGGGCCCGCACAGGTTCAGGGAGTTTCACACACTGTGCTCCAGGAGCAATTATCAAAGCACTTGAGTCATGAGAAGCCTCATTGAGCAGCACTGAGTACTTCCTTTGTCCAACGTGGAAGGATGCCTAGGCAGAAATATCTGACTTTCACATCTCGCTCCCTTTCCTCACAGAGCTCCCGACACAGCCAGCTCTGTTGCTGGGCTAGAGGGAATTTTTGTCCCAGGCTTCTTGACGTGACCCTATTCAGACAGAAAATCCTGACTCATGAAGCCGTGACGTTGAATATACTGCTGTGTAAGGCCTGATACAATTAGACACTTGGCACCGGCTGACTCCTGACCCAGCCAAGGAGAATATATGCATTTTTGAGAACTGAATATTTTCGGTTTTTCTACTTTTAAGCAAAGGAGAGAGGGAAGGAAGCCTTTGCAACGCCTTAGTAATGAGGGTCACCCAAATACAGTCAATGTGTCCCACTGGATAGTTAAATAAACGAAATGGAAAAATAATGGTTTTCCCTTTTCCTTCGCAATCAGTGGCCAAATATGTTGATTCTTTTCCGGAATGAGCAGCTGCCAATTTCAGAGAAGAAAATCTCTTGTAGCCAAGTAGCTCAGCTCTTACATGCTCTCAAGCAGCCTGGGAAAAGGAAAGCCAGCCAGCCAATCGGCTAAAATAATTTCTGAAAATAAGTAGGTGACAGCCCTCAGAACCACCACCGACATGGCAGATTTACCTTTGAGCTGACATCTCTTTTAAAGCAGAAAATTGAGACGTCCCCGGCCAAAGCCTCGCTCGTACCCGACCTCCTTCGCAGATACATTGCAGGATCGAGCGAGGATCCCGTTTCCAACTCACCCAAAGCTTTTAAGCACACAAAAGCTTCACCAAACTTTAGGCAAGCAGCAGGAATCTTTGGCTGAGCCTGGCCGGCCTTTCCCAAAACGTATAGAGATGCTGAGAGCATTTGGGTGGGGATTTTTGGATATTCTTGCCCCACAGCCTCAGACTGAGCTCTCTGAGGAAGACAGAAATGAACGCTGTCACGACTGGCCCAACTCTTCTTTTTTTTTTTTTTACTTCAGTGTAATTCTACCGCATTGGCCGGAAAACCAGGTAAAAGCCAACCAGGCACAAAGCAGAGGGAATATCTGGCTGTGCACAGGCGACCTCGCTTTCTCTAGATGTGGTGCTCACCGGTATCTTCCACACATCTGAAGTCAGCACTCATGCAGAACCTGTTTGCCATGGAATGACACCAAGACTGTTTCGGGGGAGTTTCGCATTGTCCCTGCTTCTCTTCAAGTAGTGGTTCCTTGACTCCTAGAGTACAACAGCTCCTCTTCCAGGTAGATGACCTAAGCTTTAGGAGAACAGATGGGGACTGCAGCAGTTGTTAAGGTTATCTGTGTTGTCCCTTCCCAGCTCTCTGCTAGGGGACACACCTAGGAACCACCAAAGCCCTGTACGATGCCTGATCTTACAGCCCTGTAGGAATGATCAATGGCAAGTAATTGCCTCCAATGAACAAGACCCAGTCGTCAATAAATGGTGGGAAAGATGCTGGGACTGAACAGTGGTAGAAGAGGGCAGCTGGAGATGTGGGATGTGTCTCAGATGCCAGGGTGGAACAGCAGAGACAATAAAAATAATGTCCTGTGTGTAAGCAGAGCTCCTTTCTCTCTGGAAATTCTGTTCATTTACAAAACTTCACCCCATTATGCTGTTCTATTAATGATGCAGGAGCATCCATAAACATCTGATAAGATCAAAGCCCTGTAATGGCATCTCCTGCAAGCACTCATGAGAGGTAGTTCCTGTCCCCAAAGGCCATCGCTCTCTATTGGGGGCAAGAGTGGAAGGGAGGGAGCTCTTCAACAACCCCCCTACCAGGGCAGAGGGGTCTCCGCATCCCAGTGCTGTGCCTCACTCACAGGGACATCCAGTTTACATTTTCTGGTTGGACCAAACTTTTAAGAAAAGGTTTTGAGGGACAAAAAGCAACTGTCCCCCCTGGCTCTCCTGACAAGTGCCTGCCCTCCGGCAGCATCTCCACCACCTGCTTGGGCTGACATTCACGGCCCTGAGGCTGGCAAAGACCAGGGTAGACTCCAGCCAACTCAAAATGCCACTTTGTTTTCTAGAGACACCATTTTCCTGCCTTTTAGACAGTCTTACCCTCTGTTGCTGAAAAAAAAAAAGAAAAGAAAAAAGAAAAGGTCTGTGTGTGATTCAAGGTCAATTTACTGCACAAGGGACTTGGTTTCCTGTTATCAAGTCTAGACTTTCATCAGAATAAACAACCCCTCGCTGCACGTCCTGTAAAGAAGTACAAGTAATATATGCACAGATTATATATCATGACATGCTTGTGAAAGAAACGATACTGAGTATTTGCCTACCATAACCCCTTTCTCCCACCACAAAGTTCTCCGGGGCAGGACTTGGGTGCTTTCTTGTAAACGGGCCTTGCTTAAGGGGTTTGTCTTCTCCGTAACAAAGATCCCCTCCTCGAGAAGGTGTTAAACGCAGGGCTAAACCATGACTGTTCAGACAAGGGAACTCCAAGATGCCAGCCCTTCCATAACAAACTGGGCAAAGTAAAACGGGGAAGTTATTTCGGCCACAACTGGATCGCGCGATCGCTGTGATGAATCCACCGATATTTTACAGCCAGGGGATCTTAATTCCTATTTTTCTAGCACATAAAAGACCAACTCCACAGCAAGGTATTGGGAAGACGTCACAAGTCGGCCAATGGATTCTGCATTAGAACAGTGGGCCATTGATGCTCCAGGAAATGCCACACAGGCACATCTGGCACACAGAGACCGGGAGTTTTCCTATGGAAAACTCCTGTGAGGCTTCAGAATCTTGGGCTGGGATTCAGGGAAAGATCTGTGTGCCAACCTGACTTAAATCAGCTCTGGAAACTGCTTATGGAAAATGTGCCAGCTCAGATGCAAATCCCTCTTACCTCGTGATGACAACAAAAGCCTGCTGAAATTTTACTCATCCATTAACAAAAAAAAAAAACCTTTGCCCAGTGCCACACGTGGGTGGGATTCCAGCAGGGTGACATTATGCTTTTGGCACGTAGACCTCAGCCCCCAGGAATGGCAACCCTGTGGCATGGCAAAATGCGGGCAAATGCTCCACTGCAGCAGGCCACATCCACATACTTTACCTGCTGACTCAAGAGGAAGAATGCAGAACCTACCAAATTTAATGTCCCAGCCCAAATCCCAAGATGGTAATCTCACGGAAAGAGCTCTGCAGGTAAAGATTTATGATTGGGTTTATACTTGGGGAAATACCAGCTGATTGCTAATCACATTTACAGTGAGGTATAGCCACGGTATTTCACTGTTATCACTCCAGAAGTCCACTGGAGTTAAAAAGTGATGGTTTGGCTCATTTGGACAGTGTTACAGTGTAATTTTTGCATTACCCCCAGGGATATAGGTCCCTCCATGCTCCACTGGAATCAACGGCAAATCTCTTTAACTCTCCCGTTTGAAGTGTGAAAGACTCTTCACTTTTCCCACTCCCGCGCTGGGTTTCATTTCTTCTCTCTGCCCTCTTCCCCACACTGAAAGCAGCAGCAGCAGCCACCAGATGAGATGATTTCCTAGATCGCAGGTGGTGGTGGAAATCCCACAAGAATCCTCAGTTTTCAGGTGAAAACCAAATGTTGACACCTGTCCGACAGATCACCGTGCAGCGCCAGCGCCGGGGTTATTTTCTTGTTGAGGGCAGTGTATTTAAGGATGTGGTTGAGACAACGCGCTTTCCGTTTGACTTCAGTTTGACTTTCAGTTTGAAACAGAGAGATACTACCCTTCTTGTTAAGTGCTATCCCAGAAACAGGGAACGATTTTTAGAAGCCCCACCAACCTGTTTGTGGCTGGGCAGGTTAAGGATATCCACATTACAGCGATTAAAAAGCCTGTGGTGGCGAGAAACGAGAAAGGGTTCCCCTTCTTGACTGATTTTTCTGAACAACCCCGTGAAGCGTTCACTTTCCTCTTACAGAACGTTCCCAATATTCTGGTGTTTTTTGAGGGCGGCTTGTCATCTTAATTGCTGCTTGTATCTTTGGGAGATCAAAGGGAGGATGTCTGCGATTCTTTGTATTACTCACCGTTACGCTAGCGCAAAGATCGCATATTCATTTATTTTGGTTTAAGAGGTAACAGTCCCCTTTCACTGCACGCACATAATTACTGTAAGCATGCAGGGGGNAGCAGAATCTTTGAAGAAAATTGTTCAAACGTAATTTAGTTCACTAATTGGCAAGGGACCGTTACTAACGAATTGCTTCTGTTTTATGTCAGGAGTGAATCAGGTTGATGATGTGTAACATACATTAAGGCAGTTAATGAGTATTAACTAGAAATGCGACTGAAACACAAGAAATAGGGTTTTTTACCTTTAGCCAGCCAAGCAGAATCGCTAATAAATAAAAGGATATGTGTAAGTGGCTTATATGATTCCAATCTGCAGTGGAAAGACTTTTCTTAGAATCTGATGGTAACCACAAGTTTGTGGGAAAGAAAAATCAGATGCTTACTGTGGCAGTTCATCACAAGGTACTTTATTTCTAACCAAGCCTGAAATGAAAATGACTAAAAGTCATTACCGTAAAATAGCTGATTAGAAGCCAACGTGAAGTGAGACAGTGAGTCTCTGGCCATGGCTACAGGACCAAGACATGGTGTGGCCAACTGAGCCGTGGGTTTACTTGGTGGTGCCTGCTCTTCAGTGAGAAGGCAAGATCCCCTACTTCACTTGGAGTGTGAGCCAAGACACTGTGCATCCCCCAGTGTGCACCAAGTGGACTGGCGTATCCCCAAGCCTCGCAGTATCATGCACGTAGGAGAAAGGTGAACCTACTTGAGTAGTCACAATCCCAGACACGGTTGCCTTTCTTCTATATGCACAACACACAAGGCTTTGGGCGCAGGTAGGAGCCAGTGGGCTGAAGGAATACAAAAGCCAGGCGGTCTAGCAGTGCCAGGACAGAGCTTTCAGGTCAAGGCAGGTCCTGAGCTGTAGCTGTCCCGTGAAGAAGGCTGGCCTCCCACGGATGTGCAGGCCTGAGAACAAATATTGTTACAAAATCTGGGCAGAAGGAAGATTTCTGGTTTGCTCTGGCATGTGAACAAACTGGCTTATTAGGCCACAGGTGCAAAAATGACAACACAGGACTAAAAGTGAGGATAAAACGGAGAACTCTCACGTTCTGCAAGTTTTGTGAAATAGGCACCAAGCCACAAGAGCTGCCAGACACCGCTGCAGGCTCGGGGACAGGCAGAGCTCTGTCTGCCTTGGGCTGAACAAGGACAAGCTGGGGTACTAGCACTAGGACTGCAGGGCGTTTCTCAGCGACCTGGAGAAGGAGGTCGACCAAACACCCCGGGCTGTTCCGCTGCAGCATTATCTCTGCCCACTCGACCACTTCTAGGCTTTGCTGCCAGCTCTCTCCGATGGCCAGCTGCAGCAAGAGCACAAGAGAGGTGCCTCAGTCCCCAACTTTCATCCAGTCCCTGTTGCAGCAGTTGAGGAAGATCCCTGATGTCTAGAGCCAGCTTCAGGCGCTGCCACAGCAGAAGACATCACCACATTAATGGTGATAGGGAAGTGGGTGTGGCAAGCAGTGGCACTGGTGGCGGAGGGCCTTCAAGCAGATGCCCTCAACACTATGGGTCAGACACTTGCCAAGAGATCCTTGCTGCATTCTCCGGAGCTGTCTGACACACACCATGAATAAACACCTTACACCCAGACCCACTGCTGCTCCGCAAGTCCTGTGCTGGAGTGCCTCTGCCACGTTTCTGAAATGCCAGGGGTGCTGCTACGCTGCTGGGTGCGTGACTCCGTTGTGCTCCAGTGCTTTTCTTTCCCCACCGCCGTAAGATCCCAACATTTCAGGCACTCAACATTACATTGGGAAGTGAAGGCACCACATTCCCTTCCTCACTCTTAAATATTTCAGCATCTCTTTTGCGATGTGCATAAAGAAAGCTGTTCCTGAACACCTTTTGTTTTTTTAATGTGTAAGACCTTGTTTTAAGATCAGCCAATGTTAAGAGCATTTTGCTTCCCCTCCTCCAGCAACAGCCATCAGGTCTCAACAGAGAGCTTGTCAGGCAACCTATAGGACACAAAGCACAGCACTTTTGCTCCAAGGGACACTGACATTTTCCTTTTGTTGCTGTTGTTCTCCTTGTCTCTATTTCTAAGCACAAAGTACCTGAATTAAAGTCAGGCTTTAAATGCAGTGTGTTTCAACACAATTTATATCAAACAACTGCCTAAGCCTCTTGGCACACAGTGGGTTGCTGTTTTAGAAATAAGCTGATAACACAGTCATAGCAACACGACTTGCAGAGTCAGAAAAAATAAAACATTTAGCACCAGCAGAAAATGTGTACAGATTATTTATCTCTGTTTTCAATACAGATAACAACCCTTCTCAAAAAAAAAAAAAATCTATGCTCCGGAAACAGTAGATAGGATGAAGTTAAGCACAATCTAGTGAATCATGAGACTTGTTCCTCTTGAAACAGTGCCATTAAATATTGATGACATATTGGCACAGGACAGTCCAGGCACTGAGGAGGAGCTTTAGCTGGGGAGTTGGGGGTGGAGGGGGGTGAGAGAGATGGAGAGAAAGAAGCACACAGACACCATTCACGTGGAATCACAGATCCTCAACTTTAGAACATCAAACAAGTACTGCTGGCTGACATTGTCAAGACAATTATGGTGCTTGCTGTCTCTTCACAACCCAACCTTTCTGCTGGACAAATAACCAAGCAGAAATACAGGCAGTACGGGGCAGAGTTAAATATTGGAAGACAGTTAAAGGTCTTTAATAGTCAGATGACAACACAAACTCACACCTTCCAAAACGTATTGCATGTCAGAATGAACATAATTTCCTGCCTTCCAGAAGCAGCTTCTCTGGTTCACTGACCTTCCTTTTCTTCTTGGGTCCTATTACCTCTTCCTGGCTAAACGCAAGGTTCAGGCAACTTATCTGTAAGAACCATCAGAAACAGTGATCATTCTCACAGTGCAGGCATGTCAAGAAATGCAACTTCCACAACTACAGTGTGTTGGCTTGGATCCTTCTGGTTTTGTTCAGCGTGACCCTGTTCTCCAGAAAAGCAATGAGGAAAGAAATCAAAATTTGAATACTGGGTGGAACTGGGACTGTAGGATTTGTGAAAGCAACAGGTTCAGCATCAGGGACAGAGAATGGGGTTGATGGCACAAGGAACAGCACCTATTTCTCCATCACTGACAGAAAATACCAGGAGCAAGGAGACCTTGAGCTCATAGGGCATAGCCATTCGCACAGACCTCAGATAATCATTAAAGTATGCAAAAGAAGGGGAGACGACCTTTCAGCAGGAAACATCCAGTACCTCTGTTTATGCATCAGGGAAATTCAACACAAGTTGGTCGGTCTCAGACTTCAAAAGTTACCCGTGGGTCTGTGAAATATAACACAGCAAAGTCAGCTTTTTTTCCAAGAGGGTTTAACTTCCTTCTAGAAAGACACAAACCTCCCTCAAAAATACTCAGAGGTCTACAAACCAAAAGGTTAAAAATCATGGATGTTAGAATAGAAATGGGTCAATGGTACAAGCAATTCAGACAGACCGCAGAGAGGGACAGCCAGAACAACAGTTGAAGTGTTGACTGTGCCAAGAGACAAAAACTCACTTCTTCTTGTTATCACATAACATATTTCCATTTTTACAATAATAATCTGGAGCTGCGGAGTGTAATGTGTGCTGTCGCCCACCCAGAAGGGACAAAGCACACAGTCTGACAATGTAACCTCTCCTGCTCTCACTGCCCACAGCTTCAACTAGGCCTCCAAAGGAAAGTTCGTTTGGATGAAAATAAGGTGAAGGGAGAGGGAAAAGAGTGTTATCCAAGTTCCTGCTCCAAAACAGTAGTACTTTACTCCAGTTTCAGTGTAAAACATCAGGGATCCCCTAACTGAAGCAAGATGAACATAAGGAGTTAATAAAGAGCTATTCCAGTATACATCCTGGAGACAAGCACAAGGTCTCCAGATTACAAGATGTGGTCATTATAGAATTCCCCACTCACGTCACAAGGCTTTCTTTCCGTCTGACCTTGGTGTGAGGCTTCGGTAATCTCTACATAGCAATGGTTTTTCTAACGTGTGAAATAACTCTGATTATGGATTAACAGCAAAATAATTTGAAACAATCTCACTCTGCCTCTCTATCGTGTTTCAAATTGTTTTTCCTCCCCTCTTCCCTCCTCTTCATTATGAGCAACACAATATTGCTTAATGCAGAAAGTACACTTCCCTTTCCATAAAAACAGAGAAAACAAGGATCTGCCAAAGTGGGATGGGCAGGTTCTCCTTCATCCTGCACGCTCAGGCTGACAAAACTCCCAATGCTGCCCAAGGCATATTTGCTTGAGGAAAGAGTGATGAGTGGATCTCTGTGTTATAGCTCCTGACCTGATATCCAGCTGCTCAAACTGGCATTTTAGGCAGTTATTTACTTTCCTCTCCCTGGCATCGTTTTAACCTGTCTGCTTCCTTTTTTGAAGTAAAAGGCCCAGAGGGGGAAAACGCTGCATCCAAAATCTCTGCAGTGCTGACACAGCTGCAGTGTTTGTACCCTGTCCCGCCGGCCACGCACTAAGGCAAAGCCACCACCCCCAAGTCTCCCTCCCCCCGTCACCTGAATAAGGCAGCTCCACTTTAGTTTTAGCCTAAACCACATAACGAGAGCATCAGCGAGAGCTGGTGCTTTGATTTCCTCTGCTGAGCAATGGATCTTCTGCAGCCCAGGCAACTGCTCTGTCAAAGTTTTTCTCCCTTTGCCATTCCCTCCTAAACATTCAGCACAGACGGGATACAGTTGAGGCGGGAGAAATAGCCACAACGAGCTCACGCAGGAACCCGAGATGGGAAGGATAAAAAGATCTGTGCAAGCCCTCAAGAGCTCTAGACAAGCACTATTCATTTATCGAAGGAATAAGATGTCAACTGGGTGAGGTATTTTGCCGAAGCCAACGTGTCCCATCCTGCCTCTGCTCAGCTACAAGTTCACATAGCAGCTCAGAGACAGGAACAGACCCCCAGTCCAACTTCCAGGTCCCATCCTTAACCAAACACTCAAGCTTCTTTCCCCGAAGCATTGCCCTAAATGGGATTAAGTCAGATCCTACATATGTTTATTTGACTGTAACCAGAAAGTAAACCTCTTAAACGGTGTGGTGAAAAGCAGGAAATCCCTCCCATTGACTAAACATACAAGCAAAGCCTATAGAAGTTGATTAATTCTAATTTTTCCTAGGTACTGGGATGCCTCACTGAAAATAACTGATGGGGGAGCTTGCGCTGTAGGGATGTTGGATTTTTGTCTTACCCAACCACTACAGGCCCTCGGCCCTGGCTGATGAGCCAGGCCCTATAAAAGCAGGGATTACAAGGCCCGGACCCTCGCGCACTTGTCCTGCGAAGGGACCATGGTGACACAAGGAGAGTGGGACAAGTCCAGATGAAGCAGCAAAGACAGGAACAGCCCCGTGAGCTCCGGATGTCTGAGGTGTAGGTCTGGGTCTAGGTCATACCGTGAGCACACAGTGAGTCTAAATCTCCTGTTTTACAATACTGGACTACGTGTAAAAAAGTAATGTCTCACGGCACAATTTTTCTGTAAAAATACAGCTAACTTGTGAATCATACAAGTGTTACTAATTTCTGGCATAAACCTAAGAGGACAGCTGCACATTGTCTGGAGAAGATATCAGGCTAAAAATAGATTAGACTCAGATTAAAGCCTTCCCAAGGCAGACTGGTGGATGAAACAGAAAGAGCAGACCACATCTACACTGCTATTCTTAGATAGACAAAACCAGGACCTAGTTTTGTGCTCTGCAGTTTTCAATCCCCAATGTCCCCATGTATTCTGGCCAAAAATTCCCAGCATAAATTGAAGCAAATTTACAGCTCCCCTGACATGTATTTTGCTTCCCAAGGCATCCTACGTAGAAAAGCTAAAATTGCACAAGAGCATTCGGCTGTGTCCCTCTTTGTCCCCGGCCTGCCCCATGCCGGGGTTTGGCACTTGGCAAATTTTATGCCCTCAGAAGAGTTCCCTTTGTCAGGGAACTGCCATGGAATGTTCAGTTTGCTACCTTATAACTATCCTGACAAATTCAGAAGCGCATTAATGTCAAAAAAACGTCCAGTTCCATCAGGTGAGCCAGAAGAATAAGGTCTGAGATACAAGACTCAGCTGCTGAAATAAGGCACAATGATCCTCAGGTGTCTGGGGATGTCTGTCACCATCAGGAAACTTCAGACTTTTCATTCTTGATTCAATCAGAGAGAGAGAGAGAGAGATCTCCCGTGATTTCAGTTGCATCTACCATTGGCTTGATAGCACAGCAAACACTTGTCACTTCCAAAAATCAAGGCAGTGACTCTTTAAATTGATCTCCTAAGACCTGAGGCCTCCTTGGTTGACCAGATATTTCTCTCAGATTGAAGGCAGCAATTCCCATCTGCTCACTGACAGTTGGCTGCTCCTTGGTCTCCCAGCACAGCAAAAGCCAAGGTTCACAAGGTACCTTGTGGTGTCCAGTGAAAGGACATGAGGAAATGGACACAAACCAAAATACAGCAAATTCCAGTTAAGTATAAGGACAAATTTTTTTCTTTTTTTTTTTTTTTCCTTTATACTGTGAGGGCCATCAAATACTGGCACAAATTGTCCAGAGAGGTTGTGGAGTCTCCATCCTTAGAGACAAGTCAACGCCCAACTGAATAAGGTCCTGAGAAACCTGCTCTGCTTCACCCTGCTTTGAGCAGGTAGGTTGGACCCGACGATCTCCAACTGTCCCTCTGATTTCAGTGACTCTGGGACGGAAGCGCAGCGGTTAAACGCTCAACGCAGGGCTCAGCACTGCTCTCCTATCAGTTCCCAGTAAAGCGATTGCACTGACATCAGTGGAATTTATCCTGATTTTCATCTCTACATGTGGAGGAGAATCACGCTGGTTAGCATGAAAGCCAACTTACGCAGGTGGAAGAATGAAAGACACTCACTGTGGTGCTTCTGTGGAAACTTGCCACATTTTTCTCCCCAGGAAGCCATGCCAACACATCGCTGACTACCACTAGCCCTCTTCCTTTTCCATAGCTCACTGTGAAAATCTCTCTCTGACATTCAACGCAATTTCTTTTTCGCAGACTGGGCGTCTTACAGACCTACTCTGTACCTCACATCTCTTAAAGGACTAATGAACAGGGTTTTCCAGAGAGTAAAAAAAAAATAATTCTTCAAAACTACCTGATGAAAAAAAAAAAAAAGAAGTATTAGTCCCTCTCCTTATAACCTTCTCCAGGGCCCTCAGTCACACTGTGGTGCTGCTGTGCTGGTCATTCCAGCCACAGGATCACAATTACGCCTCCCGAAACTGGAAGCTTTCCTCCTGTAAAATCACAGTGCTGTCACGGAGGAGGCAAGAAGCTGTGGACACTCCTTCTGCCTACTCGGCTGCTACCCAGATTAGTCCCTCGTGGGACATTAGAGCTGTCCAACCTTAATTTATGCAGAATTCTCTAGAGGGTCTGGTTGCCTGCATGGATGGTATGGCCATACATAAAGGCAGCCAGTGCAGAGGTTCCATGGCTTCCCACAGACGTCCCTGGAGTGGCTGTCAGTGAATCTGAGGGCACAAGGGTTAAATCTCCCCGGATCTGTGGGGTGATCTCTTCACCTCCAAATGAAGAGATCACTCAGAAATTGTTTCCTGCGCGCTAGACAGGGATAACTCATGCAAGGGACGAATGGCCCCAAGATACAGCTAAGGATCTGACGTGAATTGAGAGAAGCCAGGAATTTCCTGACCTCCGTCTCACTCCTCCCAGAATGGCCTGAGCTCACAGGAAGGAGAGAGGCAACCTCATCTCTGAATCTCTCTCTTCATTGTTTGGGTCTGTGTAGCCTCAGCTGGTTTGGAGGAGAAAATGTTCTGGGAACTTCTCATCAGATACAGCTCTCTTGATAGACAGTTAGAGATAAACCTTTCTTCTTTGTTTTTTTTTTTTCTCCTCTTTTCTGCAAAAGTTCAAGATAGTGACATTGCCACAGAAAAATGCTTTCCTATAGCTCTGCAAATGGCAGGCTTCACCCTTCAACTGCTTTCTGTCATGGCAATGTTAAAAGTGGTTTGCCTGGGAAAAATCAGACAACAAAGGTCTTGATCTCCAAGCTGTTCTGCAATTGGATCCACTTGCACTGACCTTCACTTTCAGTCAGAACCTGCCTACCACATGGAAGCTCAGCGAAGGCACACGCATCAACATGACCATGGCCCTGGGCACCAACAGGTCACAGATCTCTGGCAGATTTACCCACAGCGTGTCATCCCTGAAAGGCTGTGTTCACACCAGCTTCCATCACTGCCACAGTCCCTTGGAGAAGCAGGATGGGGCCAGGTAGCCAAGTCTTCTGCATGGGAGCAGCAGCTGGAGGCTAGACAGGCTGTCCTCTGAGGTCCAAACCAGCCCTGATTTAGGTACGAAGCTCTCCCTAGACATCTAATTTCCAGACAGCTCCAGTTGAGAGAGCTAATCCACATGGCAGGAACATGCCTACAGCAGGCAGTGAATCCCAGCACAGGGAGCCCTGAGCTATCACGGATCCAAACTGATTATGTCCACACAAGACCAAGTGTCAACACGCTCCCTTATGTCCCTCAGCACTCCCGTAGCACAAGCGTGGCCAGTCTGGCAGCGTCAGCAGCGTCCGGTGCTCGCTAACGAAGCCAGACACTTGGGAGGCAGAACTGACTTGTGCTGTGCTGATACGGCCGCACCATTCCCGGCTCTGGGGCAGGCTGGGTCAGGGGTGATCCAGGGCTCTCTGCAGGGCTGCTTCACTGTGCACTGAGCCTGTGTTTCTAAGGACCACCCCAGAACTGCAGCCCACAGCTTCCTAATGGGAGATAAAAAGCCTGCAGAGGCGTCCACATGGTCAGATTTTACTCATCTTTGAGTACTTTTTCATTCCAAATTCATTCCACTGCAACGTGTTTGCTTACATGAGGACAAAGCTTAGCAATTTCAGCCTGCAGGACAAGGACATTGAAGGACTCACAGAAGGAGAAATGAGTATGGTGAAGAATTCAGGAAGTTATCTTAAATTCAGTGCAGGGCCCCATTCCCATCATCAGATTCCTATAAAATAATCCAATAGGCAGCAATTCCCTGTTTTACCCAATTCTTCCCAACTCTTAGAGAGCCAGTGGAAAGTAGGAAGATGCATAAAGACAGCAGAGTGGGCCACATCCGTGGCTGATGCAATCAGAAGAACTCTCCCGAAGTCAGCAGAGGTAGGCTCATTTACATGCTGGTGTCTCACTCGGGATGATTAAGTACAGAGATGCTTTGCTGGGAAAGGGCAATCTCTCATTTGATCCTAAGTATCATCAATCATGAGATTGCAGATAACAAGCCGGTTGAGTACATGTAAATTTTTCTCCAATCTGAAAAGGCCTCTGTCAGAGCCTCTCCGTGGCCGTCACCAAAGGCCAGTTACAGCTCTAACTGGACAGGAATAGCTGCTCCTCTTCCTTTGCCTCTCCCATATCAATGACATAAAAATAAGCCTTTAATACTTTCATTCCTGGTTTTCCTGAAGAGCTATAGGTCAAGAAGATAATGACCAATAAATTCAGGCCCAACAGCCCGGTTTTTATTTTTGATAACTAAGGAAGCAGAAAGAATAAAGCAGATCACTTCAGAGGACGAACAGGAATGGACTTGTCCACCTTTCCAAAAGCAACTTGTGACTGCGGGTCCCACGTTTTTGAATTCGGCAGTTCTTGCATATCAAATCCTCACACAGACATCAGATTCTGGGACATTCCAAATCATTTTACTTAGTTCTGCGAATGTTGGACTGAATGTTTAACTGGACAGAGAGAGCACCTTTAAGCCAAGTCCCTGAGGTGCTGCTCCACAGAGAGCTGAACAGAAGGGCAGGTTTCCCAGGAGGACCCTCTTTGCCCGTTCCTCGCTGCCCAGTCTTTCCCACTCTGATCCCTTATAGCAGTGCTGGTGAGTGATCACCCTGTCAGCTGGTTCAAGGGGATCTTCTTCTGGTGGAAACCCAGCACTCAAAGTCACACACTGGCACTGCAAGTCTAAAGGACCCCAAAAAATCAGACCTCTATGGCCCAGGTTTGGTTGTCCCCCAAGGCCCTTCACACACCAAGCTGATTAAAATTCAAAATCCAGGAAAAACTAATTCACTTTGAGGACTCTTCCAGCTCCTTAAAGCAGAGAGCTTCTCCAAATACCATTGACAATTAGAAAATGCTATTACTGGACTGGACTGTACCCAGTTAGCAACAAGGTGTTTGCACTCACACCCCAATAGGACTACTTCTACTCATCTTACCTGTACTTGACCCTGTTAGATAATACCTAACTCAGAATTCCCAGCCACCTGAGCTTGTCCTCATTTTTTAAGACAAACTTCACTCCTTAATTTGCCTTCCTCATTCAAGTGGAATACACAATGGTCACTTGTCTTAACCACTTCCTCAGAAAAGAAGGGAAAGACCCTCTCAAATGGAAAACAGTGTCAGATTTTTATTAGTGCTGGCTTTACAATGATGATCTGCACTTTTTAACTAGCGACTTGACTTTGTTTTTCCCTAAACTGGCTGAAATATTAGTCAGCTTCTAAGCTACGGTGGTTTGAAAAACAGTATCAAAGAAGACATGAAAAAAAACCCCAAACCTCTGCCATACAGAAGCAGGGATTATGGGGTTTTTTTAAGTCTTTGGAAGCATTCAATGGATAAAGTGACTCTTCCATTTTTCAGCAACTAATGCTGTTTCCACCACCTTCAGCTGCTCTTGCTGTTGCTACCGTGTTATAATGACATTCACATGCTGCAGATAGAGGTGTCTGGTGCTCTGCTTACAATCGTGACAGACCTGAAAGAATGTCAGAGCGTGAATCGGTAGGACAACCACAAGTTACAAAGAAAAAGAAGCTCCTGTTTTCACACAGACGACAGAATAAACAATGATCAGAAGGAAACTGTAGGATGTGACACCAAAAAAAAAAAAAAAAGTGGTTAAAGTTTGAAAAATACCAGCCTATGCACAGAAGTTCATTTCTGAGATCCAGAGTCAAGGCAAATACTTCACAGATGCCTTTTGAATGACATGTTAAGTTGCAGTCTCCAGTCGCTGTCTGGGTTAGACACTCCGGGATTCTTTTCAACAGAGGCGGGGAAAATTTTAGTAGCAATTTCCTACTCTCATTAACTTATCCTGTAAAGATTCAATTTCTGAACACTCAAGCTCACACACTTTTCAACTAATTTGAATGGGAGGAGGGTCAAGTGGCGAGTCTGGTGGCATTCAGAGATTTGCCCTGTCACTGATAAAACCTCTGCACAAACCCATGAATTCCAGTTCCGATTCTGACTCAGGGCTTGGCCTGGGCAGCCTTCAGGATGGAATTAATTTCCCTTTAATTAATTTAATTAATTTACCCTAGTTCTTTAGGTTGTCCCAACAATCACTGAAAGAAAAAAAAGAGATCAGCACCTCCAGGGGAGGTTTTTTCCCATCCTAGAGAGGTTGCCAAAAGGCAGAGGATCCAGTAAATACCTGTGACTCACATGGAAGGATAGGCTAGAAGGAAGAAAGGAGAGGGGAAGACAATGTCAGGCAACAAACACTTCCTTCAAACTATCGCAGGGTGGCGATTCCAGAACCTTAATCCAAAACCACACACAGGGAAAGCAGCCTGGTTGGGGCACTGATAGGTTTAGCCCGTGTGTAATTCACTAGTGCCAGCTCCAGAGAAGAATATAAAACTCTAGTACTGGAGGTATGAAATAAGCTGACCGTGGAAAGTTTCTTCCTTCATGCTTATATCCCTATGCCTAAGACTTTGCCACTTCTACATATTTTAATACTATGCAATAAATCCACTGTTAGCTATATCTTGTGCCATCCTGGATGACATAACGTTCCGTGGCAATAATTTCCACCTTGCCTGGCGTATCTTAGGGCCACTAAGATTCACTTACCTTCTGAGACGTCCTTAAGCACGGCACCCTGCCCGTCTCCTTTATCCCTGTCATCTTCTCTCCACCTACAATCCAAATATCATATTAAAATTAGCTGTGAAGCTAAAATCCTAAATTTAATTGAAAAAAAAAAAAGAAATCAACAATAATCCAGAAGCCTGACTAAGCCACTGAAGCAAAATCCCACCCCTGATCTGAAACTGTTTAACTTTCGGCAGTGTCAGCTCTGGCAGTTTTATTCCTGGAAACAGGGATTTCAGAATAAAGGGTCTCCTGAACATGAAACACATCTCCTACTTATTACACCTAAACTCTGTTTTAACCTGGTTTCCTAAGAAAACAAAGCTTTTGCCTGCATATGCTCTATTCAGGTGTGTATGGGGCAGGAGGAACTGTCCCTTGACTAATAACTACTGACCTTATTAGACAGTTTCAATAAAATTTGACTGGGGGGAGTCCCAAAGCACCTCACTTTCATGAAACCAGGCAACTGGTTGGAGGAGGAAGAGCCTGTTAATATTCCCAGAGTGGAAAAGGTGGCAGTACGAGTTCACCCCTTATTAGTCATCGGAGAATCTGCAGGAGAAAGACCTGAAGAGGTGACTTCCCAGGCAGACAAGCCTCTTTATTCCACTGCCTGGGGATCTCAGGAATGCTATTTGCCATTTTGTCACTAGATGGTATTGTTCCACAGGCTATATCTGAGAGCCTCAAAGGTCAAATACAACATGGTATAGTAGAAGCCAGGTGGATTGAAGTGTGAGAAGAGGCTTTTTTTTCATGTGTATTGTCACATGTGTATGGAAGTCATCAGTAAAACTGAACTGTAACAGCTAAAGGAAAAGAGCTTTGGTGAAAATGTAGATAAAGTAACTCAGTATTGATGAACTGTGTGTTTCCTCCATATCTGAAAAAAAATGCTGAGATAAAGAGGTGGAAAGAAATTGATAAAAATTTGAACGTTTCTGTTAGCAAACCAGGCATATACAACAAGCCCTTTATTATAGTTCAATCTGATCTGACACAAAATTCAAACAGCCTGACAAACTGCTCATCCATTTCACAGTTAGTGAGAAAATATAAATATTATGCTAGGGTACAATCAAAACACAAGCTTCTTCAGTTTTGAAATTGGGCATTTACCTGCATCTTGAAGGTGAAAAGAAGATGCTTCTGTTTTCCAGCCTGGATGGGTGTCACTTTTGCCCTCTCTATGCTCATCTGAATCTGCTCTGACAAGAAGAGGGTGATTCTGTAAAGTAAATGATGTTTTGTCTTAATAGCATAACCTTAAAAATGTGCCCACCTGGTAAATCCATAAACCCTGCACTAACAGGGATTGAATTTTCACAGCTCCTCAGTGTCCAGGCCTTCCTTCTCCCAAGTCTACAGGTCCTTCAAGAGAGAAATTTTCTAAGAAAAGATGGAATTCCAACCTAAATGGCTTCCTGTCTTCAGGAGTTAGTTCTGTTGGACTTTATTCCCTGTCACTGACCACCTAAAATTAAATTGTAAAGTCTGAGCTACCAGTCCAGCCTGCCCCTCCTGTCATTTTGGAGAGGCACCACTAGAGGACCATTAACTCCAGCCTACCTTGGTGTATAAGGAAATTATCACAGGATCATAGAACAGTTTGGGTTGGAAGGAACCTTAAAGACCACCCAGTGCCACCCCCTGCCCTGGGCAGGGACACCTCCCACCAGACCAGGTTGCTCAAAGCCCCCTCCAACCTGCCCTTGAACCCCTCCAGGGATGGGGCAGCCACAGCTTCTCTGGGCAACCTGGGCCAGGCTCTCACCACCCTCACTCCAAAGAGGTTCTTTCCCCACATCTCGGCTCCATCTCCCCTCTTGCAGGGTCAAACCCATCCCCCTCATCCTAGGGCTCCCCTCCCTGACCCAGAGTCCCTCCCCAGCTTTCCTGGAGCCCCTTCAGATACTGGAAAGCTGCCATAAACTCTCCATGGAGGCTTTTCTTCTCCAGGCAGAACAACCCTGAATTGTATGAATTTCCTGCTAAAGATGCCTCCTCTTCCACTAAGCGCAGAAGGGGGCCTAGAGACATTAGACACAGCATATAATTTCAGATGGCTAGAGGTAAGTAGAAAAAATCCCACCTAACTACACAGTGGAACACGGCTTAGTCCTGAGAAACACCAAGTGGAAATGCAAAACTCTTTGCAAATTCTCCATTTTGTGTATAAGTGCATGCGTGTGCGCACACACATGTTGTCTGTGTGCACACACATGTGCTGTGTCTCTCTGTAGAATCACTGCCCTCTTCTGGGAGAGCACACTAGAGTCAGTACTACAGCTGGTATGGAGTGAAATTCCCTTTATGTCTACAGAATTCCAGGCTCAGCGTTCAATCTGTTGGAGCACTGCTGTCCTACAAGAACTGAAACCTTTATTAAACTACGATTCTAAGGATTCTGAGAAAATGGTTTTCAGGAGAGCTTTGCTGGATAAACTCCATTCCTCCAGCAAAAACAGAACAGAGCTATTTCTATACCTTTGTGTTCCCCTCCTCTTCCTCTTCATCACAGTCTAACCCTCGATGGGGGATCTCAGTAGGTCCATTCTTCTGGATCAGGTTGCTTTCAACTGTCCCCATTCTTTTCTTTTCAGCTGTCACTCTCACCTTCATGAGGTGGAACCCAGTGGAGACTGACCCTACTCTCAGGTTGACAGGTTCACCATCAAAAAAGAGGTCACCGGGGCTGCCATCCTCCTTAAAGCCTGGGGGCTGGTAATCTTTGGGGGTTACTGCACAGGGAGAAAGAACCCACTGATGTCAGAGAAATCAAGTTCCACCCCTCCTTAATCCGATTTGTAAAGAACAAGTGTATACCAACCCCAAGTAACAGCATCAACTACTAAAAATATTCTGGGTGGAGTTTTTTGTCAGGAAAAAGGGAGAGAATGTAAAGGAAAAAGTGAGTTGAGCAAATGTTATCAGGGAAGCTCAGAGAAATAATGACTTTACGATGCTGAGATACCATTGATGTGCTCAACTTTCTGGAGCAGAACCTGACATACGCAGGACGCCTGTTCCTTAAAAAACCAAACACAAAACCCATGAAGGAGAGGGGTATCTCCTCTCCATGCAGCATGGCTGTGCTTCTTATGCAGATGTTCAACCCCTTCCAAAAAAGCAGCTGCCACCCCTGTGTGTCACAAGGCTTTACTATGTTTTACACCATTTCTCACTGTTCTCAGTTAACAGCTTAAACCTTTCACCTTTTTATGCTTTACTTACTTTACAGGGGCTCATCATTAGCACAGAAACTGAAGGAAAGGGAATTTTCCTCCACCTACCATCGTTGTAGTAGAGGAGTTTCATGGTCAGGGTAATGTCGTTGGGAAGCGGGCCGAGGTTTTGCATGAGCAGGTAGAGTTTACGGATCAGGAGCCTGCTGGCCTCTTTGATGTCTTCCTCGCTGCACACCCAGTTCACAAAGTTCATCTGGTTGCTACAATTGGAAGAAGAATAACAGATTTGTTTTCCTCAGTCATGAATATTCACGATGCAATTACAAACAGAGCAAACCCACTGACTTGTCTGAAACCACCAGCAACAAAGCTTCAATGCCCTTCTGTAATTTCCAGATAAACAGGGAAGTGAAACAGACTCCCGGGATGGGGTGGCATCAGCAAAACAACAGCTCTAAGCTAAGAGGCCTGGCATTTACATTTGAACAGACTTTGTAGTTGTGGCAATGGACCCCATTATACAAATGTCAAGACTCACTTGCTTGAACATGATTAAATTGGATCAAAGGACCATAAAACAAGTGCCTTTCACCTAAGCAATTTCAGGAATGAGAGGAATGAGGTGAGAATCCCATAGAAAGCCGATTCATCACAGGGGCTGCTTTCAAGTCTGCAATTTGCAGTTTGAAGAGAAGTGAATTGCATGTTCTCACTGCAATTCCATATAAGAAAAAACAGCTCAGGAGCAGATTTTTCAGAAGTGACTAAGGGGCATTCCTCTCACCTCCTTCACCCACCCGAATGCCAGCCAGATGGCTAAGCAAGCAGTCTAGACTGAGAGAAACATCTCACAGAGGTGGGATGAATCGTCCTCCGGAGGAGTTTGTTTCTCTTGACTACAGAGGTAGATGAGATGAGCAGCTGAGATCAGCCAGCTAACTTTAGGCGGTTGAAAGATGGACCAGATGAATCACTATCTGACTAAGGAACCCAAACTTCCCTAGCTTTCAATGAGAAGGGACCTTAAAAAAAATAATGTAGCTCCTCCAGTACAAAGTGATGTCTCTGGAAGCCCACTGGCAGGTGGATGACACTAGATACAGACTGAATCATCTAACACCACCATCCCAAATCGCTTCCAAAGCAGAAAATGACCTAAGGGAGTGGAGAGAATCCCAGAATTTGACTGACTAAACCACTGGAAGGAACAGCTTCATTAAGAGTGATCTCCCCGTCCAGTTGAAGCTTCTCGGCTTGTCAGAAAACCTAGTGGCTGTTGAACAGCTTGAATTCCCAGGGTATGGTTTGGTAAACTCCAAGCTGCCAACAGTGTGATTAGATTAAATCCTGTGTGTTCAGAAATGTCCATCAAGAGAGAGGACAAGTGCTGGCAATGCCTAAGGTGGAGTAAAGAGAGGGCAGGCCTTTTCTTACATGTCTCCTTTACAAGGCTTGGGATTAGCAGGATAGAAATGATAAGGGGAAGAGCGTAACCAAAAAAAGAGATGAGACTTCCATGGGAATTAACAGTTCAAGCACTTGTTCAATATGGGAATAACATCCTGAATTTGAAGCAGGAATGTGTCAAAAGGTAGAAGCTGAGGACTGAATGTCTCTGAAGGGTCTGTAGCAAAGAATTTCTCCAAAATTAATCTAAAATAAGGCGGAGACCATTTAGGTGAAAGTTTCTCTTTGGTACTGAGACACAATGACACAGATCCACAAAACATCTCTGATGGAAGGATTAGCTCAGAGCTTGTGCAGGACAACAAACCTTGCAGGTGTAGAAAAGTAGTTTTATCAGCTGAAGGAGCCGATAGCAAAGAAGACACAATGCTCCCATCAATGCCAGAACAGTCAGTTTATGAGAGACTGCAGGTACGCCCAGGATCGTGCAACAGCAGTGCCACGCTCTGAGGAGAGACAACAGAGCCCAGGAATCCCACGCCACAGGCTCTGAAGCCTCAGAGCAATAATGATCAGAGCAGTAATGAGTTTTCTACAGGGCAGACAGAAACACAACAGCAAGATTACGTAGTCTCTTCTCGGCCAGTGCGACGGACACCAAGGGATGCTGAGTTCCATTTGGGGACTGCTGTTATTTCTAGGACCTAATGACTGATCTGAGGAAGGCCAATTGAAAAAACAACAAAGTACTCAAGAGCCATCTATTATCTTTCAGATCCCAAAGGTCTCCTCTTATCCTTAGTGTAGTGAGGACAACTGACATCAGCTTCAAAGCAGAAACAGAGGGTACAGTCAACAAGACACTCCAGGCTCAAACATAGTTCAGATTTTCCCTGTAGAAAATCATTTTGCCCATGTACTACAAATTATTTGGATGTGTTTAGAGAAAGAGCAGCAAATGGCACACTAAAGGAGCTCTGCAGAGGGGTCTCCTGAGGAGCAGATGAGACAGCAGAGCTCTTTTGCTGTACAGGCAGGTTCTGAGGCCCAAAGATCCATCAATGGCAACTGCAGGAGCAAACTAAAGTCAGGTTAATTACTTCTCTTTGCTTTGGTTACAGCCAATAGCCTTTGATAGTTACTTATTTTAAACTATGCAAAATTATGGCCTACTAAACACAGCTTTAAAATATCTAACAGAGAGAGAAAGCCAAAAAGAAGCAAAAAGCTGCTGCTTCCTGCCACACATTTTGCAGCATCAACTCAAGCATCTCAAGCGAAAGTTCTCTCTGGTCACCCACACACGACTGCTCAGGCAGAAAACACGTATGCAAAAGCCCAAGGGAGTAAAAAAATCCTGGGTGGAGGATCCTGGTGAAAGGGATCAGACCCGAAAAAGCTTCGTTTGAGAGCACCAGGCTGTCTTGTGGAAGTGGAAGGATGCTCGTTATGAGCTGAGACAGCGGTGCCGGTTTCTGCATTGCTGCCCTGATTAGGCACCGCTTCTATAAACGGTCCTCAGTTCAGTTCTGCTGCACTTTAAGCTCATCACTGGGCTCTGTAACAGCTTTGTACTCATCAGCTCGGCAGTTCATATCCTGTAGGGTGAATATCCTCCTCTCTGATGATATTTACAGCTGCTTAGCGACTCAGATGTGCTCTAATCATGAAGCGCAGTTTCTTCTTGATGCCTCAAGAACAGAGTTTTCACAGCGCAATTCTGAGGAATAAAACCAAACCATTACCTGCTGATGTCCATCTGGGGCGCCTCCTTTTTGTACTTGAATTTGAATTGATACAGTTCAGTCACCGCCTAGAGATTTAACATGAGAGGGGAAAAGAAGAAGCAGGTCTCTATCAGTGAGGAGTGTAACCAAGTGTGCTCAACTTTGCAGTGCCCTTTCGCAACTTGATGCCAGAGCACAGCATTCATTTAATGGCACGATGATAGATTTAGCTCTATTATTTCTTGCACAGGCTTAGGCAAATGTCCTTAACAACCCCAGCTTACCTAGCGCTGAAAATATCACCAAAAAAACGACAAACTTCCTGCTTCCTCCTTCTGCTTCCTCTGCTGGCCTGGCACCCCAGCCTAAATCTCTCAGGAGGTGCGTGCCCAGCCCACCATCCCAACCTACCTCCTCCATTACTAAAAGGAAAAAAGTGAGGCTTCCCAGGTGATGCAGTGTCACAAGAAAGGCTGGCCCAGAGCCCTGCATGGAGACAAGGGCCCAAAGGACTCTTCTTACTGGGAAATACAAACAATACTGCATGGGAAAAGTTTGTGCATTTCACTGCTCTCAGAGTGAGGGAAATAAAAAAAATAAAAGATGATTTTCCATTTAAAAGGAAAGGATTTGCTCTGATTTTAGAGAATATAATAATTAGGAAGAACACACTACTTCACCACATGAGAAAGGATCTATTGTAGTACAATTCCATGCCTATAATTCCCTTTTTCCGGAGGCACTGAGGTCATTTAGGAGGAGCTGAGACAAGCCCTTAACTCTGAGCCTTCCTTACAAATCCCAGCCTTGGTACGGACTAAACTCTCGCTCCCTCCCCAGTGACACAGCAGAAGTATAATCAGGTGAGCAACACTTCTGCATCTGCTCTGCAGAGACAGCGTGGATGCAGCACCTCACTCGGGTATCACACTGCCTGGTCTGTCTCCACCGGCTACATGTAGACAAAACAGAAACACAACAGAGAACACTGAAAGGATAAGCGCAGGAACTTATGCCACACACAGGTCCCAGCTCTGAAGTCATTCACAACTCCTGTCCTAAACCACTCTCCCTGAAGAAAACAGCTCTCTTTTCAACACTGCTGTTAAAAAGATGGTTTAGAAGAGAATTATTTTGAATTTCCCATTTCTTTTCTTCAGGAAAGGCAAACAAATCTGCCAACGTGCCCATTAGTTGCCCGTTAACCCCCTGCCTAAAGCCCAAGATGGGCTCACAGCCTGGTGGCTGGTTGGGAGTGTTTGATCACAATCCAGCTCACTGAGCTGTCATTCTTGAATGAAGGCAGAAGAAGAGAAACAGGGTCACCAAGCAGCTATGTCAGGGTAGAATTTAAGCCTACAAGTCCACTCTGAATACAAATCTACTCACCCGTGCCTTCAGTTGCCTCAAAGATTAATTAAGACTCTTTCTTACCTCCGGTTCCTTGGGATTGGTGTAAATCTGTTAAAAGAAAGCACAGTGAGGGCATTCTCCTCTTGGATAACTGGAACCAGTGAAAAGTGACTAAACAATGATATTTTCATTTTACAACAGAGATTGTACTATCTTTAGCATGGGATCAGAGAAAGGAATGGCAGAGAAACAGCCTTCCTCTATCAGCAGCCAATACTTACCACTTCAAAGACAGGTAGAAGACACTCAGCTGTGTAATTGTGGAGGAATGAGGTTCATTCCCATTCCAGACCTCACAGGCAACTATTGCCTGAGATTTAATGACTCAGATGATGCACAGAAGAGATGCATAGTATAGCTCTTGGGGCTTCACAAAGGACCAGGGCAGAAGACCTGCCACGCAACCGCCAGTGTGCGGTTTCTCCCATATCAGATTAATAAGGAGGGCTCTTCTGCAGGGGGAAATGGAGAAAACACAACAGCTTCCAAGCGTGGAGGCAAGAATTTAAAGGAAGCAATGATATGAAGCACATGAAAGTGCTTCCAGGAGTTTAAGAATGTATGGGAGGCCTCAGAGGCACAAGTCTGACGAATGAGCAACATATTCCCCCACAGCCTGGGAAGTTCATATTGACCATATTTCGGAAAGGTCACTGCTATATTAAAAACACGAGCATTTTGACTTCCCCTTAAAAAGGGCAAATGGGTTGGCACAACCTGGACATCTTTTTCAAGCAAGGTGAGGGAAGAAGAACACCTTATATTCATTTACTTACTGCGAGGACAGCGACGTGTAACTAAGGAGGGAAAAAGGAAACAAAACACAACATCAAAATCTACCCTTAAGTGGGCACGTAAAAGAAAGCCCTATCAAAATGTAACTGCCCACGGCCTCTGAAGGAACAGACACATTCACCAAACCCGGAGTTAAACCCCGCCGTGCAGATTCTCCATAGCACAGCATCAGCAACACCTAGTGGCCAGTTTGCTTGCCTTTATGTGCAGTTTCCCAAGAAAACAACTGCATGCTCAGGCTCCTCTCTTGAGACTCTTCCTAAACAAACCTCAAAAAAAAGGCTTTTCTGACTTAAAAATCGTTTACAAGAGCACTCACAGCTACTAAAGCCTAATATTTGCTCTCTGCTGTGGAACTCCCCAAAGGTAATTAATTTATGCTGTAGAAAGAAAACGTACATGGGACTACTCCTGAAAACAATCCTAGAACACGCATTAAATGTCCCTGCTTTTTCCTTAACCCTTGTCAAATAGCAATTAATTTATATCTGTCGTAACTAGCAGAGGACTAAACACCTCCTAGAACTGTTAGCAAGCAATAAACCGAGTTCACAGCATTCTGAGTTTTCTTATGTATGCTGACAGTTGTAGTGATGTATGAGAGCCCATCTGATCATCGGTGCCGAAACACCACCACTTCATCTGATCTAGATGAGGGCTGGTTTGACGAACAGTGCGGACAGAGATAACAACAGTTGGTGCTTTTTCCTGTGCTGAGCAGGTTTTGTGTAAGAATCAGCAAGGAATAGGATTACATACCAGCTGATTTTGCCCTGGAACCGGTTATATACCTTACTTGATGAACTACTTTCCAAAAAAAAGGTAATAAATTCTGAACCCAAGAGAAAAGTTAGAAGGCTTAGAGAAGAGGAGAAGAAGGGAAAAGACTAGGAGAAAGAGGGTGAAGGAAACCTGTGTCAGGAAAACAGGCATGGAGGAGATCAAGCTCTGACTTCTGACCAGCAGTGTCTCTATCCAAACATTAGAGAACGCAAATGTAGAAGACAGAGCTGAGGGAAAACCCTTCCAGGCTGCACATTAGTTCACATACCACATACAGCCAAATTTGGAGAGTAACAGTGGTCAATGGCTGGGCTCAAGGAATAAAATCCCAAGCCTCACATGTATATAGTGAAAGGCAGGGTCTTCCCCCAATCCCACAGCTGGGAATGTGTGTTGTGAGCATCTAAGATCACTACAAAACTATAAAGCAGGAATGGAAAGATAGTTTTGTCTATGAAGAAATAGGAAACAGCATTAAAAAACATGAAAAAAAACTTACATACTGCCTCTCTAAAGCATCAAAACAACCTTGAAGCCTGCCAGGGAAAGACATGTTAACACTAACCAGCAATATTTATCTCCTGATCTGTAAACACATATTTATTACACACAGTTTAAAGTGCACTTTTTTTTCTGGAACTAAGACAACAGAGCTAGCAACATTTTGGCCTTGGAAAGTCCTTTTCAGATCAACCATCATAAAGGCACTGTCCTCCCTTCTGCATTTGTGCGTTGTTTGTAAGTCTAGGCTGTACCCTGTCAGCCTGGAGCCCACTCAAACCCTGACAGAGACAAGGATGTGAGGCCAAAGGCTGGCTCTGCATGGTTCGCAGCTCAGCACTCTATTTTGGCTCCCCAGCTTGCTCTCCAAGAGGCTCTTTTCCCACTGGCTTGGTTGGAACTGCAGTGCGAAGGCAGCCTGACATGTCTAGTCTTGTAAAGTTTTTGTTATCTGATGCATAGTTTACAGCTATAGACTTTCTCCAAGTAGTAAATACTATTTGAGGCAGCAATGGTCAGATATTTACTCTTTGAGTCAAAGGATATGCAGCCTAGGTATCTCCTCAGCACATCAAAGTCAAGCTCTCTGCTTGTTGGGAACATGCCAACTCTGAAACACATCTTAAAATTGCAGGGAACTGAGACACACAATATCCAGACAGGTAAAACACAGTAAAAAACAAGCCCCAGGAGTCCCTATAGAAGTGAAACTAGAAAAGACTCAACAACAGAAATAATCCCGTGATTTTCTTTACCATCTCTCTGCACCTCTGCTGCCTGTGTGTGCTCAGACCATGACCTCACTGCAGTCGACGCTTCAACAGACCTTCAACTCACGTGATTCTGGGCAGCTAATTCTGCCTCGCTGACGCAGAGGGCCAAGCGCACCCGCTGCAGCGGCGCGAGTCACACTGGCAGAGTCGATAGCGCTACGGGGCATGGTATTTTCAAATTCAGGAAGAAGAAGAATGCGAGGGGCAGATGTCTCCCTATTCAGCACAATCTTGTCTTAGTTTCACTGTTACTCACTTACCACTTGACTATCTGCAATGATCCCAGACAGCTTTTATCTTCTCGGAGAATTTTTAGACAGAGGTCTGCAAAACCAGATTTAGCACACAGTTACCATCCTTATCACAGCTGTTGGGCAAACACTGAAACTGAGCCAGTCACCCTCCCTGTTTTTGGATAAAATGCCTTATCTGGAGGGCCTTCCTGAGCGGAAATGTTGGGTTTCCACTGAGTCTCAGGTGGGCTGACTCAAGCTTATTGCGGCATTTTCAAATGTCAGCATTTTCCTCAGATGCTCTGGGCTGTCCCAGACCAAGTACTAGAGTTGGGACTTCATTTTGAAACACCAGCAGCTTCCATCTTCTTCTCCCTCCTCTTCTCTACTCCCAACTATTCCACCATTCCCCAACAACCCCTTCACTTCCGCATTCAGCCTTCACCAGCATCCATAAGAGGTAAACAACTGTGCTCAGAATAAACTATTTCTGGTAAGCTTTTCTACACGGTTCTTTCTACCTCTGTTTTCAGGCATTCGGAATGGCAAGAGGAAACCCCTCCTGCAAGTGAAGAGGTGAATAAATAACACCTTAGGATTCAAGCAAGGAGCCCTCAAAGACTTGAGTAGGCCAGATGTTAACATTCTTAATCAAAAATGCACTTGAAGGAGCTGACGGTTGATTAAAAAGACTAGAGGCTTTTCAGGGTTAGGTGATCAAGACAAAATTTAGGATTTCCTGTGCCCATAACCGAGTCCACAAAGTGCATGTAACCATGCAATTTGAATGAGAAGCTCCACACACCCCAGCAACATGCACTGGAGCCCAGAAACTCCCCGCACCCTGGGCTGCATCCCCAGCAGTGTGGCCAGCAGGGCAACAGGGGAAATCTGCCGCTCACCTCTGCTCTGGGGAGACAACCACCAAGTGCTGCCTCCAGCTCTGGGGCCACCAACAGCAGAAGGACATGGAGCTGTTGGAGCGGGGCCAGAGGAGGCCACAGAGATGCTGTGAGAGCTGGAGCCCCTCTGCTGTGAGGACAGGCTGAGAGAGATGGGGGGGTTCAGCTGGGAGAAGCGAAGGCTCCATAGAGACCTTAGAGCCCCCTCCAATCCCTCAAGGGGCTCCAGGAAAGCTGAGGAAGGGACTCTGGATCAGGGAGGGGAGCCCTAGGATGAGGGGGAAGGGTTTGACACTGAAGAGGGGAGATGGAGCTGAGATGTGGGGAAGAACTTCTCTGGTGTGAGGGTGGTGAGAGCCTGGCCCAGGTTGCCCAGAGAAGCTGTGGCTGCCCCGTCCCTGGAGGGATTCAAGGTTGGACTGGAGGGGGCTTTGAAGGACCTGGTGTGGTGGGAGGTGTCCCTGCGCAGGGCAGGGGGTGCCACTGGATGGTCTTTAAGTTCCCATCCAACCCAAACCATTCCCTGATTCTGTGTTTCAGGACAACTACCTGCCAAAGTGAAAACATGGAAACGGAGCGGAGACGTTTCCTACCCTACTAATACATCTCGAATGAACATGAAGATGTTGATGAGTCGAAGAATCACAAATTCTTGTGACCACATGACTTCTGTTCTTAAAGTTCTTCTTTTTCCTAAAGTTCTCCCGAAATCATGTGGTTATGCAAGATAGCTTTCACAAAAACAAAAGGAAACAATAAACAAACAAATCTACTTTCAGTCTCACAAGGAAACTTGCAATTGTGAACTCAAGGGCTCAAAAATCCAGAAAAAGAAACACACTGATGAGAGTTAATTTTTTTAAACGTACTGATTATTAAGTTAGTGTCCTGAATCTGAGGTAAACAGCTGTGCTCAGAATAAACTACTTCTATGAAGCTTTTCTGATTTCTGATTCACAGGGCTGGCAACAGCAAGGAATATTTATAAACCAGAAGAAACACGAAGAGAAAAGCCATGAGCTGCCAAAAGGTTTTCTCCTGTGCTTGCTCTCTGTCTGGTGCAGAAGCACGGTTTGCATTCAGACTTGAGAAGGCCTGCAAGCTAAATTCCTGATAAGCTGAACTCATACATACATACGAGCAGCTGGAAACTAACACATAAAGCCGATTATAACTAAAATAGAGCAAGCAGAAATAAGAATTCAGCAAATTTGAAGGTGTTACCATCTAAATAGCGTGTTCCGTAAGAGCTCTCTGGGAAGAGCCCTCTCATGTATGTGATACAGGACACGGAGATGGCCAGGAGTCTCTTCACCAGCGCTACGGACTGCTGCTCAGTAGCAATTCTGTTGGGGAATGACACTGACTCCTGAAAAAGAAGGGCAAAGCCAAAAATAGCACCATTTTAGTGTAACACAGAGATTATATTTAGAAACAACTCTCAGCAGGTGGAAAAAGAAGGTAACTTAGAAATGGAATTTTAACGTCTCTCTAGTCATACCAGAGAGAGAAGACTAATGTCTAACATGGGTGGGATTAAATGTTTTAAGGGCAGTTATCATTAGATCTGGCATGATTTACTCAGCAACAAAACACACTGGTTGTTCCCTTCCCTTTTATCACAGTGGAACGTTCCCACCCCCTCCACTGCACCAATGCTGGCACCTAACAGACAACCACCACTTATTTTAAAAAAAAAAAAAAAAGGAAAAGTGGGTAGTTTTCTGCCATCTTAATGCTATGGAGTGAATTGTGGAGTCAAACAAGTGCCAGGGATGGCGTGGCATTCGCAACTCTACCAAAATTCACTGCCTGCCACAGCTTTTCTGAGATCTGACTGGAGGCTGAACCTGCCACTGCTGGACACAGACCTAGTTTTCAGAGCAAATTTAACATGGAGTTGTAAACAGTACATATCTGTCACTGGAGCTGATGGAAACACCACACATTGTGGGATTTTAACATGAACAATCTCAGCGGAAAGTATACTAAACATAGTTTCTCTATCAGGTCACTGTTTTTCTTCCTGATAATAAAGCTCTGTGCACACCTAATGAGCCTACATTTATTTAGCCACGTGTCAAAGCCCCATGCTGTACCTTCCCAGCCTCACTAAAGTGTAAATAATCCAACCAAGAACAGTGCAGACAACAGAAGGTGCTCCCACCTCCCCAGGCCCAGGTGTGCCGGCTCCAAAATTCAGTACTAAGATTGTCAGTACCACCACATTTCATTTTTTACCTTACAGGACTTTTTCTTTTGCCTGGTCTGTAAAAGCTGTTGAGTTGCCATACTGTATTTCAAAGACCTGCCTTCCACTTGCAATTAAAACCTGGGGGGAAAAAAAAAAAAAAAGCAAAGCCATGAGACCCCTGGAAAATACACAATCATTGCTATTTCTCATCTTCCTTAAGCTAAGAATGAGATTCTTTGGTCTTATTCAGGTTTAAAAGCTTATTGCCAGTCAGGACAGCAAAATCAAAGCAAAGCAAGGACACTCTGTGGCATTGTCTGAGAGGGTGCAGAGTGAGAAAACTCCTTATTCACTAGTAAACAATCAATCGTATTTGAAATTCCGGGCCACAACTGTACCTGGTGTCAGCTGGTCACTTCAAAATGCATTTCTCATACTCCAAACCACAAATGTTAATCCCTACAACCATTAAAAAGTGTGAAGGGTGAATGTGAAAGAGCTGGAAGTCTGCCAATAGCAGCCAATATTTTAGCAAGGGTAAGCAGCAAAAGCACCAGCATCAATCTTGACCAGAAAAAAATGAATGATTCTTCTGGGACACCTTGAAATTAAAAAAGAAAAAAGGGGGGGGACGACGACGACGACACATGGATCCAAAAGAGAGAAGTTTGCATTGTTTCAGTGAAAGCAAGCCTTGTGAGACAAACCTGGATTAAAGAGGAAAATCTTTTTACATGAATGGGAAGCTGATTGATAAAAGCAGTAACACAGACATTATACGTATCACACTTTGGTGAGGTGCTTGATATAGCACTATCTGACATCGTGATTAAAAGCTCCCATTAGACAGAATTAACAAGACACGCGTTAGCTGGTTTGAGAAATGGCTCTCTGGGAGATCTCCGGGCGTAGCTGCTAACGGGGAGACGCTAATGAAGGGAAACGCCACAAACAGGTCCCCGGAGAAGTGCTGCCTTGTCCGCAGCTTGTCAATATTTCTATTAACAATTAAAATAATAGCATAAACACAGTGGGTTGATTTAAATCGTGACTTAATGCAGCAAGAAGTGGGCTTTTTATCAAAACAGTTGATCTAATCTTGTTCTGCATTCGTACCTTTTCCGCTTTTTTTGCCATGAAAGGCTCATTTCCATTTGTTGGCAGTCATTAAGACATGTTGATTGGAACATGTTGACAGCTTTTATGCTAAATTTAGCACTTCATTTAGTAATGAGGCCAGATTACAGCTATAAAAGCACATTTAAACAAATATACACCTGCAAAATTTTTAATATGTTAAATATTTTAGGAATTTTTTTTTTCACTCATGATTGCCAATGCACTGGGAACAGGATTGGAATGTAATTAGAGCAGACAAAGGCATTATTCCAACATGAGGTTATTAGCTAAATAATGCTGCTTTAAGCGATCCAGAGAGATAAGAAAACATGTTTTCTCTAACATGCTACATCTATAATTGATTTATTGTGCAAGGCAAACATCAGTTAGACTAAGCTTATCTATCTCATCCACCCCAATAGAGGGTACACACCATGGCTTTGGCATCACCTGGGCCAAACCTGCACCTGCAGGAAGGTGCCCAGGCTCTGCCCAGCCCCACTGCCCAAAAAAGCTGAAGACAATTAATTAATTAATTACCCAGAATCAGGAAATTAGTAGGTATCGGGAGAAACTAAACCTCCTGCAAGCCCAGCACCTCCATCCCCTGGGATTTCACAACCTCCAGCCTCACGCACCTGCTGCCCCTTGTGCCCCAATGGGGGTGATGGGAGGCTGCAGTGGGCCCTGGCAAAGCAGCCACGCGTCCTTTAAAAAGTTTTTGTCTTCTTTTTTGGTTCTGTTTCTTTCAGAGTTGAAGCTCAGGCCAAGCCTGGCTCCACCCAGGGCCAGGTCCTGCCCCTTATCTGCTGGAACACCCTCCCCCACCCCCCCGCTCCCGAGGCCCCAGGGGTCCTCTGAGGTGGGAGTTCCCCTTAGTTTTAGGGTGTCCCTGAGGCTGGGGGTCCCCTGAGTTTCGGGGTGTCCCTAAGGCCAGAAGGTCCCTGAGGTAGGGGGTCCCCTGAAGCCTAGAGGACCCCTAAGGCAGAGGTTCCCCTGTCTGTCAGGGTGCCCTGGTGCTAAGAAGTCCCTGAGGTGGGGGAGTTCTCTGAAGCTGGAGGTACCTGAGGCCCAGAGGGTCTTCCGAAGCAAGGGGGCCCTGAGGTGGAAGGTTCCCTGAAGCACGGGAAGGTTCTCTGCAGCTGGGGCGTCCCTGAAGCAGGGGTTCTCTGAGGCAGAAGGTGGTCCCTGACGTGGGAGCCGTGAGGCGCGGGGAGGGGAGGACCTCGAGCTGCAGTAGTTCCCCGAGGCGCGGCCCCTACCTCCTCGGGCCGGGGGTCTCCGCGTACCTTCGCCACCAGTCCCGGTCCCCCGGGCTCCCCAAGCCGCCTGGGCTGGGCCTGGCTCGGTGCTGGGGGCAGCCCGGCCCCGCGGCGGCGCTACGATGCGTAAGGCTGGGCTGAGGGAGCGCGCGCCCCACTCCTTCCCGCCCGCCCAGGCCTCCGCCATGGTGGGCCCGGCTGAGGGGAAGCGGGAGGCGGGTGTTTGACAGGGCAGCCTTGCCCAGCCCCGGCGGGGACGTGCCCGTGTCCGTGCCCCTTCTCCGGGCCTTGCCGAGAGGGTTAGTGGCACACACTTCAGCGTTTCAGGCCCAACAAGGTGACCCCGGGGGAGGAAACAGTGGTGCGGGCCGTGTGTGTGATGTCCTACCCGTTTCAAAAACCGCTGTGAGGTGAAAACACTGCAGCGCATCACCCCAAATTAGGTGCAGGTTTTAAATGACTCCAAGCCGGAGGACGTGTTCTTAGAATATTCCTGGTACTTCCCTAGGGAAAGGGAGAGTTTTAATATCATCCTGACTCAAAGGCATTAGGGATTTCATAAGTGGCAGATTATTTTGCAGGTAACATCACAACCCGGGCAAGGAGGATTTCTTGTAAAATGTCCAAAAAAGTACCATATTTTAACAGTACTTTATTTAGAGAATAACCAGCCCTAACTATTTCTTCCCATTTGCAGTCATTTCATCATTCTTCAGATGAGGAAATGTATTTTTCCCTTTTAATTTCTACCGCATTGTTTTCCTGAGCAATTCAGGGGGATGCTGGTGGACACACACTCCAGTTCCCCCAGCTCTAGAAATGTCAGCCCGGCTGGTTACGACGGTTTCTCTGGGAGGACACAGTGTTTTCGGAGCACTTGTGTTTTTCCAGGCTGTTTTCTGGTCTCTTTCCAAAGACCTTTTCCCTAGTTCAGTTGACAACAGCTGCTGAAAACTCCTCCCCGAGGGAGGAGAGAAGACAATGATTTTTATTTTTTTTTATTTTTTTTTTTAAGAATAACTTCACAACGTTAAAACAGAACAGGATTGGTGCTGCTGTCAACCAAAGAAGGGTCTGGAGGTGCTGCTGTCAACCGAGGAAAGGTCTGGCGTGACACAGGAAAGGGCTTTGCACGATCATGTTTACCTGTAGCTTGCCTTGGTGGAGATCCAGTGCTACCTGCAAGCCCTGGCAGTCGGGTGCCTTTCTGCCTTGCCTCTGGGAGAGATGCCAACCCCCGAGTGGCAAAGGAATCGCCATCACCGCAGGGGAAGGGCAACAGGCGCAGGAGAAACAAGCGTTAGAAGATCTGGAAATGCCCCTCTCAAGGAGAGAAACCGAGAGCCTCTTCCAAGAGCAGCCCGAGACTGGAAACCAGTATCTGGAGGATGCTTTGCTGCGGAGTTACTTGAAAACGCACCTTCCTCCCAAGGTCTGGTGTCTATCTTTTTGGTTTTGCGTGTACACACTACAGTTCTGGCCAGGTCACTGTTTAAGACTATGATTTGAACATTTCTTTGAGCCCTTTTGTGCCTTCAGGCACATTAACTGGGGGGAATTTATCAGCATTGTTTAAAACTTCTTTTCTTTGAATCAGTGCAGGGGTGAAAAACACTGCCAGGACATAAACAGAAATAGAAAGGGGACTCCTGGGGCTGGCCTGGGTGTTGCAACACAAGTGTTGGTTTGGGACTGTGAGTGCTGACATTGGTTGCTTGGTCATCCAGAGTAAGACATTTCAGAGAAAGGGATAAAAACTAAGGTGCTTGCCCTTTGGGGAGTGCTTGTTCCCAGCACGGGTTGTTGGCTGCGTGGATTTTCAGACGGGGAAGGCTCTGTACAGATGCAGGGGTGCAGAGAGGTGGGGGAAGCTGCGGGTCTCTGTTATGTGAGGTCCAGTCCTACAGGAACCCCTGGGAGGAGGTGGTTCATCTCGCTGTCTGTCCTCTGTTGTCGCCCCAAGGACTGCAACTGTTTCCCACTTTTCAAGGACCAGGTCCTGTGGAGCAGAGTGTCAGTTATTCCAGCAGAAGCAACGATCTGTAAAGTCATTGGGTGAGTAGAAGGGCAGAACCTGGCTTCTGGTGATGCTCTTCCTGCCACTGCCTGCTCTCCAGGCCTAGGAGGCCTCGTAAACATGCGATAGTAAGAGTGTGGTGGCAGCGTTGGGAGCTTGCTTTTGTCACTGCTATCCCAAAAAGCGGGAATGAAGCCTCCTTAAGAACCACTGTGGAATTCTTGCCAGAAGAGAAGATGGGGGCACCCACAAAGATCTTGCTCTGAATGTGCACCTTTGGAAGAAGCACAATTCAGATCTCCAGAAGAATAAAAGGAACAGTGATATCTGTCACCAAGGCTGAAAGCTGCTTCCCCAAAGAGACAAAGTGACTGCAAAATCTAGCAGGAAATCAGCAGTGTCTCCCTTAAGTTTCTGTGCTTGGTCCCAGTGGGGCAGTGTTGCCTCGTGGCTGAAAGGGAGAGCCAGGCTGCTTTCTGCTCCACGCAGCGCCTGCCTGTCTGCAGCCAGAGAGCTAGCTTTCCGTACCAACTTCTTCCACTCCAGAAAAGAGCAACAGATGGAGCTTTGCCTATCCCACTGCAGCAGACACCATGCTGGAGGCTGATTCCTGTTGTACAAGGAATTGTCTTGGTGAGGCCCCATCTGGAGCACTGGGACCAGTTCTGGGCTCCCCAGTTCAGGAAGGACAGGGAACTGCTGGAGAGGGGACAGCAGAAGGCTACAAAGATGATGAGGGGCCTGGAGCATCTCTCTGATGAGGAAAGGCTGAGGGACTTGGGTCTCTTTAGTCTGGAGAAGAGAAGGCTGAGGGGGATCTGATCAACGCTGATAAATACTTCAAGGGGGGGGTGTCAGGAGGATGGGGCCAGTATTTTTTTCAGTAGTGCCCAGTGACAGGACAATAGGAAATGGGCACAAACTTGAACACAAGAACTTCCACCTAAACATGAGGAGGAGCTTCTTTGCTGTGAGGGTGGCAGAGCCCTGGCAGAGGCTGCCCAGAGAGGTGGTGGAGTCTCCGTCTCTGGAGACATTCAAACCCCACCTGGACACGTTCCTGTGGGACCTGCTCTGGGTGACCCTGCTCTGGCATGGACTGGATGATCTCCAGAGGTCCCTTCTCAGCCCCATAGCATTCTGTGATTCTGTGATTCACCTGTGCCCAATACAAACATTTCTCTGGAATGGGGCAAAAGATTTCTTTCTTTGAAGGTGATTTCTGGAGAACACCGAAGAAAGCACCTGCTTCGTCTGGGCACCGCTGTAGAAGGGTATCTGCTGGTCTTTGATCCTCCTGAAAATATATAGGACCACCTGTTTGCACTCTTAATGTGTAATAATTTGAACATTTCCAGTGTATTCATCCCTAGGAAATCAAAGGACTGAGTAGGGTGAATGAGACCACTCAGCAGATACTGTGTCAGACCTTGCTGGGTTGCAGCTTCAGCCCTGACCCTGATGGTGAACAGATGCCTCCCTCGTAGTGCATTTTTTGGAGCGTCCAGGCTGCTGTCTGTTACATTCAGCAGCCACAAAAATAGGAGCTCTGATTCTTTTCTTTTACCTTGGAAATAAACAGGTTCGCTTGGTGGTTTGTAAAGCTGTGTGTGGTCAGGGCAGGAGCTCACAGCTAGGGGGTTGGGATATGGACATATTTTATAGTAGATGAGGTGAAGGGACTGTTTGGGTTGACCAAGAGACCCGTTTGCTAAACTCACATTCTTCTGCCCACAAAAACCTACCAGCTCCATGGTTCAAAGGTTCTTGTGCTTCAGGGATCAACAAAGTTAATGAACTTTGGATTCTTAGGTTATGCCTCTAAAACAACCTTCTAATTGTTGTCAAGATAAGCACTGGAGGCATACACCCATCCCAGCTGAGCTCCACCAAGGGCAAGCAGGAGTGCAGCAGGAGCGACTGGGGTCTAGGGCATATTTTTGGCTTGTTTTGTGTTTTTTAACACTATTTCACCATTCAGCTGAAGGTGACTGACTGGTCTGAGGATGGAGACTTCCAGAGTGGTAACTGGACAGTGTGTGTTGGATCCTCATTAGACTTGCTGAACAGCAGAGCAATAAGAGAATCCATCATACAGAATGCAGTTAATGAAAAGTCAATACAGGGAGAAGCAGGAAGAGGAAGAAACGACGTTTGTATTTCATCTACAGCAAATTATTGTTGTTTATAATTGCACTATTTCGGGTCCAGCAACTACAGCATTCCCCTCCATGATTGTTGTATTGAGGAGGAACTGAGCATCACTTGAGGGAGCAGAGAAAAGCAAAAAATATTCCTGTGATGAAATATTAGGTACTTCTGTAACCCTCATTACAGTTCTGGATGTATTTATGCTAATGAGCGTCCAACAGTGCTAGAGGTTGGCTCTGCCTGGCCTAATTTTAATCATCTGTAAGTCAGGTTATTTAATTCTAGGCACGTTCCCTCAGCTTTGGCCACAGACAGGGAAGAGCAGTTACAGAAGACAGTTCCTGTCACCTTAAAATAGGTATCTAAGGAGGCTGGAATGAATGACTCCTCTGCAGTGCTGGTTTCCTTCCCTTAGCTGTGGACAGGCCACTCTGTCCCGCTCAGCCAAGCCTGGCAGAAATGTGGCACATAAGTCCTTCTCCAGGGCCGTTCCAGAGGCTGGAGGCAGGAATTTGAATCTAGAGACCCTGGGTACCAGGCTGAAGCTCAACACATTGTTCGTCCCTCCTTTTCTAATCTGGTAGGTGAGTGCTGAGCCCAGTGGAAGCTTTGCTATACAGATGAAGCTTTCTGGTTTTGGCAGCTCTTCCCCTGGCATTCTTCTCCAGCATTAAATCACAGAGTGGCTGAGGTTGGAAGGACCTCTGGAGATGGTCTCGTCCAACCCCCCTGCTCATGTGCATCTGTGTCATTCTCAGCCCTGGTAGAAAAACGCTTCTGTCTTTTGTAAAACCCAGAGATGCTGCCAGGAGTAACTTGAAAGAATGATGCGGGGGGTGGCAGTGGGGGGGAAGTGAGGGCTGAGCACAGCTGTGCCAGCAGAGGCCAGGAGCCGAGCTGTCCTCTTGCGTTACAGAACGCATGGCAGGGCCAAGTGGCAAGAGACCACCAGCACTGCAGGACAATATGGGCAGTCCTCTGCCTTTCCAGCTAGGACCCAGGCTTCTTGCCTTCCAGGGGTGTGCTGAAGGGCTCTTCTTATTGCTTCCCAGGTACTGGAGGAGGTGAATCAGGACCTGGAGAGGTTTGGAAACCGTCTGCTAACCCAGATCAGACCTCTAGGATGGGAATGCGAGTTGAACCCCCCTGTGTTTCGGCAGTACGATGCCTGGGGGCAGCGGGTGGATCAGATTGTCACCTGCTCGGCCTGGAGGAGGATGAAAGAGATTGCAGCAGAAGAGGGGCTGATTGCCGAGGCCTATGAGAGAAGATACTCCAACTGGAGGTAACTGGGGGAAAACGGGAATGACTCGGTGCCTTCCTGGGTATTCTCAGCAAGGTATATCCAGCATCCTGTAGGACTGAGCTCCTTGTTGTATAATGGGTAACAGATGATGTGTGAACAAAAGCACACCTACTGCTGTACTGAGCAGCAGGCTCTGTCAGCTGTAATGTTCCACATCAGCAATGATAAGCTGTAACTAATGGCCTGCGGTTGATCATAATATTCTTTGATGTCACCTTCCTGATGCTGGGGCCTGACAATTCCCCGCACTGCTCCAGTTTTACATGCATTGGTTGTAACACAGCTAAAGAGCTGGGATTTTACTTTCAGTTTCATTGTATTCCAGCCTCTGGAGATAGACTCTTAATTATTATTTTTAAAAACTGCACTTAATGTTCACCGGCTGGCGAGCGCTGCTTTCCATCCAGCCCTGCACTGGCAGTCCCCCTGGGACTGAGAAGCTCTGCTGCTCCTCTTCTGTCTTCCTGGCTGCAATGGTTTTTGCCCTCTCAGAAATGAGAGGTCTGATTCTCACCTGCTTTGGCTGTGATTTTCTTCCTCACTTCCTAGTCAAGATGTTTTATCCTCCTGCTGTTGAACTGCTGTGTAATCTGTCTGTTTTCACTCCCTAATTTCCTAGCCGTCTGCATCAGGCTGTCAAACTCTACTTATTTTCAAGCTTCTCTGGAGGTTTCAACTGTCCACTGGCCATGACTGATGGGGCAGCCAAAGTCATTGAGGTATGAGCTCAGCAGGTCCCGAGGGGCCCGGCCCATGTCCTGGCAGTGCTGGTTAGGGACTGGAGCACTGGCCAAGGGTAGAGGAGAGCTGATCTGCCATCTGGCTCCGGGCATGACCCTTCCTCACCCTGTGACAGCTCCGTCTCCCACTGCCTTTCTTCTTTAGCTGCAAAGTCTTTGTGCCCAGGCTTTGGTGTTTACTTGCAGGACAGTGTACAATAAGGCCTTTGCTGCACGTGAAACCTGTGGCACTGGAGGTAGCTGGAAAGGTGTCCCCTATATTTTTAGGACAAGATAGTTTGTTTTCCCATTCCCTGTGTGGAGTAGCAGATAAATGTGTGGGGCCAGATCCACACCCAATGTAAATTAGGGAAGTTAGCAAGACTTTGCCAGTCTGAAGGTTTAATGCTGCATCTCAGTAACACCCTTTGCACTATATCAGTGGCTGTGCAGGATGCAGAGAAGAGCTAGGCCTTACGTAGCTAGACCTGGGTGTTTAAATTCAATAAAAAGAGAAAAAGCTTAAGGCAGTGACCTTTTTCCTGCAGCTATTTGAGTGCTGGCAGCATCTAGTGTGTATATAAACATACGCTGATACCCTGGCACATGAGCTGTCTTTTTGAAAGCTCTCTGTCCAGATGTCTATCGGTGCAGAAATCGGGGGGAGGGAGGGATGCTCCACACTCTCGTTTGCAGCGCAAGTCTGGCCATCTGTCTGTCTGTGCAGCGCTCCAGCAGCTGTGTAGAGCTGGGCAGCTTCACAGCAGTGCAGGCCCCACTCACCTTTTTGCAGCCCCTGCGTCCTGAGCCTAGGACACACCGGTGTTAATTGAGGCAACTGACTAATTTCATCTACTGTCTTACAGTCACCTTACTTTCTTTTCCTTCCCCCAAAACAGTCACTGGGTATTCCTGGATCTCTGAAAAACCCTTTTGACCATCTGACATCCCGTGACCCCAAGAAGTTCTGGACCTCTGGCCAGTGGATGACGGAGCGCAGGGGAGGCTCTGATGTTGGTACGTGTTCTGAGGTGGGAAGCAGCAGCAGCAGCCAGATGTGTTAGTGAGAACTGAGAAAATGAAACACGTGGGCAACTTATGAAGCCAGGTACCTGGCTTAGGAAACTTCAGTAGAAGTCATCCAAATCCTCTGCATAGCTCTGCTCTGTAACACCAAAAGGCCCGACTTCTGGCCACTGGCGCATGTAGCACACACAGGCAGGCACAGAGCTGTGTTCCTCATGCAGGTAACACACTGATGTCTAGCTCTATAACCTAAACCTTGAGCAAGGCAGTCAGCCCTGTCCCAGCTGGGACTGAAGAAGCATTCTTAGCTTTCGATTTTTATTCCTTGGCTAAAGTTAGTTAGTAGCATGATGGGCCCGGAAACCTCAGGACTCTGCTGCCTCCAGCTGATGAAGCTGCAGTTGGTTTCCTGGTAGAAGAAGTGAAAGGTGCAGCTGTGGAGTGGGAGCTCCAGGGTTGTGCATCATTGCAGGGCTCCTGATTCCGTAGTGCCCTTTGTTGTTCTTGGCCGTGGTAGCTTCTAAAGAAGTGGAGGCTGTGGATTACACACCGTGGTGCTTTCTGCTTACAAAGCACTGCTGTTACCAGCTGGCTGGCTGCAGCAGTCGCTGGAAAGGCTCACAGTTAAGCAGAGCATATTTCCTTTCCAGTACTTAACTCCGGCTGCATTTCTTATCCAGGGTAAATGGAAGAGATTAGCAGCTAATCCATACTCCCTCTTGATAGCAGGAGGTGACTTAAAAGAGCTGCTGCTTAAACTGAAAATCAGCATTGATTCATACAGAAGTTCCTGTAAGGCTAAGATGATCTTCTGCTTTCCTGCAGCTAACAGCACCGAGACAGTGGCCAGAAAGCAGCCAGATGGTACATATCGCCTCTATGGTTTTAAGTGGTTTACATCAGCTGCTGATTCTGATGTGACATTAACACTGGCCAAGATAGTGGATGCTGAAGGACATGTGAAACAGGTCTGTGTGATGATGGAATCTGGGGAAGGAGCAGGGCCATTCTTTTACATCCTTGTTTCATTGTAATCGAATCCTCTTTGCATGCCTTTTTGAATTGCCTCAGGGTTCCAGCAGCCTGTCCCTGTTCTTCCTGAAGGTTCGAGATGAGGAGGGGAAGCTGAACAGCATCCAAGTGCAAAGGCTGAAAGACAAGTTGGGCACGCGGCAGATGGCGACAGCAGAGCTGTGGCTGGATGGAGCTAAAGCAGAGCTGGTACATAGGGTTTCACCTTCCTCTCCAGACTGGGCTGACTTGGCGCGGCAGATTGCTCACGGGGGTTTTGGCAGTGGTACCAGCTGAAGAAGTTCTTCACCAATGGGGCTGTGTGTCCAGCAGAACTGATGAGACTTCAGGAAAAGATGGGAGGAAAGAAAAAAAAAAAAAAAAGTCTTATTAGGCTGCTCATTTCCCAGTTGCACTGGCCCAGCTGAGGGACAGCACTGTGCAACACACAGGTAGGAACATGCGGCAGGGACCAGAACTTACCCTCCTGATGCGGTCTCCAAAGCCACTTCTCTGGTCATGCCACAGGCTTGGCTGAAATGAGACAGCCATACTTTAAAACAAGCAGGTCTGTGTGGTACCTGAGGACAGACAGAGTGGAGAGCCTAGATTTGTCAACACAACTTTCCCTCAGCTGTACGTCAGCTTCCAAGGCTGTGCAAGAGATTCACACCGATTCCTTGATGCTTTCAGATCTCTGCAGAGGGCCGTGGAGTGGCCTCCATCTCCAACATGCTGAACATAACTCGGATCCACAATGTCATTGGTGCAGTGGCTTCCATGAGAAGGTGAAGGCAGCATGGCCTCCCCTCCCCGAGCTGAAAGAGCAGCTTAGCAGGACAAGGGGACGTTGCAATGCTTGGCATTGCAGCCGATTGACACCTCATGCCTTTGCAGGCACAGGGCTGGAAGCCAGCAGTGCTGGAGAAGGTTGGCCCATGGGTGGGGGACCTAGGTCTGGTGTGTTACAGCTGAGCTGTGGGGGTGGCTGGAAGGGAAGGCTCACAGGTGGAAGTTTGCTGGTCTAACTGCTGTCCCTGGCTGTATTCCCTCTAGGATGATCAGTCTGAGCAGGGATTACGCCCGTAAGCGCGTAGCCTTTGGGAAGCTCCTGAAGGACCATCCCCTACACATGCAGACAATAGCCCGGATGGAGGTAAGGCTTCTGGTAGCCAAGTGAGTCTGTTGGTGAGGAAAGAGGGCAGAGATCCTCAGCTGGGAATGAGCAAAGCCAGCCTGCCTCTGTGTGCAACAGGCAGAGGCAGAAGGCTGTCCCTGCTACAGTGAGATGTATGCAGCAGAGGGATTGCTGCATACTTGGGGGACTTGAGCTTAGATAGGCCCAGCTTGTCTGCTGGACTTCAGGTTACAGAATCATCATGGAAGTGTCAGAGTCAGAAGGGACCTCTAGAGATCATCTAGTCCAACTCCCCTAGTTATCCTAAACAACACTTACCTGGGAGCTATTCTGAGAGGAGTGCCAAAGTTCATGCATGCACTTACTATATGCCGTGAGCTCTGAAATGGGTCATTAGCATCAGAGTCCAAGCATGACACCACACTGTCCTCTACTGCAGTTATCAGACTCTTGTCCAACACTGATACAGACTTGTCCAACTTCCCTGGCAGCTCGAGCACCGGGACATGGGCTGGTTCTGCTGTTGCCAGCAGGCTTGAAGAATTCCTGAGGAGGCACTGTGCACTTTAGCTTCTAAGACAACGTGTCCTCACTTTGTACCAGCACAGTGCTGTCACCGCAGGACCCCGAGCTTGGGCTCCTTTGGGAGGAATTTCACATGTGGGCCTTCGCTCACTGCAGAATGTCTCACACCTCTGCCACAACACTGAGCTGTAGCAGCTCACTAAATCCACAAGTGGCTTCCCACCCCTTCTAAATCTTCAAAAAAGTGGCACACCATTCTCCTCCTCTCACCCAGCCAGACACTGCTTCTTTTCTTAAGCAGTGCAGCACCAGTGCTTGCCCTTGGGCTGCAACAGCTTCATGCACATTTTTAAATTGGTATTTAAAAATCTTCTTGCAAGGTGAGGGAGAGGGAAGGTGGTCAACATCTGTCAAACTCCACCTCTGAAAAAAGGGCCAGATCCTATGTAGACTCCATATACTGGTGCTTCCAGAATCACACCTTACCTGGGAAGTAATTTGCTCGGCAAGAAATCTGTCAAAGACCTTGCAGGCCCCAGTGCTCAGAGGCTGGCCATCAGATGAATGGTCTCATGTCCCTTATCCATGGAAAGGATGTGAACTTGTGACCAGGATACCTGAGAGGAACTTCAATAAGGCTCCGAGTAGGCCTGGTGAAATGGCATCGCCCCTTTCTTCAGACTAGATTGCGGTGTCCCAGAGAGGCAGCTCCAGACTGACATGTGCTTTGGCTGCTTGGGGATCTTTGTCTCTGAAGCTTTGGGGCTGCACAGGCAGGGCTGGCCCAGGTCCCAGTAGCGTGCATCCCTTCGGGACAGCCTTGTGGTGCCTCAGCAGACCAGGCTGGAATCAGCCAAGCGTAAGATCTCTTACCAGTGAACTCCCCACTTCTTGCAGGTGCAGGTGCGAGGGGCATTTCTCCTGCTCATGGAGACCGTACGGCTGCTTGGGCTTGCAGAAACCAACATGGCTAGTGAGCAAGACCAGCTTCTCTTGAGGCTGTTGGTGCCAGTCGCCAAACTGTATACTGGGAAGCAGGTATGGATTGACCAGTTTAATTCATGGGGCTGTGTGGCACATTAGCAACCACAGAGCTGGAAAGTGGAGTGATTAATACAGCAAGCGTCAAGGGCAGTGGCAGCAGGGGATACTGGCAGTGATGTCTAGCTGCAGGGCCTGCACCAAGGCTGGAGTTTGTGGGTAGGAGACTTGTCCCTTTGCTCTCAAGACCAGAGATGAGCGGTGGAATCGCGACAGAGCTAGCGCTGGCTGTGACTCTATGTGCCACAGAGGAATGCTGCTGAGGGTGCTCCGAGACCCAAGTGGGGCACTGAGCCACAGGGAGTATCTTTGCCCTAGTTAGGCATAAATTGAAGAGAAGGTGTTAATAGCCTCAGCTTCAAGGGTCTGTCCCTCTTTTGCTTGTCCTCAGCTGAAATACACAGAAGCTTATACACCATAGGGAGGTAAAGACCAGAGACTCATCCACCCATGTACCAAGCAAACCACGGGTTTATCCTTACCTGGAGAGGGCTGTATTGAGACAGACTCTCCCTGAATCTTCCTCCCAAGGTCTGGCTGCTCCTGCAGGTCCTCTCTCATTCCCTGAGCTGCTCTTCCTGCATACAACGAGCAACCTGCCAGAGCAAATCAGTGGGATCTAGTCAGTCCCGTTGCAGCAGGAACTGCTGGGTGATATCTGAGGTTTCTGGCTGCTCTTTCCCCTTGTGCAGCGTGGATCATGTCAGCTTTCTGCATTTTGCAGGCTTCTGCTGTTGCTGTTGAGGCAATGGAAAGTTTTGGAGGACAAGGCTACATGGAGGACACAGGCTTGCCGGTCATACTCCGTGATACACTGGTAAGAAAGCAGCAGGAGAAACAGGAGAAGCTCCCATGTGTCACCTTGTCCCCTGCACAGTACTCCGTGGTTGCCTATTAGAGATGAAGACAAACACAGTCCTCCCCAGGCTCACTCCTGCTGAGCCCAGTCATCACCATGAGGGGAAGGGTGCTGGGGTTGTCTCCTGTTCCAGTAACGGAGCTGGGCTCCTCGCTGTCACCAGCTCCACTCCTTTCCACTGGCAGTGAGGCAATACATCGCTGGAGATTTCCCTGGTCTCCCTTAGCTCTGCCCCATGTCTTTTTATCCTCACTTTCCCTTCGTTGCAGTAGTTCCAAAAGGCTCCTTCGTGCTTTTCCATGGTCTCTTCTGCTCCCCAGGTACTGTCTATATGGGAAGGAACAACCAATATCCTGTCACTGGATGTCCTGCGGTCCCTCACCAAGAGTCAAGGGCAGGCAATGGCTGTGTTCTTCTCCACAGTGCAGGTGAGCCCACATTGAAAGCACTGGGCAGCCTGATCTGCCCACCTTGGTGCAGTCTTACTTGGCGTTTGTGCTCCCAGCTGAGACTGGTAGGGAATAGCACCACACGGAAAGTGCAGAAGGTGTCTTACGGTTCCGCGCTTTAACTGGCACTTACAAAAGCAGAGCACAGGCAGTGCTCATTTTGAGATCCTCATGTGCTGCAAAAAATGCAGATTCTTTCACGTTGGCAGGGAAGAGTTTTGCATTGTCAGAGTTCCTCATGACAGGTCCCAATATATTTTTCATGTGAAAGAGTCACTTTCCTGAATCCAAAATAATTTTGTGGGTTTGTTTCTGAACTGGAAAAATACCACAAGACTGCTGAATATTAAACCTTCACTCGGGCTACCTACTGCATTATGGCTTTCTATTTTTACTCCTGCTGAGAAGATGGAAAGAGCCAAAGGAATTCCATCGTGGTCTCTTTAGGTTTGCTGTTCTCTGGCTTTACCTCCAGGCTGCTCTGTTAAAGGTGCTCCGGTGACAGACAGTCACGGGGAGTTCAAAGCAGCTCAGGATTTCATGAAGTTAAATGAGCATCAACTGGCGTGTTATGTCCTGTAAAGGGAGACAGGAATCAGCCTGAAGGACATGACCAGCATATCAGAGGGTATTCTCTTGGAGGTCAGGTTCTTAATCCAGATGACATTAGCCCAGATAGAGTAAGGGACTCCTGGGCATCTGGAGGGCTGGAGGTGACTATGTGAAGCCTTTGCTTTCTCATCCAGACCCTTGAGAAGGGATGGAATCATGGAGTCATAGAATCATAGAATGGTTTGGGTTGGAAGGGACCTTAAAGATCATTGAGTTCCATGGGCAGGGACACCTCCCACTAAAGGTCCTGGTCCCTGTGCTCCCTGCAGCATTGACCACTGAAGAGGTCTTTCAAAAATACATGAGCATGAGCCTCATGAGGCTCCTCCTCACCAGTTGCTGCAGTTGGCAACTTCTACGTTTCTACCCCCCAGCTCAGCTCTGTTCTATACAGAGCACCTCCCTCACCTCCAGAGATCACCGTCTTCTTACCATCCTCTCAGACAGCTTTTGATAAAGGAAAAATACCTCACACATTTCAACTGCCAGACGAGAACCCCAAATCTGCTCATAAGCAGGACGGAGCACAGCTGCTAATTAAAAAAGCCAGTAGGCCTGGCTGTTGGTAAGCAGCAGGACCGTCTGACACCGAAGGCAGCAGAGTGGAGAAGGAAAGGGGCGGGTTTCAGTCTCTAAAAATAACCTGGAAAGAAGCCGGCCTCCACAGTCTTACACTTATTAGCTAATTTAAACAAACACCCCACAAGGGTGCCATGCTGCAGCCCTCCAGCTCCTTAACAACTGCATTAAAAGAGCACAGCAATGTGATTCAGAGCAGGTACCTGCACAGCAGTAACACCAGCTATCGAGATTTATTAATTAACAAGCTCATCATTGCTCTTGCACTCCCACCAGTCATGCTGGGCAGGAGGGTGAACAAGCCAGCACTGGCTTTAAAGGTCTCCAAATTCCAGTAAGAGCCATTGCGTTTGCCATTGCTGCCACAGTGGGGCTGCCCCTGTGTCCTCGTGGCGAGGGCTGAGCTGGGAGAGTGGTGTGGATGCGCTGCCCCTGGATGTGATATATCAGAGCTGGCACATCTGGCAAATTTCTCCTGGAGTGTCTTTGGCCACCAGGCGCTGGGAAGGCAGACTGGGAGGTATTTCTGGAGAGGGCCTCTGCAGCATCAGGCAGGAACGTGCTGAACTTCTGCAACAGAATCAGGGTTTCACTCACGGGTGATAAACAACCTCTTTTTGACCTCCAGGTGTCCCAAGTCTCTGGGAGTCTGGCTCATTTCGAAACAACCTTCCCATTCCCCTCTAGTGAGGAAATAATTTAGCCCTTCATGAAGGGATTTTTACTGCTCCAATCCATTTCCTTTTTATTGATGCACACAAAACTCCTACAAGCGATTTTATGTTTGTCCATCAAGGTCCTCGGTTTGCGGGATCTGGAGAAAGCAGCACTGCTGCTTTGTTAGTGCAGCAAAGCACTTTGTCCTCTGAAGGTCCTATCTCGGGGTAACTCCCTCCCCCATCCCCACCCCCCAACCCTTCTGCCACCTCTTTTCCCTTTTATCCTCTGTGGGATGCCTCTGCTGACGGTGGGATGCCTAAAGTGGTGCTGTCATCTAGGAGCAGCAGCCCAGGCTGGTAATTATCCTCAGGAAAAGGTAAAGAGGGAGAACTTCCTCATCCTTTGCACGATGTGATTATGAGAGGCCGAATTTACTCCGGGCAAGTTTGTTCCAAACCAGCCTGGCCAGAAGTAATTATTTAGTCTGCAAAATCTCAGGAGGACGCAGGAGGAGAAGAGTGAGAGGGAGCCCTGGATTCCAGCTCAGCTCTGCAGGGAGCTCAGGTGGATACTGTGCCCAGGCAGTCGTTTCATGTTACACTAAAACTTTATTAGCTGGGATTTTGAGCCAGAGCATCGGGTGCCTTGTAGAATTCAATTACAGCCTGAGAAGTGACTCTAAAGCGGCACCGGGGAATGACTTGATTATTGCATTTTAGTCCCTTTAGGTGAGGTCTGGCCACGCAGCGGTGTGGTGGGGTTTGTGGCCTCTGGCAGAGAGCTCAGCATCAGCTCTCTCACCCGTCAGGAGCGGCTGCGGAGGGCTGACAACTCTAGCTGTAAATCGGCCCTACAATCTAAGGCACGTGACGGTGTTTTCAGGTCCTTTTCAGACCATAACCACAACTTTAACACAGCAGGAAACAAATCTAGGTTATTCAAGTGAGACTTAGGTGTTTGTGTAAAGCATTAATACGAGACTTGGGCTTCTAGCCCTGTTTTGGATGTTCTCCCTGGTGCTGTATTTTAAAATGCTCGCAATTAATCTTGTAAGTAAAAAACGTGCTGACAACCTTGCTCGGTAGCGTGTGAGAGCAAACAAATGAGAGGCATCTTAAGATTCCTCAGTTAAAAAAAAAAAAACACCTAAAGAAATCAGAAAAACCAGAGCTCTAAAGCACTTTTGCTCTGATGATTTCAGCCAGACAAGATCGGTGCAAGGGGCAGAGCGATGCCGGTAACTCGGGGTCGGGGGGGGGGAGCTCAGTTACACCCCGCGGGAACCGGAGCGGATCAACACGTGGGAGAGAAAACGGGAGCTGCTTCTGCTTCTGCTCCCTCCCAAACGCAGGGCACAGGGTGGAAAAAGCCAGATTGATCTTTCAGAAGATTCAGTGCTTTTGGTTAGGAAAGGAATGAGTGTAATCTGAGGGGAAAAAAATAAAAAAAAAAAAAGAGAATACAATGTCCTTTATTCCCATAAGGTTAAAATAATGGTTTTATATTCCCAGGTCTTTAACCCTTAAAAATCAAGCCAGGGCAGGATGTTGGTGCCCCAGATCTCCTCTCTGTGCTTGGCCTGGGTGATGCTGGCTTCCACCCAAGCTGCTGGGAATACATTTATGCCTTTGGGATCCTTCATCCTCGTTAGCAACAAGCTCTGAGCTGCTTTTAAAACATCTTATTAGCATTCTGGGGGCTGGAGGGGGGGGGAAAGGGGGAAGGGGGGAGTGTTCTTTGGCCTTTATTTTGGCACCAGACGTAACTGCTTTAGCCATGATGTTTCTCTCTTTGTAGAGCATATGGTGGGAGTATTTATGCCCCGCTTTGTCCAGAGCACAGAACAGCCTCCGTTGAGGAGTGTGTTTTTCTTGCCTTACCGGGCAGAAACCCCAGGGCAGGGGTGAGGCAGGGGGTGGCAGCAAACAAAACGGGGCTCAGCTCGTGCAGTTGGGGTCCTGCTGCGCCAAGCAGCTCTGTTTTCACAAGGAACTGCCTAATCAGTTAAGTGCTGAAAGCCTCCAAAACCATAAAAAAATATAACTATTAGTTCTGCGCAGAAGATAATTACAGGCTTTAGCTTCGTAAATAAGCTGCAAACGAGACTAATTAATGGAAAGCACCTCCTACCACCTGCTATGCTACTTAAATATGTAACAGGTCCTTTTTGCTGTCCCACCTGAGGCAATCCTTTGGTTCTGCTGTGGAGAGGGGGGTTTGAGTAGTGTGAAGATGCCATGGAGAGAGGGGTTTGAGTAGCACAGAGATGTTAGGGCAGCACACGGGGCATCAGTGAGGGCAGGGCAGTGCCACCTGGGGAGGGAGGGGACACACACACAGGGTCTGGGGGTCAATGACAGCCGTGTGGGTGACAGCTGGCTGCTCCTCCACCTGGGGGACTTCAGGGCTGTCACCCCAGCAGCTCCGTGCAGAAGGGCATGCTCTACTCGTTGGATCCCAGAGGAAAGGCCAGGTCCTGCAGGTTGCACCCAGGCAGCCATGGAGAGGGCACCTCAAAAGAGCGACTCTTTTAGCCTCTGGGCAGAGCATCGCTTGTGCTTCCATGAGGTTTCTGGAGAAACAGCAGCTTAGCTCAGCCAGGGAGAGCTTTTAGGCACCCTTAAATGCCAGACATCCATCAGAAGAGAGCCACTCTGGTGCCGGGGCATTGCCCACTGACACCACTTGCAGAGAAAAGCTCCTTGAAATCTGAGTTTTCCTGCCCGGACAGAGCTCTGGCTGTCCATCTGAATGGAAGTGAAAACATAAAAAGGGGGGGGAGGTCACACATAATTAGAACCTGGAAGGTCCCATATAGTTAGAAACTGATACAGGTACGGAATTAGAGAGAAGTGGGGATGTGAGTAACTGGAAACAGCAGCGAAAACAGGGCCTGGCTGCCAGGAATTTTCCTTTTGGCCACATCCCCTTTCCCGCTGCCGTGCTCTGGTCACTGCCCCCGTGGCAGTGGAGTTACAGCCACCTTGATTTCAGCAGCTTGTTAGTTGTTGCTGGGTGTGCTCAGGCTTTCACCAGCCCCGTTTCCTCGCAGAAGGTAAATAACGCTGTCATTTTTCCTGTGATTGTTTTCTTTGCAGAAAAAGCTGGAGCTGGCTTCGAGCTCTGCCAAACTGGAACCCGCCGTGAAGCGAATGCAGGATGCCATCAGCAGCCTCGCACGGTTCACACAAGCAGCTGGTGTGAAGGGGGCACTGACCATGGAGCTGGCAGCAAGAGACTTCTCCTACAGCCTGGCAAGGGTCTACACAGGTAGTGGGAAAGACAGAAACGATGCATTTCAGATGAGGAAAGAGCTAGGTATTGCTCCTAGAGTGGTTTCACACCTTTGGGGTAAAGGGTGGAGTTTTAAAGAAAGCTCAGTCCTCACCATCATAGACTCAGAATGGTTTTGGTTGGGAAGGGTCCTTAAAGCCCACCCAGTGCCACCCCCTGCCCTGGGCAGGGACACCTCCCACCAGACCAGGTTGCTCCAAGCCCCCTCCAACCTGCCCTTGAACCCCTCCAGGGATGGGGCAGCCACAGCTTCTCTGGGCAACCTGGGCCAGGCTCTCACCACCCTCACACCAAAGAACTTCTTCCCCACATCTCAGCTCCATCTCCCCTCTTTCAGTGTCAAACCCTTCCCCCTCATCCTATGGCTCCCTTCCCTGACCCAGAGTCCCTCCCCAGCTTTCCTGGAGCCCCTTGAGAGACTGGAAGGTCTCCATGGATCCTTCTCTTCTCCAGGCTGAACCCCCCCAACTCTCTCAGCCTGTCCTCCCAGCAGAGGGGCTCCAGCCCTCCCAGTATCTCCGTGGCCTCCTCTGGCCCCGCTCCAACAGCTCCATGTCCTTCTGCTGTTGGTGGCCCCAGAGCTGGAGGCAGCACTTGGGGGGGATCTCCCCAGAGCAGAGGGGCAGAATCCCCCCCCTTGCTGGCCACGCTGCTGGGGATGCAGCCCAGGGTGCAGGGGCTTTCTGGGCTCCAGCACACGCTGCTGGGGCGTGTGGAGCATCTTTCAAACAGAGCCAGCTCAGCCTGGGAGGTGCTGTTGAGAAGTAGCCACCACCCACTTTCCACAAGTCCTTGCTCCCTAAAAGCCAGAGCCTGGATCGCTGACACCTCCTGCTCTTCCACAGGAGCTCTTTTAATTGAACACGCAGCTCGGCCTGGTGCTTCCCCCACAGACATTTCTGCTGCTCGAAGGTAAGTGCAAACCTCCTCCAGCCCTGATTCAGATGATCTCTTGCAGAATGCAGCAGGCTTTGCTCTGCCTCTGCAGGTCTGACCCCCTGCCACGGTGAGAGCCAAACTTTTTGGAGACAAAGAGCACTGGGGGTCGGTTGCTGTCAGCACCACGGCTGTTCCCTGCCGTGGGGAACCTCTGTTCTCGCAGCGCGGATCCAACGTGGTCAGACCCCCAGTGCCTGTGTAACGGGGCTGGGACAAACCGGCTGCGTTCTCTGCTCAGGTGGTGCAACCAGGAGCTGTGCCCTGCGGCTGCAGAGCTGGAGAACAGCAGCTACGAGGCAGAGGAGGTTCTCCTGGACAGCGCGCTGGTCTACGAGGGCAGCCCTGCCCACAGCAGCAGGCTCTGACCCACCAGAGGTAACCGGGAAACCCGGAGAAACAGGAAGTGGGGGGTGATCCACAAAAGAAACCCCACCTCCTCAGAGCCTGGCAAGTTCCAGGTGTGGTGGGGACGTTCCACCAGGGGTCTGGCCACGTCCTTCTGCACTTCCCTCAGCTCCTTCCACCTGAGGTTTCACTGCTTCTGTGCAGGCGCCGCCACCCAGAATGGGTCCAAGTTGCTGAAACGTTCTTACTGTGCTTTGGGCAAAGAGTGAAGGATCAAATGCAGAGAATGACTTGAAGCAGCAGCTCTTCAAGTGCCAACTGGTGTTCTTTTTTCAAAAAAAAAAAAAAAAAAGCAACCAAAACTGAACTGAAAATTATCTAAAGCTGATTAAATACAGAAAAAGCACCATTTTCCCCTGTTCACCTTCTTGCTGTCCAGTGTTACACGTGCTCCTCCACCCTGGCACTGGCTGGGGTCGGGCTTCTCTTCCAGAGCAACCTCTAACCCCCTGTGGCTGTGAGGCCATGGTCCCTTTGTACAGACTACCCCAGGGGCAGTGCTGGGCTGGGCCCAGGGACCCCCCAGCTCAGCAGGTCACCTCGGCAGCTTGTTGGACAAAACAACGGCTTTGCAACCCAAATTTTTCTTACCCAGCCAAGGCTACTGTAGTCACAGGATCATAGAACAGTTTGGGTTGGAAGGGACCTTGAAGCCCACCCAGTGGCACCCCCTGCCCTGGGCAGGGACACCTCCCACCAGACCAGGTTGCTCCAAGCCCCCTCCAACCTGTCCTTGAACCCCTCCAGGGATGGGGCAGCCACAGCTTCTCTGGGCAACCTGGGCCAGGCTCTCACCACCCTCACACCAAAGAGCTTCTTCCCCACATCTCAGCTCCATCTCCCCTCTTCCAGGGTTAAACCAGCTTCTGTCTGGCTCAGTGTATGTTCTGCCTTGTCTCAGACAAGCTTTGGTTTTATTTTCAATTAACCTGGAGTGGAGGTTTTTCCCCCCCATGGGTGCTGTTGGGCACCTCATCGCCGCTGATGCTGCCGGCTCAGCTCCCCATCAGCCCCAACGGCCGCGAAACAGGCTCTCGCCCCGCTGCACCTCAGCCAGAAATTTGCAGAAATCTTGGTACTTGCAGCTCTGTAAAACCTTAAAAAAAAAAAATAATCATTTTCTTGATTTTTTTTCTTAAGAAAATGAAAGGTTTTCTTATTCTCTGTGAACTCCCGACATCCTCCACCAAAGGGAACACCACAAAATCGCTGATGCTGTGCTCCTCTGCACGCTCAGCCCCTCGTCTTCACGCCCGTGGGGTATTACCCCCCCGTGACTAAAAGTTTTTTAATTAAGAAGTTGCTAATAACGGAAGAATAACAGTAACAGAACAACGAGAGTCAGAATGTGGAGCCAGCACCCCAGGGCCTTCCACTGCAGCATTTCTCATCCGCGCTTTTCGGTGGAGAAACAATAGTTGGGTTTGAAAAAAACCTCCTCTGTCACTGTTTGGTGTCAGAGACCTCCCAGGTGTCAAACGCGGGGTCAAAAAATGAGGAGAATTGGGAAAAGAAGAAGAAAAAACACAGGGCTCCGACCGAAACGCTGCCGGCAGCGGAGCCCGTCGCCGGATCTGTTCCGAGGGAGGGCGGGAGGTGATAAATGCGCCGCAGAATGAAAACCACCACATTTCCCCTGCGCTGGAACTGTTTGCGGGAGCTGCTGATAAACCACCAGGAGCCTCCCTTCCCACCGAGCGCTCGGCTCCGAAGCCCTGGGCTCTGGCCATCCTCTCCCATGGGAATTTTACACGGGTTGGCAACACTCAAATTACCTTCTCCCAACTTAAGGAGCAGTGATTTGCCGGAAAATAAGCCCCGTGAACCGCCCCGATGAACAAAACACCCGGGACTGCACCAGCATCGCCGGGCAGGAAAATTACAAATTTATTAAGACCTAAATATTGACTCTGAGGCTACAGCAGAATAAATGCTGTTACCAGCAAAGAGGCACCAGGGGCTGCTGCAAACTGCTCTCAAAGCTCTGCCCGTTTTAAAACCTTTCAACGGTCTTGGAGCAGTTGATCCAGAACCAGGTGTCGTTTTTAATACAAATGTCACCCCCCAAAAAAACAAAAAACCCCCAAAGTACAATCGACTGCGCCACCAGTGCAAGGTGAAAATCATTAAAAAAAAATCATTTAATAACCTACTGATGGGAAATCGGTGTAAAAAGCAGAGTTGTTACTAAGATAGAAACTTCAGCAGCATTTTAAAAAAAAGTGAATGTCCAAAGAATGTGGTAACGTGACATCCTGGAATGTAACAACCCGAGCTCCGATGTGGGGAAAACAGGACAGGAATTGGTTCCTCCCCTGCCCAGAACCGGCCTGTGGGTACGGCGTGGGGCAGGACAGACGGGCACAGCTCACTCTCCTTCTGCCTCTCTGCTCTCGAGCTGGCAGGTTCCTTCGTTAACCAAAAAACCGACCTGAATTGGGAAAAAAAAGCAGCTTCCTCCTGCGGGGACTGGGGTGGTGTCCCCACCCCCTGCCCTTGATGGCATCCAACACCCCCTTCCCCCTGAGAACTGAACTGAAGGGGTCCCTCAGAGGAAAAACCTTCCGGAGCAGCGTCAGCTCTGGCAGTGCAGCCTGTGCCCTGCCTGGGCAGGGGCTGTCCCCCACCCTCCTCGTTCCACACCAAACACCCAAAATTGCTGCTTTTGTCTCTTAATCCAGAACAGTCCTTCCACGGAGGAGGCCAGGAGCATTCCCACCATGGAACCCAGCCCTGGGTAGCACCTGATCCCCATCCTGCTGCCTTCACTCAGCATCATCTGAGCTTCTCCCACCACAAAACGTTCTTCTGCCTGACCCTGGGCAGGGTGTTCTCAGCCTCCAGGCTCCACCAGAGGGACAGTCAGAGAACGACCACGGAATCCCTGCACCCGCCGCCTGTTAAATTGCTCTGAAGCTGCTCAGGTTTCCTGCGCGGGGCTCTCCGTGCCCTTCATGGCTTCGTAACGGCTCCTGGTGCGGGCTCCATCCCGCGCCGACAGCCTTTCCTGGGCTGTGGAGCTGTTCCCAACACCTCCTCACCNTCACCCACACAGTTAATTAAGCTGTGACCAACTCCCTGCCACAGAATGGCTCCTGCGCCATCTCCCCCGGAGAGGCCAAGCTGGTCCCTGTCCCTCCTCTGGGGACCTTTGGTTCTCAGATTGTCCCATCTCTCAGCAAGGCTCCCGAGAAGCCGCACCAAACGCCTGCGCGGCAGGAGGTGGTTTCACAGCCCAGACCAGCTGCTGCCCCCCCCCGGCGCTGGAGGCCCTTCTGCAAAGTACCTGGTTTAGGTTTTGCAGGAGTTAAAACCTTCTCCCCCCGCTCCGCGGGGAGGACACAGAGGAGCCTGAGAGCACCGACCAGCTCCTCACGCCCGCAGAGCCACGGGTTACCCAGGGAGCTCTTTGAATAACTCTGGGGTGAAGGGGAGTTCTACAAACCCCCAACTCCGGGGCGTCACCAAAAACCTCTGCCGTTCCTTCGCTGTGCAAACCCCGCGAGGCTTTGTCGCTCTTGAAGCTGTAAATGCCACCCCCTCTCCCCCTTCCAGCCCCGATCCCGGCTCTGCCCGGAGTCTGCGGTTGCAGTTGATGAAATAATTCCCAGGGGATTATAAAGCAACGGTGCAGAACACCTTGTAATTGGAACGGGCCTGTCCCAAAGGAACTCCCGGTTCGCTCAAGGAGCTCTTTGGTCCCATCAACCCCCCCCCGAATTCAGGGCAAATCCTTTCTCCTGACTGCAAATATGTAAGAAAAGCAGCCGGGGAGGGAGCGAGAGCGTGTGCCAGGGGAGCGGCTGAAAGAAGCAGGAGGCCCAAGGAAATGAGAAGGATCAGCCCCTGGTGCAGGAGGAGACTCACAGGACAGGCAGCAGTTGGGTTTTCCACCGTGTTAAGGGGGGTGTGTGTGTTTAAGATGAAAAGAGGTTAAAACCCGAGGGCATTGGGTTTCAGAAGAGCCCCTGCTCCGCCACCCGGCAGGGAGGGGAAGGCCCCCGAGACACCAGGGTCGGGTGAAGGGACAAAGGAGGAGGAGGTTGCGGGTGTCTCCTTCCCCCTCCCTGGGAGTCTTGCGCCAGGAAAACCAAGCTTTGTGGGTTTTAATCCTAAACTGAGGAGCAGCCGTTTGTTATTGCTCACAAAGCCAGGCAGCGGGAAGGAAAAGCAGGAGAGGGCCCTGCTGCGGCCTCCCTCTCCGAAGGCCTCGGTGTTTCTGCTGAACCTCAAATACATCCCCTGGGAAGGGCAGGAAAGAAAAATAAAGAATATAGGAAGTGCATTAGCAAATGCTCCCATGCAAAAGTCTAAACTTTATTCACTTTTATTTATATATTTAACAATTCTAAAGTATTTACTTCTCGCTTTGACAAAAATGAAAAATATAGGAGCACTTTACTCTCTTGAGGAGAGGAGGGTTATATGTACAGCTACGGAGAGAGACTGCTTCCTCCTTTACATACAAAGAAAAATAATATTAATTAAAAAAGTGCTTCATCAATCAAAAAAAGGACTAAGAGCTGCAAGCGTTTATTCACACTGTACATCACAGACCCCCAAAACCCGTATCAAAACCTCTTGGCACCTGTCGGCAG
>VXBJ01001810.1:46196-87361 GCA_013400055.1 Nycticryphes semicollaris | reverse complement strand
CCCACTAAAACCACCCGCACGTTCCATTTTGTCCTGGGAATCTTGTGCTTGCGCCACTGCAGCCTCAACAAGTCCTTTGGGAAAAGGGTGGGGGAAGTTCAAAGCTAAAACCAAACCACCGTTTCTTTTCCCCATCAGCCCTCACCAATACCCCCAGATGGTTTCCTTGGTGTGACACTCGCGTGGGTTCACACCACTGTGATGTTCCTGGGAAGGGAAGTGCTCCTTTCCCCAGGTTTCTTAAGATTGTTGAGCTTTTTGTGTTTAAAATCCTCTGATACTCCGGCAGGGTTAGTTTGTTCTTGAGGATATCACCAGAGAAACCTCTAACTCTGTCGGGGCGATGCCCTGGGAAGCAGGATCTGCGTCTCCTCCCAGCCCAGCCCCACGGAGCGGGCTCTAGGGAAAGGGGACAAGAACCTACCCCTCATTCCAAACCAGATACTCCATGAGGTGACCTTAAAAGCAACTCGGATCCCGACAGGAGGGAGAAGGAGAATCCATGATGTATTGTAGGATTTGCTAAAATCCTCTGGAGCACTCCCTGGAGCACAATGGGCAGAGACTGGAGGAGGGGGGAAGATCCAGCACCAGAGGCCCTGGGGAGGGTCTGGGCCCGGGGAAAGCCCCAGCGGCTCCAAGCCGTTGGGTGGGACATTCTCATTAAAGTGCGAGTCTGGGCAGCAGCAGGAGGGGCCCCGACACACACCCTGCTCCCAGCACAGCTTCTGCACCCAGCAAACCCCCCCCTGCAGCCGGGGCGAGGACACCAGTGGAAGGTCTTCTCCCTTCCCACCAGGTTTTCAATAATGGATTGTGTTACAGAACTCCAGCGAGAGGCTCCCGGGGGGCAACACCCGCCTGGGAGGGGCATCGCCCCCTTCAATCCCCTTCTCAAGCGCCCGGGGGCCGATGGGGACAGAACACCTGGATTGTGTGTGCGAGGGCAGAGTGTCCCCCCAGGGGCGGAAATCCCTTTGGATTTCCCTTCCTGCAGAGCCAGGACAACTAAAGCCCACTCTAAGAACAGAGAGGGAGAGCGAGCTCCCGGGAAAGAGATTCCCGTTCCTTCTCTAGCAGCAGCAGCAGCAGGTTCCCAAACAGCAGTTTCTCGTTGGGACACGAGAGGAGTGATTGAAAGCACGAGCACTGACGCTACAGGCCTTCCTGCTCCACACCCCGGCCGGGCTGATGCCCCTCGTCTTCTTTCCTCCCCAAACTTGTCCGTCTGACACAGCTCAGCAGCGGGGACAGTGAAACGTGGAGGGGAAACCTGGTTCTGGCGCCAGCTCCCTTCCCTGCTTCCACAACCTTCCAGCAAACAAACATATATATATATATATTATTATATATACACACGCACGCGCGTAGACACATACACACAGGTAGGAGCGGAAGGGAAGGGGGAAGAGCTGGAAAAGGAGGATCCCACAATCCAGCGGTACGTCCCGTAGCTCTGTCAACGCCAAGCAGCGTTCCAGGCCCCAACCTCCAAAGTGCAGGGGCTCCCGCCTCTTCCCGGCCTTGGCCCACCCAGAATCCGCTTTGTCTGACGGGGAAGAGTCAAGCCCCAGCTGCTCCCCGGCCGCTCAAGAGGCTGGGACTTCAATTCGAGGTGGCAGTGATGGGTTTGTCCAGTTCGAGGTCAAGGCTGGAGCCGCTGGGGTGCAAGCTGCGGTAGCAGGATTTGCAGACTCTGCTGGGTTCGAAGAGCTGCTGGCTGGGAACGGGCACCTTCTGGTTACAGCAACTGGAGCAGAACACGTTTCCACAATTCCTTGCGTCAGGAAGAGAAGAGAAAGGGAAAAGATTACAAGCCGTTGGAGGAAGTCGCTTTGAGTGATAACTTACTGGGTGAGCGGGGACGGGGGTGAGTCCCAGGGACCGCAGTCGTTGCTCCCCAAGCACCAGGACGGGGGCACAGACTCCAGCGCCTGCGCCCTGAGCTCTGGGTGAGGGGCAGCAGAGCAGAGCACAGAGTGACCCACGGCTCCTCACACCTCCCTGCAGCACGAGGCTCTCTCACGCCGGAGGGGACTCCCCTTGCCCTCACGCGGGGCTCTCGCCATGTCCTGTCAAGGAGCCCAGGCTCCTCACTGTCACCACCACCCCGGGGGACACAGGAGGGGCTGAGGGAGAACAAACAAGGGGCCCCGCTCCGCAGTGATGGGGGCAGTGGGTGCCCGGGCCCCCGCTCCCAGCCTCGCCTCGCGGATTGGACACTGCGCTCCCAGGAGGAGTCTCCGCTGCTTCGCTCTGCTGCGGGTGGGTGCTGCTGAGCACCAGCACAGAGACATTCCCTCCTCTTCCTCCCAGGAGCGCTGAGGGGGACGGGGAAGCGCAGGACAAATGGGGGGGAGGGAAAACAAAATAAATATTAAATCCAGTTTCTGCCGATGGGATCCTCCCGCTGCCCCAGCACCACGGTCCCTTTTGCGGCGTTCCTGGCAATCCCAGGCTTCTGGGTAAAACCACGGAGTCCCCAGGGATCATGCAAAGCCAGGAGAAGGACAGCCGGGGCAAGTTCATGCTGAGGGAACGCGGTGAGGCTGTGGCAGGGGGAGCGGCTCACACGCATTCCGGCCAGAGGGCAGCTGGTGCAGGACACACTGGCTCATGCACCTCACAGGGATAAAAACCTGGCAAAATAATCACCTTCTCCTCTCGCAGCCCCCACCAAAACCTCCTGCTGCTCAAGCTCGTGAGCACCGCAGCGCCCTGGCCCCCTCCTCTTAAGGAAACACCCCTCCCCCCCCGCCCCGGTTCCTTACGGAGCTCAGAACAGCACCCTGGAACCTGCCTCTGCAGCGCTCCCTCCTTGGCATCGGGATCCTGGGCCATCACTGCTCTCTGCTAGCAAAGATCTGCTGCTGCCACAGAGAATTCTGCCTCCACCCACCAGCTTTGATTCATCCCTCCTTGCCAAGAGACAAGATTTCCAGCTGCTGGGCACCGACAGGGAAAGAGTCAGCGGAGAAATCCCATTTCTCGCTTCAACGGGCTCATTTTCTCCCAGCTCCAGCTCGCTGGGGGTTGTTGTTGTTGTTGTTTCACGCTCCTGTGACAGGTGACCGTGCTCAGAAAAAGCTCCAAACAACTCGCTCTTCCCGTTGCGGTGCTCCCTCTGCTTCGCTCGGGAGGTCGGAGGGAGACGTTAAAAAACCACGCAGGAAAAGCCAGCTCCCTCCTTTGAGGGAGGGCGACTGTTAAAAATCACACTGCTGATAGCTCAAAAAAATAAAAAATAAAAAAAATCAGGGGTATTTATCCATTTCTGGGTGATACGAAGCCTCCGCCAGCTCGGCGTCACCCCTCGCTGCCACGGGATTTCTCCAGCCCTTCTGAAATAAGTGGCCGTTTCTCGCGGCCGAGCAGCGCTGAAACTGTTCGGTACCACATGGATCTCACCCCAAACCCACGGGAAACTAAATAAATGAGAAACCCACACGGCTGCACTGGAAGGGCAGGCTCTCCTCAGAAGTGGAGCATTCTGTTACTCACACACACACACACACACACACGATGTCACTGGAGTGAGGGTTAGTGTCACCCGTGTCCCAGTTTAAGCTACCGAAAACCAGTCCTTAAAGGCTTTTCTGTGGAGAGAGGGTCGGTTTATGGGGATGAAACCCCCTCCATGCTGCGTTGTGGTGACTTCCAGGCAAGTGAGGAACACGGGGGGGGAGGTGGGGGACACAGAGCCCAGGTTAGTCTGGAGGAGTTACCAAGAAAGGACAGACGGACAACAGAGAGCAGCTGCTGTAAATGCTCACCAGATCTGACCAATGCCTTCAATGTCCCTGCAAGGAGGGGAGAGAGAGCTCAGAGGGGAGGGGGAAAAGAAGCAAACGGGGGGCAAACGAAGGAACTGCCTGGTTTTATCCCGCTCAAGGCCTCACAGTCCATGGGTTTCAGCCCATTCTCCCTGCCAGGCGGGCGGCAGAGCGGACTGGTGCTGACCACAGGGGTTTGGAAAGGGGAATACGTGGTTTTCTTACTGGTCACCATTCCTTACTGGTCTCTGCCACAAACCAGCAGGGCAGCCCAGCACAGGCAGGTGAAAGCTGAAGGAATAAAGACACCGCAGGGAAATTTGCAACCAAACGGGAAACCCTGAGTCACTTTTGCTGTCGGGGTGTCCTGGGGGACATCCATGTGCCAGGGGGACCCCAGAGCCCAGCCCCGGGACATGGAACTGGAGGTGCCAAAGGCCACGTGGGTGCCTTCCACAGCAGGTACCACAGGGAGAAGGAAAAGCCCATTTGAACTCTTATCAACCCCTTCAGATACGTACAGTGCTTAGTAATTACACTCTGCAGCCGAAGCCTTAAGCCAAATTGGCACAAATTACAGTGGACATGGGAAAAAAAAAGAAGATAATCAAAGCCTTTCAACTCCTCTTCCTTCTGCCCTGGGTCTGTCTTTACGAGACGACTTAAATGGAGCAAAACACAAAATGGGACCACAAACCAAGGAAGATGTTTATAATTCTCTACGACTTCAAAAACCCAGTGAAGCATCCAAATGTGCTGCCATTGGGTGAAATGATGGTTCTTGTAACGGCCTTCTCATGTCCAGAAACAAGGAACAGGGATTTATTTGAAAGAGAGCTCAGAAACCTGAGCTTCTCTGACTCTACCCAGAGTATGAGCCCATCAAAAGGCCTCTGCCACCTGCTTCTCATTAAGCCCCTGCTGCCTGCATTAGCTGTGGCAGCCTCTGCTGGCAACAAGTTTGGCAAAGAATAATCCAGAAAGCTTCTCTTTGACATCAGTGTCCTCTGCAGGTTCTTACACCAGCAGCTGGAACGGGAAGAGCGGTGAGGGAAGGACAGGAGAGGGTTTGCAGCCAGTAATGGGAAGAAGATGGTATCTGTAGAGTTGCAGTGTTGGATTCTTGAATGCAGAGATGACAAACCAGTATTTTTTATTATTTACATCCTCTTAAAAAGCTAAACAGCTGCCTCCAGATCCAGCTTGAGGAAAAAAGGTGGGATCTATGTAGGCTGGGGGGAGGGGAGAAGAGACCAAATCAAGCTTTTTAAATATAGACTCTGCGTGAACTTGAACCCAACAGGAGAAATGACTGTGTCCTGCCAAACTGCTGGGCTCCTTTGGGAGCATCCATGGTCCTGCCCTAAAACTCTGCCATCCCTCCCTGAGCGAGGAACTACATGTCAAAGAAACCCCTTTACTGGTGGAACGGGAGAGGGGACAACTCTGTGCCCCTCTCCTCCCCACCCCCCCCTTGCCCTCCCTCCTCTGCCAAAGCCCTGCTCACCTGCAGTGGTGCTTCCGACTGGCCAGCCAGAACGTACTGTCACAGCCGTAGCAGTGTGCTGCAAGGTGGTCTGGGAGCCACCGCGTCACCTGGGGACAGAAAAGACATTTATCAAGGAGGGGACAATACACCAGAAACAAACCCATCTTGTCTGAGGTGAGGAATTCAGCGTTTGTTCTGTTTTAAGAGCACAAACTCAGCATCTGCACCAAAGACAGAGGGCAAAACCCTTCCCTTTGTAGAGAGAACAAATACTCTAAATTCCCCTCAGACAGAAATCAAGAAGTCCAATCCTTGGTTTTTTCACGTGCTTTAAAAATATCCAGGCCAAGAATATTCACCAAGTGTGTGCACACCTACAGCTGCTTTAGCTACCATCTCTTCCCCAGCTTCTCAAAGGCAGCAGAGGGCTCATAGGCACAGGTACTGGTATTTAAAGTACGAGAGACAAGCGAAACGCAAGGAGGAGTGCTCCCCAAGAAGTGGCAGGTGACCAAAGGCCGTAGGGATAATTTGAATTCAGAATATCCCATCCTACCAGCAAGAATGAGCGATTTATGGGGGCGTTGGTCTGTACCTCTGTGTCCTGTTTATCCACCTGCTCCCAGCTGGCTTCAGAGAAAATCTCTGTGCTGCAGCGAGACAAGCAGTTCTGATCCAGATTGCTTTCCGAGTCGGGGATAGAAGTCTGTTGGCAAACAAACACAGCTGAACAGAACCCTCCCAAGATCCCTACTTCCATACAAATGAAAATCCAGACACTCGGGGGGGTGTGTCTCCCTCTGAGGGCGAATGTCACAGCCGGCAAATGTCCCCTCCCCTCCAGGGCACAGGTGCTTTTTGCAAAGGCGCTAGAAACGCCATGCACTGAAGGGGGTTGCACAGTGCAGAACTGCAAAAAAAAAAAAAAACCCACAAAACCACCCAAACCATGCAAAAATAAACAAAAAAAAAAAACCCCAACAGGTCAGGTCGTGACCTTCCAGACGATGGATTTGAAAATGGATTTGTAAAACGGGTTTTAAATCTCTTCTCTGATGCGTTAAGCACAGAGGGCTGGCAACGGTGTGGGTGATTAACCAAAAAAGTGCCAATTTCATGGTGGCATTTCCTTTCCAAGGCTGTTTCACTTTCAAAATTAATACTAGTACAACATATATAGCCTTGTGCCTGCAAAAATGTTGGAAAGCACAAGCCAAATCACGCATGGGAAACTCAGAATTTGAGCCATAAATATTCCATACAAATATATTTGGGGGTGGGGGGAGGAATAATGCCTCCTTAACGCAGTCTAACCAGGTAATGTTGTATTTTAACTGACTTAAAAGTCAGACAACACTTAAAATACATTAAAAATAGCAAGAAATCTGGAGTTAATGCCTTTCTGTGCCCAAGAAACAGGCAAATCTGGAGCTCCAGAAAGAAACCTCTCACTCCCAGGCTGAGGCACAAGCAGAAGGCAGAGATCAGACTCTTAAGAATGGTGGATTTTCTCAAGGGACCCCCAACCCTGCACTGCACTTTGTGAAGGCCCTTCAAAAAAAAGGGGAGAATAATGAAAATGAAGCCAAATCACCAATTTCCCCACCCCCCAAGGAATCCAAGCTTTTCCCAGTGCTAGAAGCCACACGGATTGGAAAGGGATGCCCAAAGGAGCACCCAGTGCTGTTATCTCTGATGGGAAAAGCCATGAAGGCTCCAAGAATTTCTCACCCCCAACGTACCTGGGACTATCCAGCACCTCTGCCACTTCTAACAACGGCACATCACATGCACAAAAGCTGGAAACCTCTTTGAATTGAGTTTTTCTGCAGATACAAGCTCTGTCTCAGGGGCCCTACATCTGCTGGCCTTCCCCTTCGCGCTCTCTCCTTCCTCCCCTGCCTGTTCCCCAGGGATCTCTCCCCCTCTTAATTTCTTTGATTTAATAATCCTGGGCCTTTCAAAACCCAGTTTTTGCAGCACCTGCAGAGTTGCTCCACGCACGAAGGGCTCTACAGAACAGAAGTCCTGCTTGTTTCTCTGAACCAGAGAGAATTCAAACAACGGAGAGCAACTGACTGTATTTCTTTTGACTTTTTATCGTTATTTATTACTCAAAAGAGAGGAGAAATTCTGTAAAAAACAGGCAGGGGAGAAGCAATTTAGAACTCCCCCCCCCTGCCCCGAGACATACAAGCAATCTTGCTAGATCTTGAGATCTTGCATTTGGGATTATGCTTATTTAATTTTTCATTTTAAAATTTCTTTTGCACCCCCAACTTAGTAGATGGTTTCACTGCTACAGCAATTCCCACACTGCATTTGAATCACGCCTCAAACTGAAGTCTCTACTTCAAACGCTTCCGAGTACAAATCACAGTTTAAAAGCTGCCTTAAAACTCCTAATTTGTTGAGGAAAACCCTCATAAGGCTGGTACAAAGGCTTGTAATTTATTCCTGCTAACGAGCCGGGAGGAGCCCAGCCGTCAGGAAAGGGGATGGATTGAAGTCCCAGGTTTGAGCAGCCGCTGCTCAGAACAACCTGCAGAGCTTTGCAAGAGCCTGCAGGGCCAAGAAGATGAGCTCCTCTCGGAGCTGGGAGTCTGGTGAGATCCAGCAGGTGGTCACTAGCCCGCTGTCTCCAGCAGTGACCCCGTTACCATTTCACTTACCACTTCGTCTCCATAGTCGCCGTTGAGCCGGAGGGAGCTGTTGAGGAACTGGCTTTCCAACCGGCTCTTCAGCTCCTGCACTTGCTTCTTCAAGGTCTCCACTTCTTGCTGGTGGCCCGTTTCTATCTGGCGCAGGCGCTGCTGGATAACATCAGTGTAGACGGGCATCCCATCGTCGTCCAGGTGGCTTCTGGCGGGTTGGTCTGGGCTACCGGCTGCCTGCTGCTTACCAAGGTGACCAAACATCCATTTCTGGTGCAAGTTCCTCAAGTGAAACTGAGCAGAACTACAGCTGGTGGCGGAGACCTGCCGGTTCAGAGAGGCTTTGATGCGTCCGTCCTCTCCGTTCACACAGTGTCCGTTCGTGGCGTGGTGTTTCTGGGGGATGCTAAACCCCGAGGGCTTCTCCGTCAGCTTGTTCTCGGGCTCCAGCTCCCCGTTACACACAATCTCATCCTTACATTCAGCTAAAGGCAAGGCACAAGGGGAAGGCATCGGGATGTGTGTGTTGCTGCTCCCAGAAGTCCTATGCACTTTTGTTCCCAGTTTTTGCAGTTCTAGCGTGCTCTCCCCCTCCGGCCTATTGTCAACAGTTCGAGAAAGCCCATCAGCACTGTTGTCCATCAGGTGAGGTCTTTGGCAAGGACTCTTAGGAAGGAGCTCTTGCTTCGCTTCGTTCTCTGTTAGGGTTTCAGTAGAACTTTCAATGTTGGATGTTCTTGCCTCGTGTGGGGCTGTAAGAGGGAAGGGAAGGCTGCCCGGCACCGCGTGGGACGGGCTCTCTGCTTCACCTTCGGGTTTGCCAACACCTTCCTCCTCCGTCTGCTTCTGAGCGTCTCTGTCCACACAGCCCTCCGAAGGAGCCACCTGCAGTCCTTTCCTCTGAGGTAGCTTCTGGAGAGCATTGCTGAGATCAGCCTGCTCAGCCTGCTGGCCTTTAAGCTCAGAAGCACCTTGTGAACCTGGATGTGGGTTGGAGGCTGGATTGTTCATTGCAATGCCTTCATCCGCCTCAGCCTTCTCACGGAGATGCAGAGTTTCAGTTCTCTTCTCCTTATCCAGGGCAACCTCGTCCCCTTTACCTGCCATCTCCAGGCTACCCCTCACGTGCTCCTCCAGACCAACGTCATCCTTAGTGGCCTCCTGCAGAATGTTCTCCATCTGTCCCTCTGCCACACCGGCGGCCACGGAGAGCTCAGCCCCCAGCGGTGCCCTGCCCGGTTTGCCCAGGCCCTCCCCCTCGAAGGGCTCCTCCCCGGGGTTGCCCAGGCTGCTCAGCTCCAGCGACCGCCGGTGCTCCTGCCACTTCTCATTGAGGCTGGGGTCGCTGCTGCGGCGGTTGGCAGTGGGCACGCTGCTATCGCAGGCTGTCGTCAGATTGTCAAACGATCTTGTCTTTGGTAACCTAGAAATAACCAGAAGCCACAGTCAGGGGAGTATTTTTGTTATAATTGCAGAGCTGCTATAGCTTAACAACCCCTCCCCTCCCCCCTCCAATTAGCACAGTAACAATCTGCTCACTAATGGACTCTGTGAAGTACTATCTAGGAGCACATCTGGCCCATCTGTAGCACAAAGCTGCTTCTGTGCTCTCTTTGTTGGCCATCGGGAAAACCCCATTCCATCAGGCTTCAGACACTCCCAGAACAACCCCTTCACCAGGAGCACAGACGCTCCCAGTCTGCTCACGCCTCCTCACCCCCACGTGCTCAGTATCCGGGTGCAAAAAAAGCAAAGAAACAGTTGTGCAACACAGAAAAGGAAACTCCAGTTCAAGATAAGCAACTGAAAGCTTATATTCCACGAGGATATAAGGAATCCTACATGGCCATGTAATACCTGGAGCTTAATTCCATTTCCTAGTTTTGTCTCTGTGATGTTGTCGCCTCTGAAAACTCAGCGGCTTCCAAAAGGGAAACACCAACCGGCTGCTTTTGGGCAAGTCAAACAGCCCCACAAATAACCCTGCGCAAATCCCCTCCCTCTCCACACCACAAGTATCCTCCTCCTTCTATCCCACAATATTCCCTGTTGATCTTACTTTACAGGATGGGATTTCCACGCTGGGGGCTCACCTGCCCAGAGGCTGGTCTTCAGGGCTGGAGCCTGGTACAGGGTACGGGGCGCAGGTGTCGTCAGCCGGGGTGGAGGGGGAAGAGCAGGGCAGGTACACAGCGCTCCAGAGCATTAAATTCCGCACATGGCACACGGGGTACAGCACCTGGGGGGGCGAGGGGGAGCGGGCAGGAAGGGAAACGTCCCACAGTCAGAAACAGAACGCAAAAAGCTGTTCAGATCTGCAGTCACAGAATCTCAGGGACTGGAAGGGACCTTGAAAGTTCATCCAGTCCAATCCCCTGCTGGAGCAGGAACACCCAGAGCAGGTCACATAGGGACGTGTCCAGACGGGTTTGGAATGTCTCCAGAGAAGGAGACTCCACAACCTCTCTGGGCAGCCTGTTCCAGTGTTCCTTCACCCTCACTGGGAAGAAGTTTTTCCTCATATTTCAGTGGAACCCCTTCTGTTCCAGCTTGTACCCATTGCCCCTTGTCCTGTCATTGCCTGTCACTGAGAAGAGCCTGGCTCCATCCTCCTGACACTCACCCTTTATGTATTTNGTCAGTTCCCAACCCATACTGGTACCTGGGGTTGTTCTTGCCCAGATGCCAGACTCTACACTTGCCCTTGTTATATTCTATTGAATTTCTCCCCACCCAACTCTCCAGCCTGTCCAGGTCTCTCTGGATGGCAGCACGGCCTTCTGGCGTGTCAGCCACTCCTCCCAGTTTGGTGTCATCAGCCAACTGGCTGATAGTGCATTCTACTCCCTCATTCAAGTCATTGATGAATATATTGAATAATACTGGGCCCAGTATTATTCATTATAATCCTGGTAGGTTATTATTCAGGGCTGCAGCTAAAAGGCTCTCTGAAGGCTAGTGAGCGGCTCCAGCATTGTTAATCAGCTATGCAAAAATAAATCATATCTCTGCTTTCAGAGACAGAGGCTGAGGCATAACAATGCTGGCTTTCAGCTTCCCCTCAATGAATCACTGCACCGTGCTCTCTGCCAATCGACACCTCCATAAGGCTTCCCAGCCATTCAAAACCGCTGAGGAATTCAGAGGCCCGTTGTCAGCGCTGAGATTTCCTTTGTGCTCTGTGTCACACTGTGCCATACAGGAGCTGCTGTCCTTCCACAGGCTCCAATTCCTCACAGCCTAGCCCAGCTTTAATGGAAGTACTCCGATGCTACAAATTAAGTACGTGCAGAAATACTTTGCTGAAGAGGCAGCTTGCTCTTAAAAGGGATTCCTTGGCTGTGGAATATGCTTTCTGCTTCAGTTTAACACCACCTCGGGGTCACTCTATCAATTCCACTGCTTTTCCAGGCAACTTTTTTGCAGAAAAGCTGGCAATGGTGGAGAAACAAATCAGGTTCTGCTGGCACCGAGGTGAGAGAGGGCGGAGGGTGGCTCGGTTTAGTAGGTGCTGCTCTTAAAACAACTCTGGTTTTACAACAGATGCGGCTGCATCCCAGGAGCACCCTCTAAACACTGAAGTAAAACCAAAAATACAAGAGAGGAAATTATCAGAACTCCCACATACAGACAAATTGTCCTAATCAGCTCTGTACACAGCAGTGCAGTGTTTCCTGAGGGCAGAGGCCAGGTCACCGACTGTATCTCCACCGCAGGAGCCGGTGGGTGAGGGCAGCCCAGGGACAGAAGGGCTCCCTGCCCTCACCGCCCGTGTCAGGAGCATCCCGAGCTCCTCCTGGGCAACCTGCTTGTGTTTCCAGGGAAAAGTTAGACCCTTTAAGTCCTCATGGGCCATACTTATTTGCAATGCCTCATGCTTTGGGCTGTCACACCCACTCCTACAATGACAACGTCAGGCTGGAAAGCCTTGAAGGGCTGTGGCAGAGGTCACCAGTGGCAGTGACAAACGGGCTGAGGCTGCGCAACCAGTGGCCAGGAGACACAGACAGCCCCAGAGGGCTGACAAAAATATAAAACTCTTCTTTTTCTAATAAATGTAGGCATCAACTGGTTCCTACTAAGCTGGGTTTTCATTTTACTCTAAGGAACAATTAAAAGCCACGTCTATCACATGTAAAAACATTGCACTGTCCTTACAATTAGGTTTATGGCATCTGATACTTTTATAAACAAAAAGGGTTTAAATCTTTATGGAAGGCTTGGCTGTCCTAATCACCATGCCATGCGGTGACTGTTCACATGGCCACCACGCTGCATCCCTAAAACAACTTGTGCTCCCCTTTTATCACATACACAAAAGGCAACCAAGTCCCTTCCCTGAAGCTGCTGTGACCTATGGCAGAGCCAAACTGAAAAAGTAAAAGTATTAAGAGAAACAAAAGATGTACTAAATCTGATTCCTTTTTCTGTTCAGATTTATGATTAGCACAGACAGTGTCTCAGTTTGTGTGCAATTCCATGACACTCCTCTGACACTGCTCTGTTCTCTAAGAAAGGTCTGTTTGTCAGACAGTGCAATGTTTTCTCTTACAAAAGACAAAATATTTAGTTACAGCAAACGCTTTTGCGGCAGAGAGAAAATTTTGAGGTTGCATCTGAATTCCCTCAAACGCCAGCAAATTCACACAACAACGACTTGAAAGGTCAGGCTGGACCGAGCGTTTGAGGGCGAAGGCCGATGGGCAAGGGTGAATCCATCACCACATCCCACCGCTACAAGCCTGGCTGTTTGCTTAACGCCCACTCCTTGGAGAAGATCGCACCCGGGAGGCAGGGAAGCAGGGGGAGGTACGTACGGATTCGGACTGGGAGGAGTAGAGCAGGTTTTTGAAGGCTTTGTTTGCTGCCCGCAGCAAAGACCAGACGGAACAGGTCCGTTCCTGAGTGTGTTTTTCTCCTCTCTCTTTCGCGTTGTTGCACAGGAATGTACCAAAGAGGCAGGAGTAGGTGTGCTGCACCAGTTTCACCTGCACAGACCAGTAACACACCGTCACGTGGCAGAAGTGATCAGCTTAACGTCAGAATCAACATTCATTCAAGCCAGTCTTTCCCTTCACAGGGCATTGCACCCCCTTCCTAAAGGCTGAGGAGCATTTTTCGTTTACCTCCTTATAAACTCGCTGCAGAAGAACCCAAGCATAGCAGAATCTTTTAATATCCTAACTAAAAATAAAATAAAATTGAGGGGAAAAAAATAATATAAAGACAAAATATTTTGTTCCTAAGTATCAAAGCCTTACTGATTCAAACTCACAGCCCTGTAGGACAAGCAAAGGAGGCAATGACAGTACCCGTTACAAAACGTTAAGGCAGCACAGAAAGGCAAAGAAGGGTGAGGAAACGCATGGATTTGTGTAGGCTGCTGTCACTGCACTCAGCACACACATCCTCATCACCGGTCACACCACACTGTGGTCCCCGCCGGACAAAAGAGCTTAACGCAAACTTAACTTTAAGCATATAAATGACTTCTACGGGATTATTCAGAGGTTAAATGAAGACAAGCACTTCAATACTCTAATAAATTAAGGGATTTAACCTAAAAGGGCTAAAATATAAGGGCAGGCTGCCACCCAGCTCCTGTAGATGAGCGGGGTCAGTTATAACATCCTGCATCTCATCTCCCACCCAAGGACTGCACAAACACTGGGCTGGGTGGCTGAGCTGGCCAGGGCTAACTGAGGGCAGCCACAACCACAGGAACGTGCTTTATTTCTCTCAGTGAATCAGATACTTCATAATTTTTTTATTTTTTTATTTTTTTCTCTTCAGATTATCTGTTCTGCAGCCAGGGACTGCCACTTGCCCAGAGACCAGCTTTCCAGCCTCCAGAACTGATCTGGACCACGTTTCTGACAGGAGAGCTACCCACGTCAAAATAGAAGAAACACAACTCGTACATCCTGCAGATTTTCCACAGTGAAAGAGAAAAAAAATGAATGTAAAGGTAAGGGGGAGGTTGGGTTTAGAGGAGTAGTCTTCAAGTCAAGACAGTATCTAAATAGGGGGAAGTTTATATAGCCAATAACTACGATTTTTTTCATGCTGTGTATTATATGGGAGTTATTTCAGCACCTCTTGGGTGAGACTATTAAATTTGTATCACTTCTTTCTTTCTTTAAAAATCTAAAAGACAATCCCATGGGTCCCTCCTTCTGTTTTAAGGGCAAATAAATTATACGAGTGCTTTTGTCTACGGTATTTGGGCAGTTTTCCCGTTTCCTTTATCAGGTGGCAGCGTAACCCAGGTAGATGGAAAACCAGCCCCCCCCCCCTCCCTGGGGACACTCTAGGATGTTAGTACCGGGCACTGGTTTAGCAGCAGTCTATAAAACAGCAATCTCTCAAGCCACAACTCACAAGGAATGCTTCGTTAAACTCGAAAGAGCAAGGGAACTGCCTCTGGAGCTGATGGACGCAGTCCAGCCACTGTAAAAACACTGGGCAGCGCTCATTTAGGTCATCCGAATTCTCACCATGGCCACAGCGATCAGCAAACTTGTGGCCAAAATCCAGCCACTCCGTCTCCACTAGCACCTGGAAACCCTGCAGAAATGAAAGCACAGATGAAAAATTCTTACGTTGCTTTGTTTCAGGCTGTGAATTTTGTCAGACAGGGGCGAGTGGGAACTTCATCCTGATCAAAATCCTCCAGTATTTGGTCAGGAGAGGAAATTTTAAAACTCTCCCTTGACAATGGCAGGCAGAGCTGTTTGCCATAAAACACAAAAATCCACCCCCAACAGGCCATCCACACTCAGAGAGCACTGGCCTGTGCGTGTACCAAACCCAGCACACTCCCCAGGCTGGTTAAAGGTTGAATTGCAGGATTTCTCATACAAAGAACAAGGGGCAAAGAGCATTTCAAACAGCGCTTGGCTGAGCATCCGAGGGCAACAACTCATCTTACAGGGTCTAAAACCCACCTCAGGTCAGGAAGGGTCTGATTTGTAGAGGAAAGAAAAATTGAAGAGCATGCTGCATGTCAATGGCTGTCATTAGAGCCAAAACAGCTGAAAAGCCTGCCATGTGGCAGTGCTGAAAACTCATTTTCCTAAATAGTTCTGCTTCCTGCACAGACAGGACTGTTTATGGGTTCCTGTGATGCAGTGGTGACAAGAAAGGCAAAGGCTGTGCAGAGAACTCTGAAGGGGAATGCCAGCCCTCTTAGGTGGGACCAGGGGGAGGTTCTGTGCCAGGGATCCTTTGACCTGACGGATGGCAACTTGTAGAACCCATGGGAAAAACGATCTGAGGACGTTTCCACAATTTTATCCAAAAGACATTGCTACAGTTCAAACTCCTGCTCCTCCCGCATCCGAGCAGCAGTTCAGAGCAGAGTGTTTGGATTCACACTCCTGTTGGAGGCAACAAAGCCATCTTGCGTGTGGGCTCAGCTAGTGCTGAGAAGTGATGGGGGGGTGGGCAGAGATAAATTCAGCCTGAACCTGCTCCCTCTCCCCCCGCCCCAATTATAACTGAGTGACAGAGGACATCAAAAATGTGAAACTGGAAAACCACGCAGTTGGGAAATGCAGAAGAGAGAAGCTTTTGTATCAACAGTGGGCTGAGGAACCACAATGGTGTGATGGGAAGCACAGGATGTAGTGCTTTGTACTCCATATTCCTACAAGAAATATGGGAAGTGCAGACCATGACTGCAGTTACAGCACACGGGGGAAATCTACCCTGCTCTTGAATTACAGACTATATTTACACCTCTGGGTAACTCTATCTGCAGACTACGGTTAGTAAACTCCTGCTTTTTCTAGTGGAAAAAAATTAAATACACAGATTTCCTCAAAAAAAGGACCCCCAAACTCAGTGTCCCAGAGGGTTTACAAACCTCTGTGGTCCTGTAATAGGGGTCGAGCAGCAGCTTGGCCAGAGCCACGATCTGGGGGGTGCGGTCCCAGCCGTCTGAGCAGTGCACCAGGACGGGCCGCTGGTCTCGATCCACGGCGTGAACCACCAGCAGCGCAGATTTCAGGAGCACAGACAAGTGCTGCAGCCACTTGGTGCTCTCCAGAGCCGACAGCCAACTAGAGGAAAACAAGGGAAGACAGTTTTTGCTCTTCTAACACGCTTTCAGGTCTGGATCTTTGAGTTTCTCAAATCCACGCTCCTATTTTAATAAGCTGAGAACATTTTTTTTCTGTGAATATATGTGCGAAAATAAAATATTCTGGGAATAATAAGCCCTTGAATATTTGTTATTTACACACCATTGATGCTTTCCCAGATTTGTAAGAAACAAAGCCCCCCAAGACACCTGAGAAACTGCCTGTCTCTGGTACGTGCTTTGCTGCATAAGACTTGCAAGAAGCTTAAATAACATCTCCTCAGACAAGAGCATAACATGTCACCAGCAACCATGACAGTGCTACTGGGTAATCATGACTTCCATCAGCCTCTGCTGTGTTCCTGCCTCCAAGCTGAGGATTCAGTCCCAGTGCCACTGGAATATTGTGGGAGTCTCTGTACTGTCTCTGACAGCTCTGTGTTTCCATTGAAGGGTGGGACCTGAGGAGGCACCTTTGAAATCTCTCGTATCTCAACTGTTTCCAGGCTTTAGGAGGTGGGCTGTAGGTAACTTAAATAACCTCCCTACCCCGTGAAGATCAGAGAATCGTAGACTGGTTTGACTTGAAAGAGACCTTAAAGCCTCCCATCAGACCAGGTCCCTCTAAGCCCCCTCCAACCCACCCTTGAACCCCTCCAGGGATGGGGCAGCCACAGCTTCTCTGGGCAACCTGGGCCAGGCTCTCGCCACCCTCACACCAAAGAGCTTCTTCCCCACATCTCAGCTCCATCTCCCCTCTTTCAGGGTCAAACCCTTCCCCCTCATTCTATGGCTCCCCTCCCTGTCTCTCCTGGAGACCCTTGAGGGACTGGAAGGGGACTCCAAAGCCTCCCTGGAGCCTTCTCCAGGGTTAATCCCCCAACTCTCTCAGCCTGTCCTCACAGCAGAGGGGATCCAGCCCTCACAGCATCTCCATGGCCTCCTCTGGACCCACTCCAACAGCTCCATGTCACTTCCTGTGCTGTACAGGAGACTTTTTCCTGTACATCTCCATTTTAGTAATGGTGGTCATTCTGGATCATCTTTGGAACTATGGAAGACCCTCAGCAGCAAACACAAAGCAGGGACAAGGTAGGGGACACAGGACTGGAGCAACTGCAGTGACCCAGTGAAGACCCAACCTCAGAAGCTCCTGAGACGATGGGCCATTAGAAGCTGGTTATCCCAGAGGGTGGGAGGGCTATGAAATACGTCTCCTGAAATGACACAGTAACTGCCTGAAGTACAAGAAAATTGTCTGAAAAGAGCCAAGCTGTAGAGATGTAAAAATCCAGGAACAGCAGGTGAGCCTAAGGAGCCCACCCGAAAGCAGTAACATTCTAGTATTGATACTCAAAGCTAAAGTATAACCCCAGATCTCATTTTCTAGCTTCACATCAACAATAATAAACCAACGACACCCTTTAGCTCAAATTCCATGTAAATGAGAAAATACAGTTTAGAATTATTACACAGGAGAGTCACCAAGGGAATCTTAGTTTACTGAGCAGCAGCTAAAGAACTCAGGAACGTGTAAACGAAAGCAGAAACCACCAAACACCCACTTACTTTCCTGGATCTGGCATTTGTGTGCAGAGCAAGCGCAGAGACTGAAAGCTCTTCCGGATGGAATGAATGTTGGCCATGCCCATGAACACCACTTCACAGTTTGGGTAATACTCTGTAGGGAAAGACCAAGAGGGAAGAAACTAAAAACTACACGAAGTTTAGTTTCTAAAAGAAGCTTTTTCATGAGAACAACCCGCTGCTGCTGTGGGGGAGATGAAATAATCGGTTGACAAATATTCAGTGAGGAGAGACTCTAGCACTTGGAGTTGGGTGGATGTTCCAGATGTTACAACACAACATCCCAGGAGAGAGTTTGCAAAGTGTTTTTCTGTAGGAATTTTCAACATTTAGCTTCAGGTCCCAAAAAGCAGAGCACACGCCTACGGGAATGGGGATATTGCTGTGCCCCAGGTTACAGAATGGCTTTTAAAAGACTGAGAACCTGCAAACGAGACAAGGAAGCATGAAAAATATTTAATAGGCAATTTATGGATACTCCTAAATTTGGTAAACTAAGGTATATTTTTTATACACATTATATATTGAGAGATTACTTCATTCCCTGCTTTAGTCTGAGTTTGTCTGTGATAAGGAAGAAGCACCACACGAGTGAGAATCGCCCCAAGCTGAGGGTACGCTCAGCTCTGCGCTCCCTGCCCATTGGTCACAGGGAGCACCCAACATGATGCAGAAAAATACAAATTCCATCATTTTTCCCCAGATTTAGCTCTCCTCTGTCCTGACACCAAAATGTCCTTTGTGCTATCTGCACAAAAATGATGACATTCTAGCTAAAATGACCTTTTCTACAAGAGAAAAAACAATTACTCAGGACTGAGAATACAGGATGTTGAGTGCCTGCCCAAGAAAACGCAGTAGTTTTTTCAAAGAGTATGATTTATATAATTTCATTTTTTAACCATTAACAGCCCAAAGAAATCTGGCCCAAACCAGAACACCCTCTTAGTGAGGGACTGGGAAACTCCAACCAGAAGCCACTGACAGTAACAGACAATTTAAGGCTGGGTTTGTTTTGTTTTTTGTCTTTTTACTGAATTATGTTATAAATAAAGTATAACGTAACTGCAGTTGTTATACACCGAGTGAAGCCAACTCAGCACTACCTGGTCAGCAAAAAGGAAGCCCTTAACACAGGTCAATTTATCAAAGGTGACAAACTGGAACTTTTCTATGAAGAATTCAAGAAGCAATTTATAGGGAAAATCAACTTCTTGTATACTCTGCTTTTCTGTTTTTAAATTTTACTCTCTGATGATGAGTTATTGAGCGGTTTTGAGGTGCTAAATGGAAAATTCATCCCTTCATATTGGTGACTACATATCAAAGAGCAGCTACTGCAGCAGAGCTCAAAACAAGAATATATGATCAAAATAGCTTCTGTTATCTCATCCATAGTTTTTCTATCTGGTGTTTTGCTTCCAGCCACTCCACCCATGGAATTTTAACCAGCCTGAATTCATATCCAATAGTCACCATAAACCAGTAACTTGTTTATAATACTAATGATTTACAAGGGCCAAAGAGCACAGAAAGTGATAACTGCAAATGAATTACAAGTGCCAGACGAGTGAGGATTTGAGCTGCTTTGGGTTATGATGCAAAGGCTGAAAAAAATGTTTCAGCTTTAGGGAAAACTGCTGAAAAGTTGTGTTCTGCACAACCGTTCTAGAACATTATTATCCTCTACAGTTGGAGGATTTTTACAAGTTTGCTCAGGTTTTTATGAGACCAGAGCAGCCTGGACACCTTTGTCTCACCCTGGTTTATGTGTGTGACTCAGCAGTAAATTCCACCCAGTCCAGCATTTACAGAACACCGTTCCCAGCTGGTTTTATGCTCAAAGAAACAGACTTAATTAACAGCTAACCCTGTCCTTTTGAAGGGCTATGTGCTAACTGCATCAATCCAGAGCTTTCCTATAGATGAACAGCACTTACAGCCACGCAGCCTGTTAAATATGCAAGGCTGAAGTGTATCAGGGTAATTATATCTGAGAAAATCCTTTTGATGAACTCAACAGAAAATGAGAAGCCCCGGTGCTTACCTGGGCACTCACAGCCTCCCCCTTTGGCTCTGTTGGCCACCGCTGCCGCGTAAGATCGGGCATCCAAGATTAAAAGCTTCTGAGGCTGGATGGCCAAGCTCTCTGCCCCTGATGCGTTGGAGATTGAGGAATCTGGGGAAGAAGACGCGCAGGGATGAGTAACCAAAGGGATGCTGCCAACACTGGTTACAGCAATGACTCACTCAAGCCCCACAACACACATACAGAAACTGGAGGATGTCCCAGTACATAACCTGTCACAGCACATACAAGAGATTAAGCTTTTATAGAAAGCTCTGCCTTTATAGAAGAAGAACAAGGCCAAACTTACCAAATTCCACATCAGAGAGGTCCCCTCCATTGGAGAAGTCTCTGGAACAATTGCCATTCATTAATTTGTTACTGTTGGACCTTGAATCTGAGGCACAGGCTTTGGCTACGGACTGGACAAGGTGTTCATCATCTGCATTCCTCCAGCCCCACCAACTGACCTCCGGCTGCCCACAGCGGGAAATAACTGCTCCATTGCTCTGGTGCCTGAGAAAGGAAAGAATGAAAACAACGGCAGTGCATAACTTGAAGAACGAGGATGAAAAAGGTGACAAATTAAATGGTTTAGAGTCCAGTAATTTAACTTCTGTCAGGGACCTGTTGATGGTTGAGCAGTTCTCCTCACCCTTCAGCAACAGCGTATTTCACCTGCTTCCCTTGAAAAACACTGACTCTGGCCACACACTTACTGAGAGGTAAAAGTCAAAGCTGAGGTCAGCAAGAGAAAACAAAGCATTTTCTTGCCCAACACTGTTGCCTGTTGGCCAGTGAAAGCTAGGGAACATTTTGGACCAGCAGATGAGCCATGAAAGAGGTATTCAAGACCTGCCGGACAGTCAGGTCCACTGCTGTGACACCACCAGAGTAAACAGGGAAGTTCATAACTCACTCATTTTAAAGCTGGAAGAGAGGTGTAAAGCCACAGATTGCCTTTTTGCTTTTTTTAAAATCAAAACATAACACTAATTGATTGTGAAGAATGTTATAATTTTGGGAGGAAACACTGGCAGAATTTGGCACATCTTCTGTCTGACGATGTCTAAGGGTAACCCAGCACCTTAAGTCTCAGACACCAATGTGGCCCATTTCTAGGCATCACCCACGAGTCACAACAGACAGCCCCTAAATGCTGCAGAACCATCTCTAAAAGCCTGTGTATTTTAAGTATGGTTTCACTGGCTAAAAGGAACAGAGCCTTCCCCATCTCAGGATGGTAAATAAACGCAGTTTTACTCATTTTGAAGTTTGGTATTCAGGTCTGCTGGGAAGGAGTGGCTCTGCCAAACCCTTCTCAGCTACTTCTCCTCTGCGCCTGGATCTTCTCCATCCCTCTGCAGGTAGCATTTCACCTCTCAAACACCCATCAGATGTAGCAGAGGAGAAGCAAGGGGCTGCTGAAGAGCAGCTCTTACATGTAAGCACCAACGTGGTACCAGGCTGGTAAATAAACTCCACAAGCAAGTAAATCTTGCTACAGATATCTAAGTAACACTGGAAAACAAAATATTGTTTATTAACAGAATATTTCTCTTCTAAAATGTAATATAAATTGCAAGCACTCGATACATAATTTCAGAGGGCTGGCAAAAAGCATACAGAGGTGAGTCTATCAATAAAAAAGCGATGTCAAGGAGATAACTGAGGAACAACCCAATCTTCTTCTGAGGAATGGCATTACAAAAAAAACCACAACAGATTTTTTTTAATGCCTCAAGAGTTAGCAGTGCTTTTCTTACATTTGACTCAGCTTCTCGTGCTACACCTAAAGAACACATTCGAAATAATTAAAACTTATCCAACCATTGCAAACATGCTCTGAAAAAGATTTAAAAACTCCCCCCTATAATCTATTATAAAAAAGAGCACTGAAACACATTGTCATTGTCATTACACTCACTGCCTCCATGCTGGCACCTCCCGGTGCTGCCAGCAGAAATGTGATTCCCATTCCCTGAAGGGTTTACATGTGGCATTAATGAGGTTCTCCTTGACCTTCAGCAGCACTGCCCTCTGGGTTCTAGGGACCTCTGTCTTGGCAGGAAAAGAAGCCCCATGGTCCCTAAGGAGAGCTGCAGGAGGAATGGCCAAAGCAGAGAAAACAGCTTCTTCCCAGGCCATGTGGTCAGTCAATGATGTCAAAAAATGGGACACCTAGAAATGTCCCTGCCTCATGGCCCCTCTGAAATACCCCACACCACTGACCCCCACACGGGTCTGCTCCATTTAAACGGCCTACAGATGCACAATCCTTTACAAAAAGGTGCCTCCAGGCAACACTCTTGCCCAAGACCCACCAGTGCCCCATATTTATATCCCATGCACACCCTGATCACAGTTCCTCCATGTTATGATGCAGCAAAGGATATCAGTCTTCCTGCAAACAAATTGAACATCTCAGCTTCACGTTAATCAAGAGGTGTTTTAATTCCCTCTAATAAGGCACACAATGTAAGGGCTGCAACTTGGGACAGTCCTGAAGAGCAAGACAGCCCACCCAAGTCTAGAAATCACAGAATGCTCTGGGTTTGGAAGGGACCTCTGAAGATCAGCCAGTCCAACCCCCTGCCAGAGCAAGGTCACCCAGAGCAGGTCCCACAGGAACGTGTCCAGGTGGGGTTTGAAAGTCTCCAGAGACAGAGACTCCACCACCTCTCTGGGCAGCCTCTGCCAGNACCTGCTGGTCACACTCTTTCTGATGAACCCCAGGATGCCATTGGCCTTCTTGGCCACAAGGGCCCATTGCTGGCTCATGGGCATCCAGCTGTCCACCAGGGCTCACAGGTCTTTTTCCTCAGAGCTGCTCTTTTCCCCTCTCATCACTCTGATAAATGCTTGGGGAGGCTTTAGGCTGGTTTATTTCTTGTCAGAGCTGTGCAGGGCCTGCTGGGTACGGAGCAGCACCAGCTCTGCAGCCACCACCAGGCGCGTTGTTGCAAAACCTTGAAATTCTAAACCAGGCTGCGACGCAGTATATTTCAAGTATATTTTTTTATAGTTCTTTTGTAATTGTTTCATATAAAATTCCTTCTCGGAGAGGAAGGAGCTGACAGGCCGCATTACCTGCAGCAAAGAACAGCAATCTGAGCAATGCGAGCGCCGCGGCATTTACACCTGGTGCCAGGCGACGCCGCGCAAATGAAAATGTATTTCTGCTGAAATGAATACCCTTCCAGAAACTGCTCCATTGATACCAAATTAGTTCAGGAAAAAAAAAGAACAACCCACACGTCAGTCACTGAAAGGGCAGCTACTTCCCTGGTATGCCTGCACAAGTAACAAAAGAAAATAAAGCATCATTAAACATGTAAGAAATCTATTCTGAACACTCCAATGAACTCGGTTATTTTTCCACATGTTCTCCCAGATTTCATTACTCCCTGCACGCGGAATCATTTTCATAGGTTCCTAAACAGTTATATTTTCATCTCCAGGTTCTTGCCTTCCATTTATATTGCATATAATAACCATTAGGCCAAAAGCTGAGTTCACTGACACTCCTAACCCTAACACTCCTACATCTGCACAAATATGCAATGTTCAGCTGTACCAGCAGAAAGCAGCAAACAGTTCTATTTAGGGTAGTGATGGAGGTCTGAGGAATCACCACTTGTTCCAACCAGGCTGACCACAAGAAGAAAAAATAGCAGATAGTTTTAGTGTGATTCTGAGGTGCCCAGAGATAGAGCTGGGTTAAGGTTGGTGTCACCCAGATCTCAGCAATCAAAAAAAAAAAAAGATTAAAAAATTTCAAGCAAACCCTCTACAGCACAATTCTTAAACCTCCAGAGGCAAAGCAACACAGAGCCTCCCTACAGAAACTACCTAGTAATTCACCATTTTATTTAAAAAGGGCTAAAGAAAAAAAAAAAACACTAAAAAGCCATTTCTGAAGTACTGCATAACTGTGTGATACATAGTACAAATGTGCACAGGCTTAATTCACACACCCTTTGGAGTACAACAATAAATCCACCAGGTCCTAGAATCCAAGAATGGTACCGGCTTGGAAGGGACCTCTGGAGATCATCCAGTCCAACCCCCTGCCAGAGCAGGGTCACCCAGAGCAGGTTCCAAAGGAACGTGTCCAGGTGGGGTTTGAATGTCTCCAGAGACAGAGACTCCACCACCTCTCTGGGCAGCCTCTGCCAGGGCTCTGGAACACTCACCCCAAAGAAGTTCCTCCTCATGTTTAGATGAAACTCGCTGTGTACAGGTTTGTGCCTGTTGCCCCTTGTCCTGTCACTGGGCACCACTGAGAAAAGCCTGGCCCCATCCTCCTGACACCCACCCTTGAAGTATTTGTAGGTGTTGATCAGATCCCCCTCAGCCTTCTCTTCTCCAGACTAAACAGACCCAAGTCCCTCAGCCTTTCCTCAGCAGAGAGATATTCTAGTCCCCTCATCATCTTCGTGGCACTTTGCTGGACCCTCTCCAGCAGTTCATTGTCCTTCTTGAACCCGGGAGCCCAGAACAAAGTATTCCAGATGGTGCTTCCAGAGACAGGGAGGACTAATGAAGGTTTGAGTTGATCCCACCACAACTTTACTTTAGTACCTGCAAGTGAAAAAAATCACTGCTGCAGCTCACGGATATAATTCTGAGTGCAGTACAGGCAGTTTTCTGTTTGCCTTGGCTCCCTGTGGGTAATACCTCCTGTGGCCACCCAGAGACACCTTCAACACAGGCCCTTTCCAAGCGGGTTCTCTGGAGTTTAGGACACTTTCTATCATGTATGAAGTTGTCTTTACTATCTTTCCACAAAAATCCCAAAGTTCTTCTCCCTAATGTTGATTTTTCTGTGATTAGAACAGGTAAGACACAAAAAACCCACGTTACAGGTCAGATTTATTACATAAATACATGCCTAGATTTTCAGAAATTGGAAAGAGAGAAAAACTGCAGAAAGTAGAAGATTTTTTTTCTAGAAATCTGCTTGCAAAATAGAGACAATACTCCTGGCAGGTCCAAGCTCAGCTGAGTGTTTTCGAAGCCCACCTCTGAATTCAGCCCGCAGGAGCTGTCACAGCTCTTCAATGCTCTACAGGAACACAAAATAGGCTTTTTGTGTTGCCAAGTGCCTGTCTCTTCGCTCTCTCTCTGTCCCAGCAATCACAAAAGTCTCTGAGACAAGTTATTGGACGAATTTTTAAAAAAATAATTAGTAGGGTTTTTTCCCCCCAGAGATAAAGCAAAAAGAGCAGATCCGTCAAAATGTCATCAACAATGAAATCAATAGTCCCCAAATCATTCTCAACAGATAAAACATGCTGAGCGGGATTGTGTCCCCTACGCCTCCAAAAGGAAGAAGAAAGCTAAATTTAGGGTAACATATACGGAGAGAAAACTACAGAGGGATTTCCAGTCACACGGATCATCAACCCCCAGCTGATGTGAGTTCTATCAGAGCCCACAACGATGAACTGCACGTCTTGAAAAATCTATTACTAAATGTCAAGATAAGGAAAAAAAGAAATCAAAAAAGGAAGAAAAAAAACAACTTTTCCCCCTCTCCGATTTGAAGATGACAAATGAAATACTATGTGGTAATTTAACATACACGGTTCATAGTCTCATCAGAACTGCAGAAAATTGAATGCCAGGGATTAAACAATCTCAGTCTATGAGGTTTTTTGGAACATTAAAATTGCTCTCCCATAAAGCCAAATGCAGAGAAAGTGATTTCCTTCTTCCACACAGCGATGGAAGCGGGAACAAGACTTCCTTACTCTTGTGAGTGAGGTGTCCCCAACTACGTGACAACTGCACAAAAGGCACAAAGTGGCCTGAAAGGCGGCATTTAAGGTTGAACACAAACCCATATTTAAACTACACTCTTCTCTTTTATACATATATATAATATACATATTTATATGTACTACCATAATAATAAAATACCTTAAAGTCTTAAAAAATCAGCATATGCTGGAAAGCATTTTGCCCTCCCCAACAAAGCTGAACAGAGGATGGAGGAAGTCCTTAATATTCAGAAAGAGGCTATGTTGACCCCTTTATTATTGGGAAGAAAAAGGAGAAAAGACAGGATGATTTAAAGATAATGATCTGCTGCCACAAGCTAATTTGTTCTCCTTTCAGAGAACTCTTAAGCAGGCTAAATAATATTTTATGGTCTCTTCCTAAGGCCTGTACACTCACTCCTCCAACCCCAGCCATGTGAATTTGCCACCTCTCTTGACCTCCGAGTTCAGCACTCAGAGGACAGCTTTTCCTCCACAGACTTAATGGAATTATCAGTATTCAGGATCTTTTTAATCCCTTTGTCATCTGATTTTTTTTTTTTTCAAGAACTTTAAACATTTACGGGAAGATAACTACAGCAGAAAAGCAGCCAAGGTATTAAAAGATAAGTTCCAGAATAGTTGAAATAAAACCCAGATGCTGAAACTCTGAATCAGGGAGGGGGAGCCATAGGATGTGGGGGAAGGGTTTGACCCTGAAAGAGGGGAGATGGAGCTGAGATGTGGGGAAGAAGTTCTTTGGTGTGAGGGTGGTGAGAGCCTGGCCCAGGTTGCCCAGAGAAGCTGTGGCTGCCCCATCCCTGGAGGGGTTCAAGGGTAGGTTGGAGGGGGCTTTGAGGGACCTGGTGTGATGGGAGGTGTCCCTGCCCAGGGCAGGGGGTGGAACTTTAAGGTCTCTTCCAACTCTAATCATTCTTTGATTCTGTGATTCTATGATATATTTCTTACTAAAGAAGCTGCCAAAACCCAGTATCATTATGAAGAATTGCTGGACACAGTTAAGGAAGAGACTGCCCCATTAAAACTATCTAAAATACATCGGTAGGGCCAACACATGCAGTCTTTTGTAATTTGAGTTTTCTATCTCCCTTAAATAATTTTGGGATTTGTCCTTGTTTATGCTGTAGTTTGACCCTCCACATCATACACATGCAAAAATATGGCAAGATGCAAGCCAGACCTCCTTTACTTTGAATAAATTATAAAATATATTATTTTAAAATACCTTTCACACTTGTGCTCGAGTCTGTCAGGTGCAGTGGGGGGACATCAGGGGCCCAGAACAGCCTGAACACTTTTTATTACAAGCCAAGATTCTCATTTACAACTACTTTCTTCAGCTTTTATTTGCCAGAAAACCCTACTTACAGCTTGGAGAAAGCTATTCCACCTCCAAGAGCCTCACCTGTACACAACGGCAGGGATACGCTTCCAGGACCGAAAGCTTGCCACGCTCTCCAGCTCTTTGTCCGTGATCCAGGCAGGAACGATGATTTCCTGGGGGTAACTGCCGCAGAGCCTGCGAGAGAAGCGGCACAAGGGGGGTGAGAGTAAGCACAACAGCCCAGTCACACACTTCCCAGGTGACACACACCAACAAGCAGTATGAGCAACCCGAGAGACATTCATCTCTGAAAATGCCGTTTAGTGAATTCCTCCATCACCAATGTGTTAATCAATTCCTCCTTCCCATCGACCTCGAATATCGAGGCGCGCAAACGCAGTTCAGAATTAGAAGACTCAAGCTGGTGTTTTCTTGGGAAATTCATATGTAGGTGATTTTTAACTCCAGCTGCTGAAATAAACTGGACCACAAAAAAGAAACTCCCCATCTCTCCACGCTAAAGAATTAACCACTCGAGTTGTGGGTCACAAAACACAGGAGCAGAGCCACTCCGTGCTGCTGGATTCCAACAGAAAACCCGTGTAAGGATGAAAAAGAATCTTGGCTAATCAACCCTCACTGAAGGCTGGAACCTGAGTGCACTGGCTCCTGTTTGACTGGCCAACTGGGACCTTCTTCTGTGAGACCCACCTCCTACTGCACACTTTAACTGGTAACGTCACGAGTGCCAATGAGAACAGCACCAGCAGCCAGTAGTGTCTGCAATATATATCGCTGAATCGTGACCTAGTTCATCCCCAGCCTGTCCCCTTGAAGAGATGAGTTTACTGCACAAGGAGGACAGACCTGAGCACGTATTTAAGGCTGTTCTGTTCAGAAAAAAAATATAACAATCATCATGAAAAAAATGCTCTTCTCTCTAGTGCTAGCCACAGGAAGGAAAGGAGTAGTTTGTGTCATTCTGCTGCCACATGACATTAAGATTTTCCCATTTTCTGTACTATTAAATATGTAGAGGATAGCTACTTTTTCTTCCCTAGATTGTTACAGACCAAGACAAATACTCTTCTTGCAGTGACACCAACTACCAACTGCAAGTCATTATCCTGCAGACAGAGCAACAAAATAGGTTTTATTACAAAGCATTTCTGCCAGGTTTGCTCTGAATTGGAGTAGGGACCAGGCAGTACGTTCTGTCCTCCCAGCCATCAACGGAGGAACACCCTCCTCTGCTCCAGCAGCCAGAGAAGAGGACATTTATCTGTGCTATCAGGACCAGAGAAAGTGTTTTCTCTTATTTTTAGGACCTACAAGCTTAACTCTTTCAAACCAACCTTTTTAAAAAATTATTTATTTAATACAAGTCTTCGTTGTCAATTCGAGAATAAGACATGATAAAACGTTTCTTGAAAGTTCAAACTCCACTCTTTGCCCACTTAAGCCTTCCCCCTTCCTTCCATGAGAATGTTTATTCTCTAAAACCTCCAGCAAGTGCATCAAAATCTGGTATTCCTAAGCCTACAAAAATCATAACAGCTAATAAAGTATTAAATAATATTTCAAAAGCGCCATTTTCTGAAAAAGGAGGGGAAAAAAATCATCATTCTAATGGTCCCTTATTAGGAACTGCAGAACTTGGAACCAGTTTCTGTAATCTGTTATAACAAAATTGGTGGTTTGAGATGCCATATGGCTGTGAATCCGCAGCCCTCAGAACTTACTTGTACTTCTCATTGATGTTGGAAATCCTCCAGGCGTTGTTCATATCGAACCCCATCCGCTCCACTTCATTTTTAAACCTTGAAGTTACATGTTCTCCTGGGTATCAAAAGCAGAGAGAGAAAATAAAAGCAAAATAAAAAGTAAGATTCCTACCTTTTAAAATAGTCGAGAAAAACAGCTCTGTTCTCATTAAAAACTGGAAGGAGAAGGGAATAGTCACAGAATCCCAGAATACTATGGGGTTGGAAGGGACCTCTGGAGATCATCTGGTCCAACCCCCTGACAAAGCAGGTCCACCCAGAGCAGGCTGTACAAAAATACCATCTGCATTTCACAACCCTATTTTGAAAATCTGTATCAGGAGAACCACAGCTTGTACCGGTGGCTCTTCCCAGTCAACTCTCCAGAAATGCTCAAGTCCATGAAGGACATTGTCTCTAAAATTATATAAATTCATATAATAAATGAATTTGTCTCAGAAACAGTAGCGCTGCAGACCAGAACCAAGCACGTGGGCAAAAGCAATTTAGATCCTTAGTGGGAAAAAGTTAGTAGAGGATCCAGAAACCCCCAGAGGATTTCCCCATACCCGGCCGACACAAATCCCCGTGCTGCTCCTTTTCGCTGGCGTACACCTCCATACACCACGCGTGGTAGGCGAAGGAGAAGAGGTCCTCTATCTTGGAGGGGGGGCGAATGGCGTTGTTGAGTCGCTTCAGCCAGTCCTGACACTGCTCAAAAGTAGAAAACTGACACCTGTCCCAGAAACAAAGAGGAGTTTTCAGTAAAAGATGCCAGACTGGATATGAAAACATCCGTGAAACCTGAAAGTGAGAACAAACACCTTCTTGATAAACTGAGTTCAGCCTCTCTGTACATTCTCATGGATGGTAAAAATGGTTTTAGTACAGAAATACATACTTAGGAAGTCCAAATCAAGTGTAAGCAGGAAAGCAATGTTCTGTGGTTGTGAATAAACTAGCGGTGTGCTCTACTGGTGATGGATGAGGGATGTTAATGTACATTTAGTATAAACCCAAGGATGGAATCACCCAGTTCAGCCTGACCCTGGCTCTTTCCTGTATTCCAGGGCGGGAAGGGGTTATAGCCCCATGCTGACTGCTGGGCTCAGATGGGAACTCACAAAACCATCCCATACTTTATAATCTATTATAATCTATGCATTGTATTCCCCTAAACAAGAACACCGTTTTCATCAGCCATGGGAGAAATATGCATTTGATTAAATATGCTGAATTGGTAAATAATGAGGACAAACTCCAGTATCTACAATCTTCCATTATTCCGCTATCCCATATATCAAGATTTTCCTTCCTGGCCTTGGCGGGAAGCACAAGCAGTGGTTTTGAACCTGAGTTTTGCCTAATGTTACACACTAACAACTAGCAAGAGTATTCCCTGCACAGGAGAAACTGCTCTTGAAGGCAGTATAGTCAAACCACATTGGCTTCTCTTTTCAAAGAAGATTCCCAGACCTTTCAGAATATAAAAGGCTGGAAATAAGATCAGTGATTTATTTTGCTCTGATAGTTTTCTTCGAGATTTTATAGTTATAAAATATTCACCAAGTATTTTCATTCGGCTTAGTCTGTGTTCTACTGCATTCATGCTTAAAGACAGCATCTGTATTCTCTAAGGGCAGGATTTATTATCCCTACCTGCAAATATCGGGAAGTCAGTCAGTGGAAGGGAAACGAGATGTTCAACTCATGAAACCTGCCTAAAGAGCTGTGAGGAACTGCAGCCAGGAGTTTATTTCCCATCACTGACTATAAAGCAAGCCCAGACTGCTATGTGAGACTGGATAATCCTCTATTAACTGTCTACAGTGAGATAATATGCACCTTACCCTAAAGATCCCATATTCTTTCTAAATTCTTTTAAAGTTAATACTGCAAATTACCAGTACCATCTTCACTTGAGCCCTATTATTCAAACTACAAACTACTTTGCTCATGAAAAAATAACATGAACATGCTCTAAACCTGGTGTCTTGGCCCCATACTTCGTGATTTTCCACGGCCAGTACCATCAAATACTGATTCTCGGAGATGCAGTTTGAAGGGAAATTCATAAGGACAGGCATAAACACAAATAATTTGCATTCACTCTACAACTGAAGAGAAACAACAAATTAATGTAGAGAGGGAGGGTGACTTTCTTAAATGTCAAGAGCTACAAGTTAAGAGGAAGTTAAATATTTAATTCAAATTAAACTAAATATTACTTCTAAAGTAAAATCAGTCCTCATCAAAATACAGCATTTCAGGAAGCAGCTGCCCTGTTAAACATTCTGAGAGCTCAGCTATGACTGGGGCTCATTTCATTATACCAAGGGTACTGCCAGCAAACATTTAATCAAAAAGAAATGTTCCTTTCTTGTTAATTAAAGTTTATAGATGGAAATTAATTTCTGCAGCAGCAAAGTAGGAAAGAGCAGCAGCTCAGAGACTCCTGGGGCAGAGCAAGGACTGGGGGAAGACAGGCATAAATTAATGCTCCCTTCTATGTGATGTTACCTACCTTTCAAAGGAGCCTGTGTTTCAGTGGTTTTATCTAGCTTTAGATCTCATGACTAATTGAAGCAATATATTATAACTGATTGTAAGGCAAGGACAAACACAGTGAGAATAAAATTAATTTCAGAATCAAATGAGATTAGCCACTTCGGCTCAGACTGAAGTTCGCTGCTAGCACAGCAAGCAGAAATGCAGACCATCTTACTCCCATCCTCTTTACAAAAACTCCCAGCTAAGGCATAATCAGACAAAATAACATCTTTTGGGGAAAAGCAAGTGCACTAGGTAGGAAAGAAGCCATTTCTTTCAAATGTCAGAGCATGAGGAAAGCAGAGTTACCCCTGACTCAGCCCCTCCATACCTTATAACCTTGCAGTCTTTGCAAGTCAAATGAAGCTGAAATATATCACGGCACTCGACGCTTTCTATAAGCTGCAACGGGACCTGCAATTGAAAAGATGCTAGAATTTTATTTCAAACAGCACTAATGGGATAACTTCTTCACATATCTCACAAAGATTTATTGTAAGACCACGTGGAATCTGAAAAGAGAAAACCAAATAAAATTCTAACTACTTTAACAGCTCTGAAGTATTGTACCGTACAGCAGACAAATTTCCAGCTCCATTGCTGTAGAGTCCACAACCCTTAATTGCTGACACAGAGCAACTGAGATGATCTGCAGCACTGGTGATATATGGGAAGGCACAAAATGCAGCAGAAACCCAAAAGTTTCTCTCTCCTGGAAGCACCTTTTCCTATTCTAGACCCAAATCTAGGGATTTAAGGAATATAATTTTAGCTATTGGTGTCAAAAATGAAATACGAACCAAGATCCCCCTTAAAAGTCTGCTGTTGTCTAGACGCTTGTTATATGGAAATATCCCATATTTTCTCTTCAGGGAAAAAACATCTGGCCTGTTTAGATCCACACTCATGATGTAAGCAGTCATATTCAGAGTAATAAAGTTGAATCATTCATTAATAAAGGTGTAATTAATAAATATGCACTTCTGTTGTATGACACATGCAACTAGGAGAAGCTTCATCAGGCAAAGCATGGAAGTACCTTTAATGATAATCATAGAATGATGGAAGCCACCCAGTGCCACCCCCTGCCCTGGGCAGGGATGCCTCCCACCAGACCAGGTCCCTCCAATCCCCCTCTAACCCACCCTTGAACCCCTCCAGGGATGGGGCAGCCACAGCTTNATATATATATATATATATATATAATGTGAACAGTTTGTTTAAACTCCAAACAGAGAATTACATGAAGTGTAAAATTGTCTTTTAGATTATACCGAACATCACAAAAGGCAACAAAACCTCCACCACTGAGGTGGAGGCTTCTTTCAAGGAGGTATCCTTCAACACAAGGCTATCAGAGAACCATTCAAATACTCTTTCATCCTCTCTGCCATCAGAGCAACAGCATCCAGCAGCTTAAGTTCTGGCTCAGCACTCGCAAGACGTGGCCATAAGACCCTGCTCTGCCAGTGCCCTTCCATACGTCCCTGGGCAAGTCCTCCAAGGTCACCTCCAGTCAAGGGTCTGGGGCAAGGAATCAAAACACCTTCGACTTGGACATCACAAAGCTTAAAAAGTCCCTGATTTTGGTGGAATGAGAAAAGGAAATGGAACTAAGGACAGTAGGAAAGGGAGAAGGATGTCTCAGAAATACAAACCACAAGAAAACTGAACTTGAACACAAAGATGCCCAGAGAAAGGTACCAGTAAATGCTGTGCCCAGGAGTGACCAACACTCTCCCATCTCTGGGAAGGCAGGCACATGCTCACAGCGGCATCTCCTGCTCCCCTGCCCACTCACAGGCAGAGTCCTGAGTGCTCTTCTGAATGCAAATACCCAAATAATTCCCAGAGCTCCCCAAATCCAACAGGCAGGTATTGTCCTAATGCTCAGCCTTTACCCTTTCCCTTTAGTCACACCACAACCAAGAAGGACCCTCCCTACCCCACTCCTTAGCTGGCAAAAGCCCTAACCCCCATCTCCCACACCCAGCACAGCTGGTACAGGGAAGTTACTCTCTTCCTCTTGGTGTAACTGTACCAGCAATAACAGAAAATTCACGTGCAAGGAGACTGGACAAGAGGGTGTCTGACCTGACAGCCCAGTCGTTTGGGTATCCATTACAAAGCTGGAACTTGAATTTTGGTTCATGTTTTCAGCATTATTACTGGTTCAAGATCAGTGCTAGTCTCATAGCAACACGAAGGGGCACATGAAACAAGGATTCCCTCCTGCGAGACCAGGCCCTCGTTACTTGCCATCCCCAGTCACTGCCCAGAACAAGCCCAGAGAAGACACTGATACACAGAGACCCACGTAAAATGAGTGGTAAAATGCACGACATACAAGACCAGATGTACTGGTGCTAGATACTCACTCTATTAACGCTAATTAACCACTAATTTCTTCCATGCCTTTTCTCCTACTTGATTTTAGTGTGCAAGGTAGAGAAATGGTGATGGTTTTGTCTAACACATGAAGGGACTCAAACAGCCCCAGACTGGAGAACCTTCCAGCCTTTCTTCCCGACTATTTAAAACTACCATTGACGTACCTGGCACCAGCACGGAAAGTAAGATACCATTCCCCAGCTAAACAAGCTAAGGAGACTTGCTTTTTCAGTCAAATGCCCCTTTATCTGTTAATATTTGGGTTTTTCCCCCCCTGCCCTCTCTTCTGGCATTCCTTCCTGTACCCATCTTCACTTAAGCAGTTCTTCCCCCTGCTCCCCACTACTCCCAACGGACATGTTCTGGCTCCTCTTCCTCCTGTCTGCACTCTAATGACATACTAAGTATTCTTCTACTCCAGCATTAATTTTAATTTCCTCCTTTCAAAGTCACTCTTCATCCTATGCCCTTTCAATTTGCCCTCTGCTCAACAGCCATTCTTTTTCCTCTTGACAGTCTCTAGGCAGCTCACCATCTATTTCCTTAGAATCTGCGGGTTTTTCTCTGCAGTCACATTGGGATCAATCTTTTTCATTTTCTTTCCTGGCCATAAAAACCTGTCCTCTGATCCTCTTGCATTTTTCAATCTCCTTCCTCTCCATTATTCGTCCCCCAGTAAAACTGGGTACAATTATCTGTACAATCCCCCGCCTTGACTCCCCATTCTTTCCCACCGACACCCTTCCCTTTCCATGGTTATGTACATCAGGGTGCCACACGTGGGATGCCCGGCACGGCTGGTTTGCTCCTGAAAGACTCAGCAATTCTATTCTCAGGCACTTTGCTGTGCAGTAAGGGCTGTCGAAATGAAGCAGGGGAGAAGCAACCACTGCAGCTTTCATAAATAAACACGCGTGGTTATCCAAGGCCAAGCCTATGGCATGACAAAGTAGAGCACTGTGCTCTTGCAGCGTCCATCTCTTCATTCTCTTCTTTCAAATTATCTCATTTTAAACACCAGCAACGTTCCACACCTCAAACTTTTTCTTTCCGAGATTTGTTTTTCTTTTTTCTTTTAGTTATGGAAACTGTATGTTATCTTACAGCAGGACAAGATATATTTAAGAGAATAATACCCCTGTCGTTAGAAAAAGCACAAGTTATGTTTACCTCACTGAAACAACACAGCCCATGGCTCGGTCCTTGACCACAAGGCCCAGTGGCAAGCAGTGGTCTGGGCCAGGCTACTGTGAGGCAGTGCCTTCCCCAGTGACTCTGTTGTATGTTCCACTCTTGGCCTCAGCCTCTCCAGGACCATGTGGCACAGGCTGTAATTAGTAGTTTCTTCTCATTTCCCCAGTTCAGAGCCTGAAATAACATCAGGGTTACGTTACAGGCTGGTTACTTCAAACAGCAAGAGGGCCCCGGCTACATAACGTATGTGCTGAAGCACGGACATGACATGTGGAGGAACTGGGGACATGGGCTCAACTCAGAAAGTCTTTCAGGACTCTCTGAGGTGTAGAGAGTCACAGAATGCTCTGGAGTTGGAAGGGACCTCTGGAGATCAGCCAGTCCAACCCACTGCCACAGCAAGGTCACCCACAGCAGGTCCCACAGGAACGTGTCCAGACAGGGTTTGAATGTCTCCAGGGATGAAGACTCCACCACCTCTCTGGGCAGCCTCTGCCAGGGCTCTGCCACCCTCACAGCAAAGAAGTTCCTAATCATATTGAGATGTAACGTCCTGTGTTCCAGTGTGTGCCTATTACCTCTTGTCCTGTCACTGGGCACCACTGAGAAAAGCCTGGCCCCATCCTCCTGACACCCACCCTTGAAGCATTTATAAGTATTGATTAGATCCCCCCTCAGCCTTCTCTTCTCCAGACTAAACAGACCCAAGTCCCTCAGCCTTTCCTCATAACAGAGATGCTCCAGGCCTCTAATCATCTTGGTGGGCCTCTGCTATACCCTCTCCAGCAGTTCCCTGTCCTTCCTGAACTGGGGAGCCCAGAACTGGTCCCAGTGCTCCAGATAGGGCTTCCCCTGGGCAGAGCAGAGCAGAGGGGCAGGATGACCTCCCTCCACCTGCTGGTCACACTTCCTGATGCCCCCCAGGATGCCATTGGCCTTCTTGGCCACAAAGGCCCATTCCTGGCTCATGGTCACCCTGTTGCCCACCAGGGCTCACGGGTCTTTTTCCTCAGAGTTGCTCTCCAGCAGGTCACTCCCAACCTGTCCTGGTGCATGGGGTTATTCCTCCCCAGATGCAGCACCCAACACTTGCCCTTGGGTTTTGTTTTGAAGGCAATCATTTAGTCCCCTTCTCTACTTTCACAATTATCCTACAAGTGATGGGTACAATCAGAGCACCAGCACCTACAAACAGAACAAGGACTGAGCTACTGTTCAACACAGATGAACCTCAACTGTTCTGCACAAAGAAAGCAGACGCTGAACAAAGAATTCTTCCATTAAAAGTTCACACTAAAACTCATTTACTCACCATGACTGAAAATTGAATCCTAGAATTGTTTGGGTTGTAAGGGACCTACCTTTAAGGTCATCTAGTCCAACCATCAACCTAACTCTGATAAAGACCATCACTAACCCATGTCTCTAAGCACCATGTCAACAGACTTTTGAATCCCTCCAGGGATGGGGCCTCAACCCCTGCCCTGGGCAGCCCATTCCAAGGCTTCAGAACCCTTTCCATGTAAACATTTCTCCTGATCTCCAATCTGAACCTCCCCCGGTGCAACTTGAGGCCATTTCCTCTTGTCCCATGGCCTGTGACCTGGGAGAAAAGACTGACACCCCCTGGCTGCACCCTCCTTTCAGGGGGCTGTAGAGAGGGAGAAGGTCTCCCCTCAGCCTCCTCTTCTCCAGGCTGAACACCCCCAAGCTCCCTCAGCCTTTCCTCACAGGACTTGTTCTCCAGACCCCTCACCAGCTCCCTTGCCCTTCTCTGGACCCGCTCCAGCCCCTCAATGTCTTTTTTATGGTGAGGGTCCCAAAACTGGACACAGCTCTTGAGATGGGGCCTCAACAGTGCCCAGTCCAGAGGGTAATGATCACCCTGTCATGCCAGTATGTTTGTTTTTTTTTTTCCCCTTTTAATCTGTGTTCAAAATCTGCTGGGTGAAAGAGGCCACATACAAATCCCTGGTTTCATAAACTACACTAGAATTTTAATTCTCCCCTAAATGCAATTAGCTTACAGGGAGAAAATGATTAGACAGAAACACTCAGCAGCTGCAAAGTTGGAAATTTTCTTAAGGAAAGGCAGTCAATAGAGCTCAGCCTGGGAACCAAACTTCCCATGTACTGAGACATGGCTGTTGAGTCTGCATTTTTATCCCACGGATAAACGTAAGTCAACACTTTTCAATGTCATAATCCCTCCAATTTACACACGGTCTACTGGATCTTTTGGGTTTGCATTTAAAACACCACGTTCCTTTTACTACTGTGATCTAGGAAATTATCCAGGGAAAAGATCTCTGTATACAGCTACTTTCCGCAGCGTGGCCATGGGAGCATTATCAACTTTTATATGTATTTAATCCCAAGCAGGGACGCAGTGAGTGATCCAGCAGTGCTGTGCTACTTACTGAGGTTTCCCAAGCACCACTTTCAGAGCCACTCCATTGAGCTGCACGCAAAAAGAGAACGTGCTTTCTTGGGAGGAGCAGTTCTACCATGAGAATCACCCACCTAACTCCAGGAGGAGACGCCAGCATCGAATACTGCACACACACAGGCAATTAATTTGTTTTACAAGTACTATAGTGGAGATATTTGCTAAGAATCCTTTTTCTTACACAGAAGTACTTCTCCCCACATTATTAGTGTGGCCGGACTTCATCAGGACAGTGATTCTTGTGAAAATGACTGGAAAAAAAACCCAACCCAACTCTTAACATTAGTAAACACTTATATACTTTTAAATAGTCTTCTTACAGGTGTTTTCTGAACAATTTTAGTAAGATAAAAACAGTGGGAAAGAGTCATGATGAACACAATCAAGAACGCGGTGAAGACTTAGAAAATCACCCTCTGATTGGTAATTTTGATAAACAATAACCACAGGGAGAGCATTACTCCAAAATGATAGAATTTAGATATGGTTCCTAATTATTACAAGTACCTTTTACGCTCGCAGGTATTCCACATCCTGTCTGCTGTGGATTCCAGTAGAGTTCATATGAAGTTATTAGTGATGATGATACCTGGTTACAGAAGCATTACCTCTATTCTGTTCTACCTCGTGCACTATCTAACAGAATCTCTCTGGTTAATGATGACACACGGAACAGGGCTAGCAACCCTGGAGGTATCAGATGGAGTGAAGAGGGCAGTGGAAAGGGAGGGAATAAAAATTAGGCTGGTAATGTTGACAAACCCTTGTGAACTGTCTCCTGAACACAAACAATGGATATTATTTAAGAACATAGAGTTTTTTGTTACTGCTCAAAAACACTGAATTGAAAATTCTTGAAAACTAATACTCCCAATTATCCTAAGGACAGATCTGACGTTAAGTGTAGCACATGCATTAGTGTCTTCTCTAATAAAGTATCCCAATCATTTCCTGGCATTCCTCAGCACAAACTCCTGATTTCTAGGGCTACTCCTGTTTCTCATGTCTCAGCTCCTTGCTTTTCAACATGCAGTCCTTTGCTCTGTCACTTCTAGTTGCTAATTTCACACAACATCCAGACTCTGAATTAAAAGTTAAATAATCCAGCAGTAAGTAATACAATACAGATTTACTGGCAGAATTCAGCCTTAGAATTCGTGTTTCTATTATAAAGCAGCAAAGGAATCCTATAAACCACACACCTCGTATGGCATCTCCTTGCTGCCAGCAGCATGGGGAGCTGCACCTACTGACCCTAGGCTGCCGTTCCCATGCACAGGGGCCCTTACACCTTCATTTTTAAGTCTCAAATTATAATTTAAGATTGACTACAGAGTGAGAGAAAAGTGAAGTTACGCTACCTCTGCATATGCACATACTTGTACCATCCCCTCTGAGAGGTCAGCAGTGGCAGGTAACAGCCCTTACATTTCCAATTAAATTCTTGTCATCATCATCATCATTATTCTGCCAGCATTTTGAGTGATCGCCACGTTCAGAAAGAATACCTTTATTTGCTGGGACACCCCACATCGCCATGGATTTTAGCACTCTAATGCTGCACACAGATGTTCCCCAGCCCAGCCTCCTGCATTGACCAGTCACGAACTGAAACAGCACTTCCAAGTGATTAACAATAACTCAAACCCAGGCACATTTCCAGGTCCATAGATAACAGTTATATGACTACAGACAACACAAACCAGTAAAGACTGAGTTTCAGTTAGTAAACAGCATCTTTACAGAGTAGTTGATTCAGTTCTGGCACAAAACAATTAAAAATCAATTTAAATTTAAAACTGACATCAAAAATGGCATCGAAAATTCAGTCTGTTTGGTGCACAGGAGATGTAGCTGATGTCCCAGACCACTGTGACACATGTGTCTCAGTCATCTACATGTTGGACACTCGTCAATTCTTATATTTTGTTTCCCTTGCCTTTCTCAGCTTTAGAAAAACATGCACTCTTGGTTTTTACACTTAATTCACTACTGCATAATTCAGGATTCGTGACTAACATGTGGCAATTGTGAACAACTCACCAGGCTCAGGACTTGTCTTGAAATAAGGAGAGTGGTAAAAAACCCATCATCAGGAGGGGAAAAAAAAAAAAAAAAAGCTATGATTCTTTGGATTTTCTTTTACTGGTTTTATTACAAACACCCACACCCTATCTAACTCCATATGTAGTTCACAAACGATATTACAGTCATTGTCTTAATTACTTTTGGTTTTTTAACAAATGCTATTGCAATATGAAGAATGTGATTTGAAGATCATACAGGGTTTGTTCATTACCACTGACCTTAAAAGGCAGCATTACCGTACTTTTATCCTAAATTCCCTCATTTGCATCGAGTTCAGAAGGCCTGTGCTACCATCGTAGCACCAATAACACTTACATTCACAACCGACTCCTTGAATTTGATGTGAAGCCTGTAATTAGAAAGTGCAATGATGGCATCCTCCGCTCGTCCCACATACTCTGTACTCTCCCCATGAAGTTCAATGAATGGGACCTTCAGGAAGGGAAGAAAAATCCTTCAGAAACCATTTACCAAGAATATGTACCTCCTGTAAGCACACACAACACATAAAATCCAAGCCAAACACTGCCGAGAATTCAGCCTGGCTATTACTGCTAAGAAGGAAAGTCTTGAGTAAGGTTGGTTCAGAGGTTAATTGCAGCCTTTTTTTCAAAATTATTCCTCATTTTTCTCTTAATTTTCCTGAGTAAGTGCTTGGTCAGGGAAAACGATGAATTTTTATGAGAAATCTGAGCAAAATATCCCCCATTTTGGCAGTCTGACCAACCCCTTGATTTATGCTCTCACTCCTTACTTCACAGAGTGGCATTTCCATAAAGGTATTAAATTCATCCCAAAGCAGGCAAAACATCTAAGATGAATAATCTTTGATGCTATTGGTCGCCAGTATTCATTAAGCAAGCTCAGGTAACCAGCTCAGACTGGATAAATGCCCCACAGTTGATGTCAGTTGGACAAATCACACTTTTTGCTTCGTATTTCTCACTGCAAATGTGAAAATGCCTGACGTGCTGCTGTTTTATAAAGGCGGAAAATCTGCACTCACTTTACCTTGCATATAAAAATCTCAACTGTTTTAATTAAAAGTGTGACTTAAGCCAAATTTGGGTGGGCTGGGTGAAAAGTGCAACTGCTCAACCTGAAAATAATCTGGTTTTACACCATCTCAGCTTAAATCTATTAAAAATCGTTTCTATGAAAACAAACTACCTTTTTGGCTGATAACAGTATCTATGTGGATAAATAATTTGAATTAAATTGATTCCAAAAGGAACTTTGGAAAATTAAGAGACCAAATAACATTCGTTTTGTGCAATGTAAGATTTTTGGCTTCTCCATAACAAGAAATAATGGCAGTATTTAATTAACTTACTTGTTTTTTTAAAAAAAAAAACAAACAACAAACACAAAACCACAGAGTTCTAAACTATGGAATAAAATCTAGCTTTTGAGGTTACTACATGAGTAACTGCTTTCTTTTTCAGACACTCTACAGGAACTCTTGTAATATAAAGCACAAGCCCTCTAACATATCAACAGTAGATGAGGATTTAAAAAGAAAATGTGTTTCTCGTATTACTGTGCTGAACTGCGAATGAGAATTCTATGGGAGAGGCCAGAGAAGACACAGCTGAACCAGAAATATTGTGATCTTAACTGGGAAGGAGCAGCACAGTCATTACCTGAAGGTTCTCATCCTCCCGGATCAGCTGCTTCCTGGGAAAAATCTGATTAGCCTGGATGCATTCAAGGCTGTGCTGAGTCTCTTCATCCTGAGACACAAAGCGGTACAGTCAAATTCAGGAACATCGCTGCTGCCGCCTTCACCACCCAGCAAGTGAGCAATGAAAACCTCCAACAGGAGGGACTGCCCAGAGAATTCAGACATCAGCAACATACTAGAGTAGAAAAGGCTTTGCAGAGGGATCTGGACAGCCTGGATGGATGGGCCAAAGCCAGTGGGATGAGGTTCAACAAGGCCAAGTGCCAGGTCCTGCCCTTGGGT
>VXBJ01001810.1:0-46115 GCA_013400055.1 Nycticryphes semicollaris | reverse complement strand
GACAAGAGGAAATGGCCTCAAGTTGTGTCAGGGGAGGTTCAGATTGGAGATCAGGAACAGTTTTTCCACTGAAAGGGTTCTGAAGCCTTGGAATGGGCTGCCCAGGGCAGGGGTTGAGGCCCCAATCCCTGGAAGTATTTCAAAGCTGGGTTGACACAGTGCTGAGAGACATGGGATTGTCTTTATCAGAGTTAGGCTGATGGTTCGACTCGATCTTAAAGGTCCCTTCCAACCCAGACAATTCTGTGATTCTATAACAGTATTAGGAAAAAAGCATCAGCCTACCCTCATCTAGTACCATGCTTAAAATTCAACAACCCCACACGTAAACATGAATTCTCTTATGTTTTTCAGCTTTCAGCTTATTCTGCTCCGTAACAGACCCCACAACCCCCTTTTGCTTACCATGACAGGCCCTGGATAGGAGGAGAACTCCTCGTCTTTACTCACAACACTTTGAGGTTCTTCTTCACTTATTATTAAAATCTAGAAAAACAGAAAAGTGTAACAGAGTTAAATTAATTTTCTTTTGGCAAATAAATACAAACTAACTTTTAAACCTTAAGAATTGAGCTGTTAGAAAACAGCAAGCAAAGAGTAATTAGAAAAAGATGAAATCCATCTAAACTAACTCTCCTGAGAGACAGAGCTGTTACAAAATGTGCCTGGCTCCTTCTGTTCATTCTGAAAAATTGTCTTGAAAATGTACTGCTGGGAGAATACCCCTCTGAACGCAGTAATGAGATCACTGTTTATAAAATTTAAATTAAAACACGCTCATCTTTCTTTTTCAGCTCACTCTGTATTTTCTCTCAAGTCGTTTGCAGGTGGTGATTCACAAATACAGAGGTTAAAAACCAAGGGGATCAGAGAGATCACTTGGTCTGACCTGTTGGGTAACATGGGTTGAGGGATCCACCTGAAAGTATTTTGTTTCAAGTCTGGCATAGAAATTAGGATAGAATTCCTCATTTTATAGCTATGACTCATTTTTTACATCCATGGATGTATCAAAATATCCATCATCTTGCACCAACCTTCCCAAAAGCAGCAGATCACTACACACTGCTCTCTCCACTATCCAACAATCCCCCAGACTTGAAGCACCTGCAAAATTTCTGGAAAGAATAAAGAGCATAAAGTCTTGGAAGCTTATGCAATTGAAACCACTAGGAAATCAATGATGGAAGCAAATACAGGAGTTACAAGCAGATTTTTAGATTTGATATGTTCAATTTTTGAAATTCAAGTAGGTTCTTCCCTTGTTTAAAAAAAAAAAAAAAAGTTCAGGTGTTCTATGGCTTTGGCAGTCTGCAGCTCTAAAGATACAAATGCAAATACATCAGTCAAGTTGAGTCAGTTCCCAGTTCACATGTCACCTTATTTATCAAGATATTTCCAACTATCAGTGTTGTGCTTGCCAGAGAAAACCACTTTGATTCCAGCAGACACCCACCAGTGCGGGAAAAGGCAACTTCATCCTGTATATTCTATGGAATATTTACAGCAGGAAAAGGAGCAGCAGAGGAGTGTATTCTGGAACTAAAGCATCTCACTAAACATCCCACGTTTAAAAACGATCGATGAGAAGAAAGCACTGCACTGTCCTCAAAACCTCTGTGAAATAGGAACATCACAATAAACAAGATGCCTTTATGTCCCCAGAGCAGGGGAGAAACAGCCTATAGAGCTTGCAAATTGGGTGCAAATTGTACAGCTTGCAGAAGGTCATCTATGTGTGCATATGTATAAATATAAATATGTATATAAAAGGAGGACATTATGAGCAGAATCAAACTGGAAGCGTCACTAACTCACTAAAAACTAATGCAAAAAGTTTCTATAAAAATAAAAATCCCAATTTTAAGCATGAGAAAAACAAAAGCTAGAAGACTTGATAAAAGTCTGAATCCATCAACTACGGAAACTGATAAGGAAAAATAAAAAGCCAGCAGAGAAATTTCCGTGCCTGCAGGGACAATGGCGAGCAGGAACATTCTTTTAAGTTCTCAGATACAAAAGGAATCTACAAAGGCTATCTCCCGACAGCAAGATGAAGATGGTATTATTGTTCATATTGGGTTTAAAAAGGCAGATTTAACATTTTTGTTTCAAAAGCAGCAGAAGCGAGATGGTTCACAAGTAACCCATGCTGTAACTCATGAGAATATTCAAAAGATCACAACAATTAAAGCTAAAAAGGCCATAAATTCATCAGGTTTGATCCTTCATATATCAGAGGCTGTAAACTTTGAGCCCTTGCATTCAAAACAAGAGCTTGAGCTGTCTTCCAGCACGACTTGGTGTTGTCCGTAGGTTGGATTTGGGAACTCTTATCTTCCAGGCAGCTGGTTCTGACTCGAAGATACCAAGAATGGAAGAGCTCAGCGGTTCTTGCAAACGCATCTGGTTTCAGCTTCCACCCTTTGGGTCTCACTGTTTCACAGAGCACGCGATGCACCATTTCCCTCCATCTATGAGATCTAAAAAATGAGCTTCCTACTCAATTCAAATGATGGCTGGCTAAGCCACAGGCTTATTTGTCCAATCAACCTCTGCCTTACAGCTCATCCATCAAGGAAGGCACAGAGCGGATTCACTTTGCGGTATATCCTCATCTAATGAAGACTAATGACCCAAGAAGGATGGCTTTCAAAAATGTGAGATTTACACAAATCACCTTTTCCACCTGTAAAATAACAATAAGGTTATGCATTCGGCTGGCAGGGCGACAGCTGACCAGAAGAGCGAGGGTTATGGCATATTTATGTTCATAGAAATGAACATTTTTGAGGAGGAGGCCTTGGGTACCGTCTCCGGGGGCTGCTGGAGGTGGGCTGGTGGCACCACTGCTTTCTGCAGCCTCCTCACCAGCACCAGCTCTGCTTTTCCAGGGCAGGAGCTGCTCTTAAAGTCATTAAGACCAAACATTTCCACATCAATCTAGACAATTTATGTACCACTTCAACAAAGCTTTTAAACATTAATAGTAAAGCCTTCTGAACATAATAAAATACTGTGCTATTTCAGAAAATTTCTACAACTTCAAGCACAATTATCATAAGAAACACAGACCTAATGAAAAAGATGAGCTTTATTCCAAATCCAGTCTACGTAGACTTTCAAAAAGCATTTGACACTGTTCCCCATAAAATTCTCATGGAAAAACTGGCTGCTCATGGCCTGGATGAGCATATGATCTGCTGGATCAAGCACTGGATGGATGGATGGTCCCAAAGAGTGGTGCTCAATGGAGCCAAATCCAGCTGGTGGCCGGTCACAAGTGGTGTCCCTCAGGGCTCAGTGTAGGGATCATTTCTGTTTAACACCTTTATTGATGATCTTGATAAGGACATAGAGTGTATCAGCAGTAAGATCTCAGGTGACACCAAGTTAAGCAGGAGTGTTGGTCTGCAGGACTTGGATAGATTGGACTGATGGGCCAACATTAATGGGATGAGCTTCAACAAGGCCAAGTGCCAGGTCCTGCACTTGGGCTACAACAAGCCCATGGATGACTACAGGCCTGGGGAAGTGTGGCTGGAGCTGCCTGGCAGAAAAGGACTGAATTCAATGAGCCAGCAGTGTGCCCAGGTGGCCAAGAAGGCCAATGACATCCTGGCTTGTATTAGAAATAGTGTGACCAGCAGAAGTAGGGAGGTGATTGTCCCCCTGTGCTCAGCACTGGTGAGGCCAGCCCTTGGGTACTGTGTCCAGTTCTGGGCACCTCAACACAAGAGAGATCTCGAGGTGCTGGACCGAGTGCAGAGGAGGGCAACGAAGCTGATGAAGGGCCTGGAGAATAAATCTTATGAAGGGCAATTGAAGGAGCAGGGACTGTTTAGTCTGAGGAAGAGGAGGCTGAGGGGAGACCTCATCACCCTCTGCAACTACTTGAAAGGACATTGGAGAGAGGTTGGTGCTGGTCTCTTCTCACAGGTGATTAGCAATAGCTCCAAGCTGCACCAGGGTAGGTTTAGACTGGACACTAGGAAAGACTTTTTCCCAGAAAGAGTGGTCAGACCCTGGAATAGGCTGCCCCGGGAGGTGGTTGAGTCCCCATCCTTGAAGGTGTTTGAGTCATTTAGATAGGCCATTGGGGGATATGGCTGGATTGACTAGATAATTGTTTTTAAAGTTTACTATATAACCATATACATGATGGTTAGGCCACATGATGGCACACTCAGGGCCATGGGGGCATCACCATCCCTGGCAGAATGTCAAAGCCAGGCAGATGTGGAGCTGAAGGACATGGGTGAGTGGTGGGTTTGTCAGTGGTGGTTGGACTCAATCTGAAAAGTCCATTCCAACTAGGACAATTTTATGATAATAAAAGCAGTATTCGCTTGGAGAATTAGCTCTTTTAAAAATTTCTGACAGTTGTGCTCCCAAAACCCAGCAGAAACCATTAATGACGACTCTCCAAATTCTTTAGAACAAGTTCCTTATTGTAATCACTGAGTTCAGCTGCAAACCTGCTTCCATCCCACTGCTGCGGCTTTTTCCATGGATATCAGAATCTTTTTAAGATACATTTTGGGAAAGGAGAGTAATAAAATGTGGTAGATCCAGTTTTATTCAGGGTTATCTGACAGAAACTGTGATGTTGCCAAGGTAAATGGTACAAGTCCTTATAAGACTAGTTCTAAAACAAATAGTTCGCAGGCTCACGCTGCTTTTAGGGATTAGCGAAACGCTTCATCAACTTCACTGCCACAACACTGAAGCAGTTTTAGAAGTTGCTGGCAAAAATAGCAAGAAACACCAAATTGTTAGAATGAAGTTCACTATCTGATGGACAGTGAGTATTACTGAAAGAAGGAATTAATTTTCCAATCACGTCAACAAGCTGATCCCGCTCCCTTCGTGATCTGGTGATTCCCAGACTGCGCCCAAGGGAAAGGAAACAGAGCACTGGGAGCAGGGACAGGGCCACATGCTATTCTCAGACTGAGACTGTGTGAATGAACTCAAAACCAAACTTCAAATTCCAATTTCTTTCTATATCAAGACTTTCTAACCCGTTTCTACCCATACGTTTAGCAAAGTCCTCCAGGGTAGTCATGGAAAGAGCCAAAAGGATCCCCGGGCTCCTGTGACCCCTTAGAAGGGGGTTTCTGACCCTCACTTTATGGCACTATCACTTAGCAGTGAGGAGGGAGAGGACTTTCTTCATACTGGGAACCCCAGCGAGCCACTCCATTTCACCCATGGTAACTAACCCACTGCGCTCCTTTGGAGCACGGCTTGATGTCAGTGAGACTGGCTCAGCACAGACTGGCTGCTGAAATCCATTCTCGAGCTGCCACTTCCAACCTTTTACATTAGTGGCAGAATGGAATCAGTGTTCTCATTTTAGTTAACTACAGCTGGCAAATAATCACCTCTTCCACGACAGTAAAAAAAAAAAACCACCAAACCCAAAAAACCTTCCCAGAAACAAACTGGAAGTGATCAAACAGCTCAGCTAACACTGACCAAGAAAATGCACCCTCAAATTCAGGCTCCCAGGTACCAACAGGTGACAGCTTATAAACAGCGTAGTGAAACTTGGGTTTAACGTTAGAATTGGCATTTCTTTCTGTCAGGACTGAGGCCGAAAAAGGTTACATTATCAGCTTACTGTGCTGCCATTTCAGCTGTAGTTTCACATATATTAAATTACACCAAAAAAAGAGGTTAGACTTGTTCATGCTCCATCTTATGTTCATGTTCTGCTTGACAGGATAAGCCATTAGTAAAGGTTGTAACCTCAGACTCTTGTTCAGCCAGTACGGGAACATCTTAATTACCTTTTGTTTCAGACGTGCCTTCTGGTCTAAATCATGTACATAATTAAGACTAGCAACAACCACCTGTTCACCAGTGATTCTAAACAAAAAAGATTTAACTAAAGGAGCATTTAAATTCACATATACTCCAATGTAGTCAGATTTATAGCAAGGAAAATTTATAGCAAGAAAAACTGGAGAGTAAAAAAAAGGAAGCACCCAAGTGTTTCCATTTCTTCCCCTGCCTCCCCTGTCCAGACCCTGAACTCCATTTTTTCAGTGTCAAAATCAAATTGTCTTGACCCTTAGTCTCAAAAACATACCTATTTACAGACTGTGTTACAGTTGCCCTGTAAAGTTTGAGCCAGGAAAGCAACAATCCTGACAAGGACACATTAGAAAATTTGAGCGTGAAGTATTCAAAGTGTGACCTGGCTTTAGCAAAAGCTGCTTCTGTTACAAGTGAAAATTTCACAGGTGGAAGGAAATCATCCTGATTCAGTTTCCCATATTTCAATCCCCAGCAGCCTGGTTTCCCCTCCTTCCTGGCACCACGGTTGAAGATTCCATGCGCTACCGAGAGTCAAAAGTCATCTTTTTCTTAGAATGAAAGGCTGCAAAATACAACTAAGTACCAAATAGGTTTCTGTCTAACATCTTGGAAAATGCCTTATTAAGAGCCTAATCAATGATAGCTGTAGAACCCACCATCACCAAGCAGCTGCTCTTACCAAAATAATGTGCTTACCAAAGAATGCGAGATAAATAAACAGTGCTCTTTGTCCCAAGAGGTTTCAGATGAGTCTCTTCCGATACTTCACATTGGCAACTGCAAAGAAAAAGACAGAACTTTAAAACATGAACCTTCAATTGGAAAAAAAAAAAAACAACCCACTTATTATGTAGCCAGCAACCAATGGCAGAAACTCAACTGTTGGGGTAGTTTGTCCTAATTAAAGAGGAAAAGTAAAAAAAAATGACTAACTACTATATAAGTCCTAACTATTGAGATCTCACTATGGCCGAAGAGGGAATTTAGTGACTGGGTTCTGACAGGTACACAGCTGCTGGATAAGCTCTTTCTCCTGGCAGGGAGCACACTCAGAATTTTTTTTTAAACTTCTTTGACGTGTAGAAGTGGGAAAACCCATATTACTTAGCTACAAACTACAGCAAAGCTCTTCTATAGAAGATCTGATTGGTTTTGTACTGATCTTCAGAAGCGTCTTCATTTTTTGCTAAAAATAGCTTTTGTTACACCCCAAGAAAGCAAATGAATATCCCTAAACACTGTTTTTTTTTGTTGTTGTTTAAGTACTTCTGGACAAAGCTGCAAGAAAGCCAAGGCGAAGAGCAATGCTCATATAAAACCACTCTTCCAAAGGCCCATCTTTCCAACTTTCCAAGTGCTGCACAATTATTCCCTAGAAGATTATTACTTTAAGTATCGCGCCACAAATATGCCTTTGTCAAAAACAAATCAGAAAGATAAAATATCTGATTTGCCTCATTCTTACACAGTCCCTTTGGTAGGTCATTCACAGGCAGGTACTATGGCATCTGAACTCCTCCGACAGTTCCACTCCCGAGGGACACCCAGTGCTACACTAAAATATCCAACCCCTAAAACTCAAAGTTCCAAACTAAACCCAGTCATTCCTAGAGCACACAAGCAGCCACACCGATGGATTCCCCACTCCCTTTGCACCCAGCAGACCAAAGGATTTGCTCTTCACACTAATTTGGAAGCCATCCCAATAGCACACTGTGTATATACGGGCTTGGGCCCTCAAACTTACATAAATACACAACCCTGCTGCTACAAATTGTTTGCCTGTGCTCTCAGGGACCACAACTAGTGATAATTTTCACATTCTGGTCCATTAAAAAACAAACAAATACCATGACTATTCTGCATTATGTCCTTTAGTTTATGGTTGAGAACAGGAAAAAATAAAAACTACTTTTTAAGTACACAAAAAAGGACATATAATTTTAGGAGTGACATAGTGGAAAGAGGTAGTTCAAAAAGTACAAATGCATCAAGCAAAAGAAATTCTACTATTTCACAAATGCATCTACATCCAGCTATTTTTAAAAAGAAAAAAAAAAAATCTGTGACATAAAGATGCTCTGCTTTAGCAGAAAACACCCCCTGAATGTTAAAAATCTCAGCTAATCACAAGTCACAATTTTATAAAACAGTTTCTAAAAGCAACATTTGGTTACCTGCAACAGAAGTCAGCTTTTAAAAATACTTTTCTTTTTAAATCTCTCTCAACCAACAGCCAAATGTTGATTCCCAAAGCTTTACGGGTTGATAATTAAACACAGCACATGGAGCAGAGAACAGAGCTGTGCTTTGAGGTACCAGCTTGATCATGCACTAAGTTCAACGTTAGAGTTGCTTGGGTGGACAAAGTCACCTTTGATGGGAATAGCCAACTTCTTAAATATACAACAACAGAAAAACCACGAAGGCAGACTATGCAACTGCAGAATGACTCTTCAGAAACACTTCTCTGGCCACGTCCCCGCTTTTAAAAAGGCAAGATACACATTTAGGGTAGGTGGAGGTAAACTTATTTTGTGCATTTTAGGTCCAAGCAAAACAAACAACCACCCACCACCTTCACAAAACCTGCAACAAGCTTTTTATTCAATCTGATGAGGTTTGGAAGAAGCCACTGAATCTCCGGAGTTTCGCAGAGAAGTTTAAAAACAGGAGAAAACCATTCCAATATAAGCATTAATAATTCCCCTGTGCTCCTGCCAGCATTCAGCCAGCGCTCGAGGAGACGCTCCTCAGCATTCCTCACGCAAGGCTGCGGCTCCCAGATAAGCACCTCCAGCGTTATCGCTTCCTGAGTCAGTAACACAGGCCAAAATGAAATAATAATAAAAAAAGCTGACTGCAAGAAGCAAACGGCTGTGAATTTTACTACCAAAACTCTACTTCCTTAAGGGAGGCGTGATCCCGAGTACTGGTGTGTGACTCTTTAATTAATAGAGCTGAGCACATGGAGCTTGTGGGCAATGCAGCCTCCCCCTCCTCTGTGCTCCCCCTCTCTTCTCCATTCCTCTCTTTGGCCCCAAAGAGCACATTCAGCTCCAGCAGGAAAGCAAAAGGGGCAGAGATCAAAAAGGGACCAGGACCCTTTTTTTTTTTTCTCAGTAAATCCTACAAACTCAAGTATGATTAGAAAGGAACTGCTTTGGCACCACCTTTCCCATCAGGCTGTCACACCTCATGGCTGGCTTCAGTTAGATTTTTTTTTTTAATCCTTCTCCGTGGGCTCCTTTAGGAGCTCAGACGTTAGTTGGACACAACCAGCACATGGGTCTTGCCTCCATTGCTTTTTCTTTGAAGACTCTCTGGAGAAGTACAGATCAGGGCAGGTTGGAGGGGGCTTTGAGCTACCTGAGCTGGTTGGGTTGGCAGGGGGTGGCACTAGGTGGTCTGTGAGGTCCCTTCCAATCCAGACCAGTCTGTGATTCTATGATGGATCAATCACTAGAAGAACCAAACCCAAGGAGTAACATAATTGTGGGGACAAATTAACAATAAAGGTTGAGCGCTGCAACAGGTTTCCAAGCTGCAGAACCTCCATCCCTGGAGCTACCCCAAACCTGAGCAGCCCCTTAGCAAGTCCAGCTTGGAAGGGACCTTTGGGATCATCAAGTCCAATCATCAACCCAACACTGATAAAAACCATCGCTAACCCCTGTCCCTCAGCACCACATCTACTCCTCTTTTGATTATCTGCAGGGATGGCAACTCCACCACTTCCCTGGGCAGCCTGTTCCAAGGCTCAATAACCCTTTTGGTGAAGAATTTTTTCCTAATATCCATCCTAAACCTCCCCTGGTACAACTCCGAGCAGGCTGTTGTACATGACCTCCAACCTCAGTGACACCATTAGTCTGTGACAATGTTTCTCTTGACATTTATTTAAATACAACATTGGCACTTAGTTAAGAAAAACACTCTTGAGAGGTTTTAATAAATACATTTAATTAGAAGATTAGCAAGTTGTCACTCGAGTTTCTCAGCTGAAAGGTTGTACCTAGCAAGAACAGAGCCATGATTTGATAAGCATAAAGTGAAATGACAAAAGAGGAAAACAGCTTTGGATTTTTTTTGGTTTTGTTTTCCAAGTTTTCTCTACCAACAGACAAAGCTATCTCATGGAGGTGCAGACAAACAAAACCCAACTTGCTGCTGGTAACTATTTTTTCCTCCCTTGGCTGAAATATGGTATTTCTACATGGCTTATACCACACCATGGCACAACCTTCATGTTATGCAAGTGCAGCTCCTCACTGTTTCTGTTTCCGTTTGCATTTCTAACTTTGCGACACCACTGTTCCCACACCACCCGGCTTTCCCAGACCTGGACCTTCTCTTGCACCATACTGTCACACACTTACCATTTCGTCACCTTTTTGTTTGCTGGCTTTCTGCTCATCTTTAACTCACATATTGGCTTGGTCTTGTCCCCCTCTATGCTCTTCCTAAGTGGATTTTTGCTTGCTTTCCCCTAAAATTATTTTTACCCTTAGGAACAGGAACGGAGTCCTACTATCGGGTACGTCCCAGAGGGTGATGAGGTTGGCTTGTGGCTGAGCTAAAAGGGAAGGAGAGCCCTGGCACTGGCCCTGCAAGGTTATTGCTGTCTGCAGTAGTAAAACACACACAGAACAGAAGGAATCCTGGTTTTCAGGGAAGCATTTTACGGTCCATACTGCAATGTGTCTTTAGCATATGCTTCCCCATTTCTGGGTGGAAAGCATCCAGACTGACACTCGGCCAAGGGACAGAATAAGCAGAGCTCGACAGCTAGACCCAACACCTCCCTTGCCTTTAGCACCATGGGGAAATGTCCTTCACCAGAGCATTTTGAAACTGTCTTATTCAATTTTCCATTCACCTGCACTTCTATGAAGAAAGAATAAAATTAGAGGCCAAAGGAAAAAGGTTTTGTTAACACCTGTCACCGCCCTGGCTCATGCATTGGTGGCAAGTAATTTAGTTTCCCGTGGAAGCATTTACAGGGGTGCACATTAGTTTCTTTCATCTTCCCACTCTGCAGAGTCATTAATCTGTTTTAAAGCAGTTGATTAGGCTGATTATCTGTGCATACTAGTTAAAAAAGATCACTTCTCTTACACTCTTCAAAAAATCAAGGGCAGAATAAACTGTTCAAAGTTGAAGTGAAAACCGGGTTCCAACAGTAAGCGCTGACTGAGAAGATGAAGAATGCAGCGGGAAGGGCAAAGCGCTGCTGGGACTGCAGCTCTCCAATAGCTAATGGGAGTAAAGAGAATTTAGATCCTGCCTTCAGAAAGGTCCGTTTCTCTGTAAATAATGTACAGAAAAATAAGTGGAACTTTAGGGGGGATTAAAGTACTAATTACTCCAATAAATAAGAGAGTTTTCTTAGGAAAACGTGTTTCTGAATAAAAGATCATACGCTGGTATTCTCCTTCACTGATCTCAAAACCACCCAGGCCAAAACACCACAGGAGGCTTGAAAACAAAACCTGAAGAAAACTTCACTTTTTCTTCTAATATTTCAGGTTTTCTTTTCTTTGAGTTCTTTTTTTCATTTGGCTAAAACCCCTGAGACCCAAATGCTGCAACTGTCCATACGTAAGTCCGAATGCAATTTACCCACCAGAGAGCTTCTGACGAGCCTCTGGACATTTAAAGCTCAAATAAATAACCTATTCTTTTTTCCCTTTATTTCAATTACTCCGTATTGCTCAATGGACAACAGACAAGTAACATCTACCAAGAAGGGCCAACGAACTACACAGCTTGGTCTGACCTGCAGAGAGTTCTACAGGGATGGGATCCCAGTCTCTGAAAGCTGCCCGCACACAGAGTGCTGACCAGGGCCTGAGCTGGTGGACACCAAGTCAATCTGTGTAGGTTCTATGCTAGAAAGATGACCAAGTGTTGAGGAGGGGGGGAAGAAATTATATCCAAAGGTAACCAAAAAGCCATTAAAATAATACTATGAAACAGAAAAAGCAAGTAAGCAAGACTCAGACCAGGCAGCAAGAGTTTCCATCTGAAACGGCAAAGCAGAGTGAGAAGGGAGTAATTTCCTCCTCGTACCTCCCATTTTTCCACTGAAGTCCTCACAGCCCATTTGCCATGAGTCAAATGTCTTTCTTTCTAGAAGAGAGGCAATCAAAGAGGGATTTTTTCCTAATATCCATAACCTCGACGGTTTTACTCGTCTTCCCAAAACTCCAACCCCCTTCCCTCCTCCATTAGGATTTTGCTCTAACTGGGTTACTTCTGTTAACGGTCTGAGTACGAGGTGCTGGTCTGGGAGAGCAGCGTTACACAAGGCCCAGGGAACAGGCTCCTCACCTGTATCTTCCTGACAGCCAATGCAACAGTTCACTACTTGCCAGCAACTCAAAAAGAAAGCCTCAAAAGCAGGAAGAACTTAAAAAGCAAATCTGATTGGAAGACACCTTTGGCATTTCAAGTTCCATTCCCCTGAGATTTTTTCCCCCTATTGAGGACAGTGTCCCCAGTGACAACAGTCAGCCCCAGGGTGTGCAGGGTGACCTCCTGCTCACCGTACTTTGCCGGGCACAAAGCTTTCAAAAGCCTCTTTGACAAAGCACCACTCAAGGCTTTTGTCATAAGACAACTTTATTGAAATACCAAGTACCTGCCAGGAATAAACATTTATTTCTCCATGCACTAAGTAGGTTCAGTTATTACAGCCAGGAACAGACAGGACGCAGGTCTGGGTTCTGCTGTCGAGGCCTGCAACTAGACATCACTTTCACTGCACACCTTGCCCAACGCAATTATGGGCTACTTAAGTTTTAATCCATTAATTCTTAAATTGCACTGAAAAAAAAAACAAACCTGTTCTGTCAAGGAGGCCATTTGGGTAAGATGCAAATCCACCTTCACTGGGTTCATGGAGGAAGAGCAGGCCACGTGAGAGGCTGAGTGTTCAACAACTGCCACGGGACTTCCTCACACAAGTGTAAAGTTGATCATTTCCAATGGCCTAGCACTTGGGGAAACTGCAGCACACACTAAAAATGCACCACCACCCCCCTTTTTTTGTGACACCTAAGGTATTTTTTTTTACTTTTAAACCAGACTGCATTCACATTCCCTGAAACCTGGTGAGCCATCAGGAAGGGCACTGCTCCCATCCTGCTCCCCAAAGTACTCTCCTTATCTTAAACTCTGGTATTTCAGACTCCTCAGGGCACAACCCAAACTCTAGATGCAAGACAAAACCAGCCCAGAAAGTAGTCAGGTTATAGCACCACTATTCTACAATGCTGTATATTTTGTTTCCACACCAGATGTTGATAAAAAGCAGAGCTCGAGGGGAACTGCATGACTTTTAGCTTTTACAGAATCCGAGGAAGCTTAAAAATCACTTCAGCACCTGCAGAAATAACATTTTCTTTCCAGAAGTCATCAATCAGCTTTGCTCAGGATAAACCGCTCACATATTTATTTCTCAGAGCATTGACTAAGTTTCAGTGGCATAGTTTACATTTCAAACAGCAGTTGCCCCCCCAAAACGCCCCGCTGTGCGCTGCAGACACCAAGCACAGTGTATCCCACACCACCAGGAACTGGAGCTGCCTCTGGGTCTAACGCACAGCGGTGACACTTGTGCCAGCATCAGTGAACTCAGGGGTGAAGAGCTCATCTCTCCCAACCAACCCTGGCAGGGCATAAGGATGTTTGATCACAGCATTAGTACTACTGTTTATTTACAATATAAACTACTGAGTTCATCCAAGAACAACATGAGTTCAGGTATCTCCTTATTGGGACGTGCAGAACAATCCTGGTAACAACACTGAGCCGAGAAAGCGTATTCAAAGAGCTGACCCAGGCAGAGAGCCAGCTTTACTCACATGAGACCCCTTTTTATGAACTGCCCACCTAAATTTCACCTTCTGGGAGTTAATCAGGGGTCAGGTTAGCTTCTCTAGGATCACAAGCAGCTGTTTGGGAGAGGGCAGTCCAAGTACTTGTTTGGGCATCATCCATGGAATTGCCAAGGCATCAACAGCACTCACTACTCAACCACCCTCTTCATGTGTAAATACTCAAATTAAGAAGAGATAAAGCCATGTCTGCTCACACATGATAAGTAGAGCAGCAGGAGCTAGGGAAGGAAACACCAGCAGTGATATAAGGAATTTCCTGCCAGTTCCCAGTTAGACAGCAAGTTCCAGTTTAAAGCCAGACACCATTTACCAGCATAAGTTTCTGTCTTCCTTACATTTCAGCAGTGAACCCATTCCAGCTTAGAGCAAACAGGTTATTGCATCAACCCAGTTCCAGCTTCAACTTCTCCTGACCCCCAGCAGTATGGCCCATTACTGGTCAAGTTTTCGACAGCAGGAGAGAAGGCTCCCACTGGCACTGCCCTCCAGCTGGGTTCCTGACATGAATTAAGACCTAGAGAGAACTCAGATGCCTTCCCCAATTAAGGAGGCTTCCTATATTTAGGTCACAAGGGACAAACAAACTGGTTTGGCTGATCCACCAGCACACTGCCTCCCTCTGACAAGCTCTGCTACTGGATGTCCTCCCTCTGGTCAGCTGAGCCAACTCACTACAGCTAGGACAAAAACCAGGAGAGCAAACACCTCCTCTCTGATAGTTAAAATCGGTATCTCCCAGATATTGGAAGTTGTTTATTTGCATCTTTTTCCATGCACAGGAAGTCAGTTACTTGTAGAAGAAATGTAACTGGCAAAATATTGTTTTTATAGTATGACATTTGCAAGTCACACTTAAAGACCTGAAATAAAAGGACACTGAGGCACCTGCAGATGAAGCTAGAGAGGAGCTCAGGAGAGCCCAGACTCTGGCATGAGAGCTCATTCAACACCAGGATTTCAAGAGTATCTGTACATGTCCTTCTTTGATGTACGAGACACAAGTCCCCCTGCATCTCAAAATCACCTAAAGATAGTTGGAGGCAAGTCTTAACATGTTTCCATTTCTGTAACTAGTTTGGAAGATCAATTACATGTGAGTATCCAGTATTAAGTACAGAGGGATTCAAACAGACTAGTTAATTTTGTCAAACTCTAAATGTATTCCTCTGAAGGCACAACAGCGGTGTTTTAGAAGCAGTTGGCTCTATTATGTCAATTTTTAAGCTTATTTACTTTGACACCCAGTACCCTCCAGCTACTAAACCAACATAATACACTCTGCAACCATCTTGTTCAAGTCTTTTAAACATCCCCGAGGCAAGAACAATTCCAGTTCCTGAAGTCATGTTTCCAGACCGGCCAGGGAAGAGGGGCTTCAGTCCTGACAGCTCCCTAAAAAAATCTTTTCTCTATATAACTGCCATAGTACTGGAATGCCACAAGTTTGTCAGTTTACACCGACAGAGCCAAGAAAGAATTTACTTGGATTAACAGAATATGCTTATTCTGAGAAACTAAACAGCACAAAGCCCAAGTTAAACATATTTAGGCATTTCGGAGAGGCACCAAAGAAGGTTTTGTTGCTCTCAGGGCACGTATGTGTATCCAAACACCGAGCTTCAGTTAGAATTAAAATTAAGTTCCGCAGTGGAGTGTGACTCTGCTGGTGAAACAAGGTTTGACATCCCCAGTTAATATTTACTAATCACAGTCTGTCCCCTCCTCACTCTTATATTTAGTTAAAAGGTTAAGAATGCACCACCTTAAACATTCAAGCTTCCCGAGGAAGGTACCAGCAGATGTTTGCCTTATTTGCAAGGGGGAATCAATTACATATGGTAACTATACCCCTTTGAAATCGCTCAAGGGCCAGGCCAGTTCAGCCACCAAGCGTGAGTTTCTCTGGGGATCATGCAGATTTAGGTCTGGATTTCCCACCTACATCAACCCACACCAGGTTCTTTATAGTCAAGTAGTTTTTACCAAAAAGAGGTATTATTCCAGTATCACATTTTATACCAAATGCTCTTAAAAACCCACAAAAGATTGGTAATGCAAAATAGTAACAATCGAGACTATGTACAGGCAAAAGCTTTCCTACAATTCAGCACTACCAGCACTTCATCAACACCAACCTGTGTTTCTAGTGTTGCACTGTGCAGAGGCACATCTGCCTGTGTATCCAGACACCTCTGGACTCCGACGGGATGATCCAGAACTCACTCTTCCCCCAGATTTCTTTTGTGTAGATTCATTTAAGCCAGGCAAAACCTGACCGAGAACTTTTCTCACTTATTTTCTCTAGGAAGCTCATTCCTGCCGACAGATACAACAAACCCTGAGAAGGATGAACACTAAAAATAACTTACATTCCCTGTATTTAAGTGTTCCATCCTCTAGAGACCATTTGCTCTTTTCCTTGTGTGACTCAAAGCAAACCCAGTTTACTCTAAAAGACTTGCTGGTAATTAAAAAGGTGATTAATCACCTTTTTTTAAAGAAACAAAAAGGTTGGGCTCTTCCAGTTACCCAAACCCTAAAAGCAGGTGCAGTTCAACAGCTAAATCTGTTGCAGACACATGGGTTAAGGTGACCTGCAGTTTAAATACAGTCTCATCCCAGGTGTTACACCCATCACCACACCGGAGACTTCTTTTATCCACTTCAATTTTGTTTTGCATTTGAGTCATTATCAGCCAGTAAGACTTAAGCTCTTTTTTTAAAAAGAAATATAAGAAATATTTATAACCACCTTTACAGTAAATTTAGCCTGTCCCCTTCCAATTGTATTTTATAAAGACATGCAAGAACACATGCATATTAGTCCACAAGCCTGCTTCAAGATCTGAAAATAGGACAAGTTACACATTTGTAACAGCTGAATTCTTATCTGTGACTTGCAGTATCAAGCTTCAATTAAGTGACAAGAAGTAGTATTTCACAATAAAAACTACATAAAATCAACTAAATTAGTATTTTTACTCTTTATCCTTCAAATTTTAACAGACCTAGCAGCAAAAGCAAGCCTGTACTTATTGAACATGAAGTCAGAGAGATCAGACTCAGGAGAAAATACTCAAGTTGCATTTGCTTAGACTCAAAAAGTAATGAGGAAACTTTGGGAAACAAGTAGATACAACAAAAATAAGGAGTGATAAGACGTTCAATACACAGTTTTGGGGTTTTTTACTCCTTTGCACCTGATGAAATTAAATGACAAAAGCTCCTGACCTCAACTGACATCTTGCTCCATGACACCTAAGTAGGAAGAAGCTGCTGATAGTGCATGAGCCCAACACTGAGAAACTCCACTTGCTCAGGTGCTCCAGGATCTCCTTAAAGACCTCATGAGGTCTCCAAAATCAAAAAAGGGCAGCAATGTCTGCCCTTCCTGGAACTATAAATATCCAAGCTGCCTGCAGTAAAGCTTGCCATCAGGTCCAAGAGGACTAGACTTCTTCACAGAAGGCATCTCTTCTGGAAGAGACTCCAACACCAGAGGTTTCCATGCTGGTAAGTTGCGGAAACAATATTCCAAACCCAGTTACAAAAAAGCAGAACTTCTGCCCCTTGAAGCCCAAAAAGGAAAAAGGATAAAGAACAAGCAAAAAGCTCAGAACAATTTGGGTTGAAAGGGACAACTGAACCCCAGTTAGTCCAAGCTCTGACCTGAGCCAGTTGCAGTTAGATCAAGTTGCTCAAAGACTCGTCCAGCCAAAGGTTTGAACATGTCCAAGCATATTCTTTCTAGACCACTTTTTCCAACATCAAGGTTTCCATCTTAATTAAAGAAAGTTCAAACAAATTATTGTATTAGTGTATTAGAACAGGGGTGGTTAATAGGTTGAGAAAGGTTCTCCTCCCCCTCTACTCTGCCCTGGTGAGACCCCATCTGGAATATTGGGTCCAGTTCTGGGCCCCTCAGTTCCAGAAGGACAGGGAACTGCTGGAGAGAGTCCAGGGCAGGGCTACAGAGATGCTGAAGGGAGTGGAACATCTCCCAGAGGAGGAAAGGCTGAGGGAGCTGGGTCTCTTGAGCTTGGAGAAGAGGAGACTGAGGGGTGACCTCATGAATGTTGATAAACATGGAAAAGGTGAGTGTCAGGAGGATAGAGCCAGGCTCTTCTCAGTGACACCCAATGACAGGACAAGGGGCAATGGGTGCAAGCTGGAACAGAGGAGGTTCCACTTAAATATGAGGAAAATCTTCTTCACAGTGAGGGAACACTGGCTGCCCAGAGAGGTTGTGGAGTCTCCTTCTCTGGAGATATTCCAAACCCGCCTGGACACGTTCCTGTGTGACCTGCTCTGGGTGTTCCTGCTCTGGCAGGGGGATTGGACTGGATGAGCTTTCAAGGTCCCCTCCAGTCCCTGAGATTCTGTGAAATACTCAAATGCAAGAGCCTTCACACTGAGCAGAAACAGAGAAAACAAGGGTAAGAATGTTCACAATACTTTTTTCCTCACTTTTATCATTAGCTTTTATTTCAAGAGGTATGCAGTTGGTGTGACAAATCACATGCAAAGGCAAATCTAGAAGCAAATGCTCAGAGCTGGGGCTGAAAAAGCATTTGCAATTTAGATAAATAACAGCCTGCCACAGGAACAACCCCAGCATTCAGGTCTTGTGTTTCAGAAAGAGCTTGCATGGTTTCGTACATCTCGATTCAAATGCCAAAAAACAGTCAAACACCTTTCCTGCATGAAAGATTACAACTATGTGGGAAAACTCACTTGGTAAGCTTAAATTATTCTGTTGACCAAGTACAAGGACCCACAGTATGTATGTTTTATTAAAAACACCACATCTGTGTCACTAGCTTGGAAATGTAACTTCCCTGCATGGGCTTCAGGACCAGGTGACAGAACTGTTTCTGAAGTCTTCCCTCAGGGTAAAGGTTTCCAGGATAACCAGTGAAACCCACGAAGCTGGACTTACAGCTGAACTTCTGTGCTTGCTCTGAACAGCTTCAAGCTTGACATGAACTGAAGATGTCCTTTTTACCATTCCCTGTGGGTACTGAAAGATGGATCTTCCAAGAACAGGGAAGAAACAGTGGCCTGGTTTGGTGTTTTACTACTTTCTGTACAGCAGCTCCAGAAGGCAGAGCACTGGTGTATAAACGCTGCTGTGGGGCAGAGATGCCAGGCAGGGCAGGCAGGCTCTGGGGAGGGAATTTTGGACTGGAGTTGCACAATAAAGCAAACAGGGGAGGCAAAGCTGACAGCCAGAGACCCAGGTACTGGTGACACAGCAGCTATTTCCACCACTTGCACACGCCATAGAAATCAACTTGTAATTTCATCTTAAAATCTCTCTACAAAAAAAGAGTGAAGAATCACCCATTAGGAAATGCAAGTGCTATGATCACCTGTGAAGCTTTAGTGCTTGGAATATGCTTGCAGCCTCATTCCTTTCTCCATCCTCCCCACCCTCAGACAACTAGGTGGACAAGACTCCCCAAACCCAGAATTTTTCATTGTATTCATTTTTATTAAACCCCTGTAGTCAGCGTGGGGTCCTGAACCAAGTCAATCTTTTCTACGCTGCTCATTTTACTGCTCTGCTCCTGGCGAGATCCACAGCCCTCACTGCAGTTCACACGCTGTCCCAGATGGTTAAGTAATAGGAATGTGTTTTCCAAAGGTTGCAAAACTAAAGAGTTCAAGGCATTGGAAGAACTTTCTAGTTTTGGTACCTAGAACAGATGCATAAAGTCTAGTTCTTCAAATACTCCCAATTTTTAGAGTATATTGCTCTGTCTTTGGGAAATACAGCTCCACTCACTGGGGGTCTAACTGCAGAGACAAGCACTCTGACCCAGAACTGTGTCTTTAACACAAACCAGTAACTCTGCCCACACCTGCAGAAGATCCCAGTAACTACAGGCCAGCACTACAATCCACAGCAGGGCAGGGACCCGTCTGGTTTCTCCAGGATGGCAGCCACCTGACTCACCAGACCATCACCTACAGCTTCTTCCCAGATAAAAATCACTATTCCCTCACCCAGTGTTTCTACAAATACCAGGCAATTTAAGATCTTACTGGGCCACCCAGAAGTTCTGGATTTCTTCAGACATCCAAGGCTACTGCAGCCTCCACTCAAAATGACCTCAGTTATTACCTGTGGGGATGAACTACTAATATCAGTGCACCCACAGCAACACTCAAAAGACCAGACAGTTCATTAGGCATCTGAATATCCAACCATCATTCCTCCCACAAACTTCTTGATCTGATTATATTAGTTTATTGGCTCAATTACACAGCACAGATAAACCTCTTTTGGAGGGAGGTGAACTCCTTGGCAAACCTTCAGGGTAGAACAGGCCTCACATTTGGTGTGGCAGCTTGATCAACAGCCTCAGCCATATTTAGCAAGAAGCCCAGGTCATTAAGGATTCACATTAGAGCCAAAATGAGACAACACGCCTAATTTCCAAACCCTCCTTTAAAATGGTCAGCCCTAATGCGGGGTGTAGAGTTGTCCAGTCCTATTATTTTGAACATAGAATTAGTGAAAATCCCCTTAGCAAATGAGATAATCTTTCTCCCATTTGAAGTTTTCTTGCAGACTGGCATATGGCTGTTTCAGCTGACAAAGCCACCCACCTGTGGGGGCAGAGTGCACAACACTAACATTTAAGGGATATTTAAATTTTATACCTGCTTAAGCTACATTAATGGTAAAACTAGAAACCCAAGGTTCAACAGGCTCTTGTACCAAAGTTTTCATATAAATCAGGAGCAGGTGCCCTTCACCAAAATGCTTTTCCCTCCATATGCTTTTAGTGTTGCAGGCCTCCAGTTTATGTGTTGGGCCCCACACCTGAAACCCTTCAGTGCAAGGCTGAACATCACCTCTCTCTACAGATGTTCAGCCTTCACATTGAGGAACACTATCTGGCTTGGGGCACTAGTTATTTCTCCAGTAACTTTAAAGGCAGGCTACTTTCTTTAAAGCATTAAAGAAAAGGCCATTAAATTAGTTTTGAAGTCAGTACATGTCATATACCACATGCCACCTGCCTCAGCAAGGCATCACTGCCATGCTTAAACTTGAGCCTGCCATAGCTTTAACTCTTGTTTATCTTATCATAAGGATGTCAGAAATCTTGTGCAATGAATACCTCTAACGTACTCATTATCCTCTTAGAAGCCATTGAATGAAATGGGAGTTAATGAATAACCCAAGAGGAATTATTTCATTATCCCCATGGTGAAAGAGCCGTCTCATTCTTGGCTGTGATGTCAGACTTGAGAACCAGCCAATGGTACTTACTCAGGCTTCCAGTGCTCCATCAGCAGCTGCACCAGCAGAGTCCAGAATGAAAGGCACGGCTGCCAAAGCATGAAGCAAAGCCTCCCTGACAGCAGCAGCCTTCAGAAACACCACAGCAGCAGGAACTAAGGAACTGAAGAACCTTTTTTTTCACCTCCACAGGGAAAAGGGAGGAGAGGAGCAGTTTTTTAGCAGCACGCATTTAATGTAAAGGCCTTGCACAGGTATGAAAATCAATGAAGTAACTGCACATCAACTCTTCTCATTTGCCTCTTGCCTTACCTTCACCTTTACAGAGCTCCTACTCTTCCACCACTCCTGCACTCCCCAAGTCAACCTGTCCAGTGCACTCCAGCAGGAACCCAAGGCATCTTTGAAAGGAAGTTTGAATCGAGGTCTTCAGCCACCAGCAAGCCTTCCAGGCATTCAAGGCTACTTCACTTCTGCTTTTAAACCAATGCTTTTCACTCTAGAACCTATGATTTCAAGCAGATGCTCACTCCTGTGACAAACACACCCACCTCCTGCTGGTCTGGGTAGGGAGGAAAATGGCAAGAAAGACTTCATCTCCCTACCAAAGCCCTCCTTCAGATCATCAAGACATTTGCCTGCAATAAAAACCAAGCTTTACATGGCCTGAAAGGGTTTGTATGTTCAAGAGACTGTCAAGTTCTTCCAGGGAGACCAGACAGTTTAATGGTGTTCAGAGATGATATTTTACCAAAAGTCCATCCTCACTGATATCTGGACAGCTATGCTGGGCAGCGTCCACCAGTTTAATTCTTGGGATAACTGTTCCTTACTGGTCAGAACATCTGTACTTCCTTTAAATTAAGCAGTTCAGGAGTAAGCCCAGAGAGAGAAAGCAGCAGACATTTGAGTAGTTCACACCAACCCATTACAGAAGTGTGCAAGCATTACATACCAGGTATTCCCCTCCAACAACTTGGCTGATGAGGAATGAACTAGTACACAAGCAAGCAAAAAACTTGAGAAAAAAAAAAATAATCAGAAAGCCCAGGAGACCAGAGCTACAAGATGGACTTCTCATGCAGAGGGAACAAAAGAACTGTCTTCCTGACATGTCAGCCCAATAAAAGAGCCCAACACGAGCTTTGCAAGTGATTTTCTCTAGATGGACAGCAGAAACGGAGACACATTCCTTCTCTTCTGAAGGAGGCAGCCTGCAGTCACTTCTGACCAGCCCCACGTTACTGGGTTTGTACAACACTTCAAAAAGAAAAAGGGTAATTGCACTCTGAACCACTCAGAAAGAAACATTATCTTCAGGCCCAGCACGTGCTGTTCTGTCATTCTCACATGAGTGTGCACATGGGAGATGTATTCAGGCCCTGGCATCGCAATTACTCTGCAAAGAATGCACTGCTGAAGTGTACACAGAATGGTTGTGTAGATAGGAGAGCGAGCTTCCATGGCAAGTGCCTCCAAAGTATCCTAGACTCTAAAACCACTATTGTTCTATAAGCATTCACCTTGAATTCTTCCATAATTGTTCAAAATACCCATATTTAAGATACAATACTAATCCCATGGCAGCATCTGTAAAACTAATAGGATACACTACCAAAAGTTGGCTTTGGGGCAGCTTTCTGTTACACCAGAAGCTTCTTAACTGGTATGGAATAGTATTGACATCCAGTTCTGCCAGGAAACAGCATTTCCCTGCACTTAGAGCACATCTGTGTGCAGGCACTGCCCAAGCCTCTGAGTAACCATCTCCATGCAGCCACTTGCTGCCAAGCAGAGTCTCAAGGTGCTTACCCAGCAGTTAGTGCCCATTCACACAGCCACACTTCAGCCAGAGAGTGGGAATCCAGTGCACGGTAATAGGGAGCAAGGAGAGAGGTAAGTTTTGGAGATGGTATGCTATTTAAGAGGGTAATGGGACAGAACTGATGCCCTCACTTGTGAGGGTGGAAGCCTTAACAATTCTGACTTGGACAGTGATACTGGTTCAAGTTCAAACACGTGCCAACATTCCCCACTGTCAGAGCCGGCCTTACACAAGACATCAAGATAAAGACAGGCTCTTGAGACCTCTCTGAAGGTATCTAATACAATTTCTACACCAGTGCTGCTTAACCAACTCACCACACCAAGACAACTGCCAGAGCCACCTACAGCCAAAAGAGATGGACCTTTATTGGACGTATCCTTAGTGCCACAGGCTGGACACAAAAATTGCCCTAGAGCCCTAAGTAAGTTTCTTCTCACCTAAAGCCAGATCTTGTGACTGACCTCATTTCCTTTTAGAAAGGTCCACATTCTACCACTTGGTGAGCAGCTCTTACCTTAGGACACAAAACACATGCTTGATTCAACGGTGTGGTTTGATGGGGAGGCGGACCAGAAACATCCAAGTGTCCTTAACCCTGCAGTTTCCAGCTTAAATACAGCTGGACAGAATCACCAGAAGGAAGTAAACAATGTCATCCAGGCTGTCTGCCGAAGCATCAGTAATTAAAAAAAAAACTTAAGTGGATCCCACATTCCTTGGTGTTCAAATGCTAAGAACAAGGAGCCCCTCATTAACATAACAAACAGCTCTTATCCTCAACAGCTATAAAGCCACCACAATTCTTCCTACACACCTCAAGCTTTCCCCCAGATACAAGGAGCTGCCCCGGGGAGAGTCAGTTATAAAGCCATTCTATCACCACCACTATTTTCTCAAAGCTTAAAAATTAAATCAAGTATTCCACTACTGGAATTTTCATTACCAGGAAGCTGCAATAAAGCTTATTGCATTATGGTTATTGCTTTGTTTTCTCAATATAATAACTCAATCAGCTAAATGTTTTGAGTTAATTATTATTGCTTAGATAAGGTAAACGCAAACAGAAAAGAGTGAAAAAAACACAATAGGAGAACATGCTCAAGTGCTGAAAGATAAAGTGAATGCCTCAATTACCTGCAAGTGTCAAGGAAATTCTCACACAGCTGTAATACATGAGAAATTTAAAGCCCTTGATGATTAGAGTTTTAGAAAATGGCTACATGAAAGTTATAGAGCGAGGTAAAGATTCAGGCTTTTTACTTTATCTAGAGACTTGGGATTAGCAGTGAAGAAGAAATGTTTATCGTAATACATAAAAAGAGCTAGAACCTAGATGCAGCATTTCCAGGACATGCTGCCCGGCTTCAGTTGTCTCAGCAATAAAGCACCTTCAGTCATACTTTTCTCTCGTTCAATTAAGGGAAAGGAGATACAGCCTCAAAGGTTTGCCAGAGGCAGCACCAAGATTCAGCTCTGGCACAGCCTTGTTTTACACAAGGGCTGCCCATTGCCAGAGAAGTTTCACTTATTTCTGCTGACAAGGTTGACCTTGGAATTGTTCAAAGAGGTACCTCATTTGAAATCGCCAGCAGGAGATGTTCAACCTATAGACGAAAAGCCTTTGAACTTCAACAAAACAATGAGCTTCACTCAGCAAGAGCAGGGCAGCAAGGGCAGAAGTGAATAGACAACCAGAAGGAGTGATTCAAGTGCCAGTCTTCAGGAGAAGAGCCAGGACAAAGCGCCTTTTGTTTCTACCTTGGAGATCTTGACAAATCAAGAGTAGATTAAGTGTGCTGGCAGGCTACCCATCTCATGGGAGAGACCTGCCAATCCTCTCAAGTACCTTACCCCGGAGCAATCCCAGCACTGCAGCCCCGCTGCTTTCCCCGTAGGAAGTTTCAACCAAATAACGTCATTTCAGCTTTACAGTAAGCTGACAGGTCATCATTTTGCTTATAGTCAAGATAAAGTAAAACCTCAGGAATAAGAGCTGGAGGTGCTAAAGATATCGGCTTTAAACAGAATGTTTAGTCTTGTTAGAGCCAGGAGGAATATCTGCTCAAACACAGGCTTTACTGCCTCTAGAAATAAGCTCTGAAACACGTACATTTGTTTTGTACATTTTTCATTTAACCTTGCTAAGTTCACCAGCGTTATTTTTTTCAGCTCAGTGACCAAAATGGAGTAACTGAGTAACTTTCCAGTAAGAAGTTCCAGGGTACTGGTTCTCAGTGCTGAATTAAACACACCACTACCTTAACATCCACAAATCCAATATCCACCACTCTGTAACCCACAAGGACACAGCACACCTTATCTGCTGAAAACACACAAGGGTTTCTGAAGTAGCATATAAAAATCTTACCACAAACACTAAACAAAAACCCGGCAATTCAGGTGTTTCAGTGAACAATTAATAAAATAGTTTGGAGAAAAGGGAATGCATCTGCTTCCACTTCCTGCATAAACCTCAAGCATAACCCCAGCAGCACCACAGGTTCCCAGACCAGACCTGGAGAGGCAACCCCCAGGAGAGCTACGTGTCCCTCAGGTGAAGCTTTCAAGCCCTGATCAACTGAAATACAGGGCAGCTCCAGGAGTTGCACATTTGAAGGATAATTTGAAATCAGCACTAATGGTTACCCTTTCAGCATTTAGGCCTCCCAGCACCAGAAGTTCAGCCCAACACACCAAAGTATGTTCAGCTCAAGTCACACAATGGGCAAAGCCCTGTCACTCTGTACTGTCCTGAACCACAGCACACCAGTAACATTCCATTCCACCCAGGGGAGGCTGTTGTAAGCCCACAGCTTCACTTTAGGATAGGGATCAGTTTACCTACAGAAGCAAGATAAAACAAATATTAAGTTCCAGATTTCGACCTCGAATCTGTCTGCAAGGAAGGCTGTGTCACTCATGACAAGGAATTAAAATGCTGGAAGGAGGAAAAAGCAGCACATTTGAGTTGAGATGAACCTAACTCACCTCAGCTCCCACCCACTAGCTCAGTATGAGCAACATTTCTGTGAAAACTTTACATCAAGCTACCCCAAAACACTGAGAAAGGAGGTAATTCAAGCCTACTGTTTTACACCAAAGAATTCTGCTACTTCTCCCTTTGGAAGCTCTGTGAGGCTTGAAAGTAGGGCAAACCTAACTAGACAAATCAGAAGACCTTCCTTACTTCAGAACTGAGACCTTCAGACCCTTCCATTCAACCTACTTCATCATCCAGCACTTCAATTGTAAGATAATCCATACATCCAGTATATGTTATAGCACTCACTCTGCCTATTTAGAGTAGACAAGGCATTGGTAAGGGGTTTTCCCCATTCCTCCCCAAAAAGAAAGCCTGTAAAATTGACATCAGCTACAACATAAAATGTATCACTTCCAAGACAAAGATGAAAACTCATCTCGGATGTATTTAAACAACCCTCCAGGATTTCACAGGCAAAAACTCATGAGCAGAACAACTCCTAAACCCTAGTTCAGAAGCTGAACAGTGTATGTAAACACAACAAAAATTACAAAGGTGTAAGGAGAGGCACAGCTGGTTGTTTGCTACAGGTCACATTTACCTCTCACTGTTAAAGGAGAAAAAAAACCCCACTTACCTACCCAGTGAGTTTAGAGTGACACACACCTTGGTATTTAAATAACTGAGATGGAGAGATGTAGGCCATAGGTGAATAAGCAGGAGCTAACTCTTTACACAAATGCAGGTTTTAACAGGATAAATTCCTATTCTATACTTACAGGGTTCAAAGGTTACCAAAAGCTGTGTTGGAGGAACAGATCAGCACCAGGCAACAAGCTTTTTATAACACGGCAAAGATGCTCTGAATTCCATTCAGTGGCTGAGCTGTCACTCATCCAGCACCATCTATGGATTCCCAGCTTCGCAGAGATTCACAACTTTCTCTTCCCTGGTCTCAGAGGCAATAAACCACCAATGTGTCAGTTAAACTCTTGATTGGTGGTGGTTACAGTGTTGTAAAAAAAAAATATTCAAGTAGCCAAGTCACCAGCATGACTTCTGAGGGGTTACAGGTAAAGTGGCTCTTGGGAAGTGAGCTAACAAGCAGCAAGTTCTCAAGACAAGTTTCAACCCATCACAAGTTTCAACCCATCACCCTCTGTACTCAAGTCTTTCAACAATACATCACAAAGTCACCCAGGGGAGACGACAAGAGCAAATCCTGACTAATTGCTATTTTAATATGGCCCTGATTGGGTTTTCCTTTGCTAGCATGATGGATGCCCAGAGCTGTTTTATCACCATCCATCTTCATTCAGCTGCACAAGCCTCCTCTGAGCTGGCCCCAGGGTATTCCTTCACCTTCTCCATTTTAGTTAGCAATAGAGTCAAGCAGATCTTAACACCACCAACCCCTCACAGGGACCCCATTCTTCCGTTACAGTGTTGTAGAGTCACAGTAGGCTTGAAGTCCTAGAAGACAGGTACTATGACACTAGCTTGAAGTTCACTGTTCTGCAATTCATGACTGTTCAAAAGCTGACCTTTTACAAGCAGTAAAAATGAACACAAACCCAGCCAGCTACATCTGCAACTGCCCCACAGGATGTGCCACACAGCAACCTCTTCAGCCCCCTAAAAATCCTTCCAGCCGTAAAACCTCCAGGAGTAACCCATCTGAGCAGAGCAGAGCATTCTCTGCACCTGCAGCAGCAGGCACCAAGCTCCAAACCCAGTCTGGAAATTTAAACTGGAATCCTTTAATTGTCTTGGCAAGAGTCAGGACGGGCACTGGGGAGTTTAAGCACAAATTCATTTTTGGAGGGGTTTTTGGCATTAGGCCTTTCTTTAAGCTGTAAGCTTCACTAGATTCTCCCCAGCCCACCTGCTCCACTGTTAATATGATAATTCTTGCACAAAAAGCTTCAGTCCCTGCTTGCCCTTTTCATGGTATGAGTCACTTAAGACTGACTTCTTTTGACGAGGCACTTTTTAACTTATCAACCCTTGCCTTGGGTAAGGGAATTTGGTTTAGCTCAGTAACAGAGGTTACCGAATCTGCAACACATTTCTCAAAGAAATACTTCTTAACCAGTTCACTGCTTGCTCTGCTGGGACTGACATATGGTAGGAAGTGTCTGCCATGAGACTAAACTGAATTTTGTTGGAGTTAGAAGAACCAGAACAAACAATAATAGTTATAAATATTTAGAAATTAAAAGGAGACAAGATGAATTAAGTAATATTGACGTTCTGGAACTTTAAAATATGTTCATGTACATGAGGCTTAGTCCTACTAAGTCTCTTAAAAGAGACCTAGGAGCAAAAAGCATGCTAGAAGCAGTAAAGCAAGGGCTGGCCAGATAATCCCTACCTCTGTGTGAGCAGTGGCCCTGTCTCAGACAGCTGTACACTGCTAAGCGTTTAGAAAGCTGGAAAGTAACTCGAAATAGTAATGTTCAGAAAAATGAGCTACAGGGCACAGCATTACTCTTCAGGGAGCTGCCCAACTGCTTCCTTCCCAGCCAGGGCCAACTGAGTTGTCCTATGCAAGAGAAAGAGCCTTCATACCTTGGTGCTGAACGGGAAGGTGGCAGTCTGAGCAATGATGCAACAGCACCATTGACTTTAATGGGACTGCTCTCTGGGTGTGACCCTCAGAAAGGATGGGAGCACCTCAGCTCCTACCTTACACAACAGCTTATTAAAAAAAAGTCTTAAAAAATGAAAGCGAGAAATAGCTCTTATTGTCCTTGTTATACCAGCCCTAGAGCTGTCAAATCAAGCAAAGTCCTTCTGTCCTTTGTCCCCAACTCCCCACAAACATCACACCCACCCATGCAGTGACAGTAAGGAGCCACCCACTGCAGGCAGCACCACATCAAGCAGGTTTCATGATCACTGTTGTCATCAGCTTGGAGCAGGAAGCAGTTTCAGCATTGTCTTTTCCTCTCAGTGAATTACTAAAGAATTCCCATCCTTAGACCCTTCCACTCTAAGGTCATTGCCAGCCTTTCAAGACTCCAAAGGAAGAAGATCCTGTGGGATAAAAATACCGCAGAGGAGTCAGAAGGACCCAGCAGTGGAAAGCTAGACAGGTCTTAAACCTACCAGTCAACACTTGAGAAATCAAAGGTAATTTGCCCGGAGTAGTGAGCTAAGTATAGAGCCATGGGACTAGAGCTCCCAATTATTCTTGCGTTTCTTTCAATGGGAGTGAAACAGCCCAGGAAGAAGGTGGCTTCAGCTGCTGGTAGAATCGGTTACTGAAATTACTCCAAGCAGAGCAGCAGTGACCTGGTGCTTCACCTACTACATTCTGCAAATACCACCAAGAGTCAGAATCAGCATCACTGGATGTTTTCAAAATTCTCAGTCCGTTACCATATTTCACCATTTTAGGGAATCCTATTGTACTTTAGAAAACGCCAACAACATACTCATCTTGTCTAGTCCTCTCCCTAGATCAGTGTTTAGCAGTTGCCCTCATCGAGACACGTTTAAAAGTGAGAATTCCAGGTTGACATGAGGAAGACATTTTGGTTCCAGCTCCTAAAGGCTGCAGAAATGAAAGGGGGGAGCAAAAAAGGTAACCTGACAGTGACCAGACACAACGTCACCCCTGAGCAGCTACACAAACAGCTATTATTTTCTGAAGTTATCTGTTAATGAATATTTTCTCTCACTTTAAGAAGGGTTTATGAGTATTACTTATGCAGCTATACCTCCACTGATGTCCCACATGGTCACAGACTCTGAAAGAAGGACCTATGATTAGCTGTCCCACCACAGTTCTCCTGCCAGGCAGTCTTGCCTACAAACACCCTAAATGGAGCATCTGTCGGAATCCCAACTGTACAGGTATGCAGTCAGCACATTGAAGCTGTAGTCCTTTTTATCATCAAGTATGATTCTCAGGGCAGAAATCTGATCTCCATACTTAGAACTCTGACCAGATGCTTCCCCTCAGTTTGCCAGAACATAATGCAGCAACAAAATACTAAAAACTGAAAGTTTCTACATGGCTTCTCCCCACAGCCCAAATTTACTCATCTGTTACATACAGGGATGCTCTGCAGCAGTGAAGAACACTAACCAAACACCTCCCAATCATGTGATACTCATGCTTGAGTCTGAAGGGATTAAGAGATTCCAGTCCAAACTAAAAGCAAACAAGCAAGCTATTGTATTCTGCATTAGAAAACAACTATGCCTTGACCATAATCCACTAGCCAAACCTACAAGGAAAGACCAGCAGACCTCAACATACTTGCCTTGTTCCACCTTCCTCCTTTTCCCCCTCAGAGAGCTCAGATTTTCCCAAAGTGCAAAAAAGGTGCATTCTTTTGGAAATTACTCAAAGAAAGGTTCACTGAACATAGACAAAGATGATCATTTAATTATAATGGGTATCCAACCAGAATATAATGCCCTGTTCACAGCAAATTCCTGCTACCAGCACCGAGAGAAAATTAAGAATTGAATTCTCAATTGTGCTCATGACTAGTATGTCCACCAATCATCATACAATTAAAGATTAGGAATGCTTAAAGATGAACGTTCGTTCAATAAGGATTAGTCATTAATTTGATAAAAAGCTTATCCACTCTTAACCATGCACAGTGCTTAGATGGAGAGTAGTAAAACATCTGCGGGCAGAGGCAACAAACTCCCAAGTTCACATTGAGTACACTTCACTTGCCTTCAGCTTCCAGTGAGTAAAGGAAAAAAAAAAAATCAAAAAATCAAAATAACCTAGAAATGTAATCTGCTTAGACCCTTCAGTGAGGGGCTTTTTTGCATCAAAAGTTTAACATTGGGTACATTACACTAACATATTTGTTCTCAGAAGTGAAAAAAGAAAATAAGGAAAATTGAAATGGAATAAAAGGAAAGCTATCAGGTCACGAGACTTAGGAAAAAGTGCTTTGACTTTATTCAGACTGTAGTAAGCTTTCTTGACTCCAGAACAGATAGAGCAATTTCCTGACATAAGTGTTCAAGCAAAGCTGCTCTGTGATATGGCTTTCTCCTCTTAGCTTCTCATTTTGAATCATCTATTCTTTGTCGGAGATTGAAAAGTATTTTAAAAGCCTAAACTTGCAGAATCCACAGGACAGTAAAAGTCAGCTTTGGTAACAGCAGTTTTGAAAGTGAGAGGAGACACTGAAGGCTGGAGGCAAGTAGAACTGAAGACAGTTTTCCATTGCAATAAATCCAGAACTAGGTCTGAAGAGGTCTCAAAGCAAACACCCTACACCAAGGATGCAGCAAACAGTATAGTTACAAACAGAACTTCACAGCATCTCATTTTATCTCAGGTGTATGTTTCTATGACAGCAATCACAAGCTTACAGATAGCAATGCAACAAGTAAAGCTGCCACAGATACACATTTCGGTCAATTAGGGCTACAGCAACTACCTCACTCCCTTTCCTGATCTACTGGCAGAGAAAACCAGAAAAGTCAGGCTGCTGGTCCCTTCTACCAGATGGGAAATTCCAGGGAAATGCTTTCCACCAATTCCAAACACAGCTGTGACCACCTCCATGGGCAGCTTAAACTCAGTTTGAAGGCACATCGTGGTAGTGTGATATGACAGAACTTAACACTAGACCAACTCATGGACTGGGTCATTCTAACATCTTTTGTACAACACTTCAGAAGTACTGAAGGTTATCGTCACCATTACTGTGAAAATAAGCCACCTACTTGTGCAGAACAGCCAAGCCATGGAGAAGGAGGAGCCATACTCACAGGACTTGGGAGGCTTGTGATCCACATGCCCCCTCCATCAAAGGCTGCAGGCAGGGCTGAGGTGGGGAGATGGGAAGAGCCACATGCCCTGCAGCGACTCCTGCCTCCGCTCTGCTCTCCAAGAGTGGTCAGGAAGCCAACCAAGGGCATCTTGTCTTCACAGACTGGATTTCAACCCATGCCTTTCAGCACACAGACAGGCATTTCTGATGTCTCCCCACGGCGTGGCTGGGACCAGTTTCTCCCAGGCACCTCCAGCAGTGGAAAAAGCAGCACTGAAGAAAACAGTCCCATTCTGTCAAGAGCCTGCCTTGTCCCAGTCAATAAAGGAGTCAAAATCCTCTTTTAAAGGCATAGGGAAAGAGAAACTATTTTTATTTCTTCCTGAAGCTCTGCCCTTTCAGGTAACACCACAGAATTAATGCTTTGATTATAGCCCTAGTTTCTAGTCCCAAAGTTGGAGAAGCAAATGAGGCCCACAAAAGGGCAACAGAAAACTGTTCTAACAGTGTTTCTAGAAATAATACCTATACCAGTGTATAAATCTCTAGTATTAGAAAGAATTACAATAATTTAATTATGGCAATCCACCAGTCTTTCTGCACAAAGTCAACTTGAAGTGCATTAATTCCCCCCATACCAGCAACATACTCTAGGAACTAAACCTTGCAGAGCACCAGAACAGCCAAAGATATTTAAAGAGACTATTAGAGTTTTATGCACGAGAGGCCTTATGCTACAGACTGGCACCCTAGAGATCCTCATATAAGCTATTTTCAGGAGTCTCAGTTAAAGCTTGATGTATAGCTTGTCACCATTTACCCAAATGCAAACCTTTCCACATTCTTAAAGCAGCATAAGACAGACCACAAACAAGACAGCCTATCCATTGGGATAGTGTACTCCCAGCACAGAAGCAGCACACTCAGGTAGTGAGTTACTTTGCAGTGTTGATTCCTTGAAAAGTAGGACGCTACGAGTGAAGTGAAAAACCTTTTCCAATTCTTTGTCCCAGTAAGGGCTAAAGAAAATATGATCTGAGAGGACTCCACACGTCTGCTAGAGGTAGTATCAGTAAAGAATAACTTTAGTTTTGAAATTAAACCAAAACAAAAAAAAAAGTCCCACAGCTCAACATATCCAACATCCCCCAAGTATGTTCAGCCTGGAGTTCGCTAGGTCCCTGCAGCTGTAGATCCAAGCATCTGCAGAACTGCCCCAGCTCAAGACACCAAGTACCCATGTCCTGCTCTGCCTCACCAGCTGCAGTAGATATGCTGGTCAGTCCATGCCTTCTCAGGGACCCCATCCAGCAGGCGGAGAAGCACACTGAAACTCACTCCTCCCATAACCAAGGTAAAATGCAATCACAGCTTCTTATTTTAAAGCCCTGCCAGAAGATAGAAGAGACAGTACTGAAGAGCTTTAACATTCATGTGCTTGCCCATGAAGCTGGAAAGCTTTCAGGCTCTCTGCACACTGGAGGCTTCCACTTACTCTCCCCAGAAGCAGGCACCAGCCACCGCACAGAGGAGATGTGGAGAAGCCCTCTCCGACCCTACGGAAACTCACTCTGCAGGAAATGCAGGAGTGATTGTACTAAAAATCAAACGGAGGGAAGCATAGAATATACAGCTTGAAATCAATACTTACAACAGTAAGGAAGACAGAGTTAAATATCGATGCACAAGTGGGAGTTCTGAGAGGCCTGTGACAGCCCAGGCTCAGAAGTTTAAACACTTGAACATTAAATCTCTCACTGTTCAAGCACATCCCAGTCAGGACAGCAGTCTGGTCTGACTGCCCTTCCAACAACCAGCTCCTAAGGAGCCAAAGACCAGCACTAAGTTTCTTATTTCATTCTAGCTTCAAGCTAACTCCATATCCAACAGGATAATTTCCCATAGTAGGCTCAGCCTCACTGCTAGCACTACTTCTAATGCTTCACAAGATACATACCAGCTAAAACCCTCAAGCTGAGCCACTGGAGAATAACACAATGAAGAACTCGTGTCACAGAAGTCAGTGAAAGCATCAGCTAGATCAGCATCTCAGGTGAAAGCCAACAACACAGCCAACTTCACTGTCCTCAGGGCTACTCAGTCCATCACAGTGACCACTGAAAAGGAGTGAGAGGTGCTGAGGGAGGCAAAGGACAGCTCCCTTTGCTTTCTCCAAGACCTGGTCTTGATGATTTGTCTACTTCCAACTAACACCAAACTGCAAAATTACATTTTAAAATACTTGCACTTAAATATTTTTAGTTTCACACCTCTTAAAAAAAAGAAAGGTGTTTAATACTAGAGATTCTAACAGGATGTGTTACTGAGGAGACTATTTAAGTTCTCAGTTCATTACTGGTAGCTGGTATGACAGCCTGCCCCCAGGCCATCTTATCAATGCTGCTTTATGGCTTTTCACTCCAGTCCCACTCAAGAGGAAAACCAACAAACTAATTTCTCTAAAAGCTAAGTACCACTAGAATCTTGTTTGAAGGATTAACTTTTGAAAAGTGGTAATACTTCAGTACAGCAGCTCGTACAAGTTTAGTTGCAGTTATCACAAAGGCCACCCAGTTTCAAGTCTCTGAAATCCAGCTCTCCTAAGGAAGGGCAGGAATTGCCTATTTAGGCAGTTCTTGTTTAGAGTTTTGGCTGTTTTCTTTTTTGGTTTGGTTTTTTTTTTTTTTCCTCCTTATCAGAGTTTGGAAAGGTTCCAGCAGCTACATGATAGCTATTACAGTGTCATTAGTTGCCTCACTCATGCATATATACACACACAAGTTCCAGAAAAACTGCAAACTGGATCATACCAAGCTTACTTTGTTGCAACTATTTTCAGTACTAACACCCATGAGGGCCAACACCTCTAAAGCCTTCACTTGCCTCCCCCAGTAAGATCTACAGAGGATACTTCCAGTTCATGGCTTAGCTTGCAGTCACATTCACACATTAAACCATTGCTGCACTTCAGATTAAGATTCTCAGAGGTGTTTCCAACAGTGAACAGAAGCAAGGTATCAGCAACTGTATTTTAAGTTAAACCTGGAAAAACAGTGCTTTCTGATGCTTATCCGTTTCAGGTAACATTCCAGAGAGCCTTCTTCTCTCTTCCTCCCCAGCTTGCTCCACACAGTGTGCAGCTGCAGTTCCAAGCTTGACTTCCAGGCGCTCACCGGTACTTGCTGAAGGTGAAAAGAGCACGTCTAGAGCAGAGCGATACAATCCACACCCTTCACAACAGGCTAAAGGTGAAAGATACTACTGGCTTCAACAGCATAATGCCAGGCTTCTTCCCTGCTGCTACAGCCTGTTCCTCCCTCCTGGTCTGACCAGGAGACCGATTTGAGGCTTTCCTTGTGGGATAAAAAAAAAAACCAAAAGAAAACCACATTATCTCCCAGTATCACTACAGCCAGGTGGTGTTCACCTCCTCTACACCACTACCAGAAGCTGTTAGACAGAGAAGGGGAAAAACAGGTCTGGGCTACCCATGCTCTAGATTACTATTAAATTTCTATGACACAAAGTACCTCCTGCCAATCCTTCTCAACCATCCACCCCAAAGCAAGGGGACAAAAATCTTGGCTGTTCCTGTTAGCTACATTCAGAACAGGGACAGTTGACACCAAACGATGCTGTAGTTTGTGCCTGCTGCTTGTGGGATGGGCAAAGGTCACAAGAAGCCAGCATACATGCAAATCAGTAGCCCAGCCTGCCTACAGCAATCCAGCCCTGGTCAGGAGTAATACATCCAAGGCAGAAGTCACGATGCACCGGGAGCTGAGGGCTTCAGCTCTTTATGAGACACAGCAAACCTCAGTAAAAACTTGGTATTTCAAATCCCTGAATTCGTACAAACTTCAGTTCTAGGTCTTTCATGCAAGCCACTCAATCACCCTGAAATTCTGAAGCACCACAGAGATAGCGCTTAAACAATCCACTTAATTCAAAATCACAACATGAATTGAGCACTAGACACGTTCCTAAGGTTCCCCTGACAACACTGGGGAGTTACAGCATCAATATCTAGAAGAGGGGTGGAATTATGAATCATGAAGCTCATTTCTCAGAATTAAATCCCATATGAGATCTAAGAGACAGATCTTTACAGCACCAGCTACTCAAGACATAACTTAGGTTACTTTGATTCAGCCCATGTCAGCAACTATGAAACAAATGCATATTTAAGTATCTGCACTTTTCATTCTAGTTCACTGTATTTGATACATACTAATGCACTATTTAGAGCCACATGCTCTGGCAGACATCATCAATACCAAGCAGATGAGACCTATCTCATTATATCCAGTTCCACATCCCATAGGAAACGACCAGAGCAGGAACAGCTATCACATCCCTTTGACCTCTGCAGGTGAAAGATCGCAATCTTCATGCTGGATGCTAACCCAGTTCCTCTCATTCACTCCACAGAGGCAAATCCTTCTCCCTTGCTACAGCAGACTTGTCAGGCTTCTGCCCATCACTCCAGCAGCCTAACGATTTCCTTCTTAAGTTACTCCTTTTTATTACAGGTTAATTGCCAGCAAAGCACTGCACAGCACAGCCATGTGCTTCCTACTCTTGAAAGGCTGACAACATACTTCTTTCCACCATCCTTGGTTGCATGTAGGTGGAATGAGATCCAAGATATAACTCTTATCTTCAGAAGCTTGGGCATGCTCTGTTCCCACCTCCAGCTGTGGATAGCCATTTTTGAAAAAAAAAAAAAAAACAAAACAAAAAGAAAAAACCAAAAAAGCTAACCTATTCCACCTACTTGGCATCAGTTGTGAGTTGCACATACTACTTAAACAAGTTAACATTGATACTACAATCATTTGTAGTGCATTAACAGTATCCTAGATAGGTACATATAACACCACCAGCAAGAGAACTAAGCTTGGTTCTCAATACACCACTCCTATAAGGCAAGAGCAATTTTTAGTCCAATCACTCAGAAAACCACCTCTGCTCAATGTTGCTGTTTCTGCACATTCGTCCCTCCCCAAACTCCAAAGCAGGCACACAGAAACACTGAAGCATTTTAGAATCCCATGCCCCACCTTTACTTATCTGCAGAAAGTTTCAACACTTACGGTTCACAGTATTTCCTGTACTATGAAAGAAAGCACTTTTTTCTATCTCCCAACACCACTGTGATCAGTAACAGCTGAAGCAATGCAGATATCGGATGTCAGCCTCCTCCCTGGAAGTTATCTACAAGCACTCCTTTGGAAAAACTCCACCTCCACCAAAAGGTTAATTTTCAAATCCTACAGTACATGCTTCAACAGACTGAAGGCACCTCAGCTCTATATCTCAAGTTCAGTGCATGACAGGTACTACAAGAAAACTGCCATAGTTCCTTCAGTCACACCACCATCCCTTCCCAGTGGGCTCACCGAAGCATTTGAATATGCCTTTATATTCACAATAAAGCCAAGCTGCACCTCTACGCTCAGCACTCCCAAACACAATTCACTAGACAAGCTCTTTTCTTCTAAAATAAAGCCTCACTGCATATGGTGACACGGGCTCATCAAAGAAAACAAACAGGTGAAGCAAACAGAAGAGTGCCTATCAGATTTGAGCTCCGCAGGACTTACAAGCTCATGCCCAGCCTTCTCCACAGTGTGAATGACATGGAAAGCCAGCAGCTTGCTGTACAGAGACGTGTGAAGGAACACAAGGTCTCATCTGCTGATAAAACAACATTCCCTAACAGAATGAACAGAAGAAGGAACAACTCCAATGCAAAAAACCTAGAACTCCATGTTGGGGGGAACAACACGGTGCAAGCCACTACTTACTGGAGAAGGGCAACCTCTGCTCAGATCCCATCAAAAGAATAGGGCTGTTAATAGGAGAATGGGGAACAGGCACATTTAAAGCCCCCGAACAATATAAGTAAAAAGCCCTAACAAGCCCCAGTTTTCAAAGGACGGGGAATCTCAGCTCCCTGCACAAGGGCAGTTTGAATACCAGTGCCGCCCCGGCCCAAGTGGCAGGAGGAGCCGAGCAGGGCACGGCGGCTGCCAGCGGCGTGAGGCGATCCCCCAGCTGGGCTGTACGGGCAGCAGGGAGCCAGCCACTCCAGCGGCCAGGCCGCCCGGCGAGGCCCACAGCCCACGGACCCCGGCTAGAGTAGGGGAGCCCACCTTCCCCTGGCCTCTCCGCCCGAGCCCCGCAGCGGAGACGCGCCGTCTCCCCGCGGCAGGCCCATTGCATCCCCGCCCACCCGGGGAGGAGGCCGCGGTACCGGCCGAACGCCTCAGCCCACCGCCGCCACCTCCTCCTCCCCCTACACCGAGCAGAGGAGGAGCCGGTGCCGGGTCTCCGCCGCTGCCCCTCACCCCATGGGCCGAGGGGGCGTGCCGGGCCGCGGCCCTGCAGCTGACAGCCCGGCCGCTCTCCTCCAGGCCCGGCAGGCCGGTCCACCCGCCCCCCGCCTAGCAAGACGCCGAGGGCCAGCTCGGCCGCCCCCCGTCGGCTCCTTACCACGGGGCAGGGCATGGCGCAGAGCCCCCACACCCCCTCCCGGGGCGCGGCCTCCTGCCTGGGGCCGGGGTCGCTGGGCTCCGGGCTGCCTCCGCCGCCTCTCACAGGCACAACAACATGGCGGCCGCACGGGACGCGGGCACGGCGGGGCTGGGCGCGCTCCCGACACCGCCTCCTTCTCCTCCCTCTCCGCGGGGCGGGGCCGGGCGCGCGCTGCTCCCGCTCTCCGCGGCCCAGCCACCACCCTGAGGGGGAGCCCGGACCCGCCCTGCGCGGTCTCCTCAGGATTCCCCGTCCCCTCAGGAGCTGGAGCCGCCACCACCATCTCCGAACCTGCTCGCCCTCAGCAGGTGCTTACTTGCCCCTTCCTCCTTTTATAATCCCGCGGGGAAGGGTGCTTCACCGGCCGCAGCTGTCTGAGCTCCGCCCTGGTCCCCGGCAGCCCTGCTGAGGCGGGAGGTGCCATTCGGTGGGCTCGGGATTTGCAGCCGCCTGGGCGGTGTGAGGCAGATGATGGGTGGGCTGAAGGTGGGTGCTGAGCGGAGCCGAGGAGCCCTGCCCCACAGCGTCCCCCAACAGCAGGGCCTGTAGTCCTGCGATCCTCCTTAGGAGTCCTCCGAAGGCCCTGCGTCCCTTGGAGAAGCACCCTCTATGATTATAAAAGCTACTCTTGCACTCAAGGCCTTCTGCCCGATGTTCTCCTCCTTTGCTTTTGTGACATTCAGCTCAGCTGCAGGAACATGTGTGGCCCTGTGCCATCCGTGGATGCACTGTCCAAGCCACCCCGAGCAGCTCGCAGCTCCAAGAGCATGAGGTAATGGAGAGCAGGGAGCCAATGCAAGGCACCAGAGCCAAAAAATACATGGAAATTGAGAGACAAGTGATAAAGCAAAAGGGATATGAGTGTTAAGCTCATAGGAGCCAAGGAAAAATGGCAGCAGCGTCAGAGGTAGAGGAAACATCGAAGTTTCCAAAAACGAAGCTTTAACTAAGACTTGTGCAATAGATTTCCTTTTCAGCAGCAAGATTTATATCTGGGTTTTGTTGCAAATTTGGATGGATCACTAATGCTTTATTTTTATACATATCTTTAATTTACAATGCTGTATGTAGGTCAGGTTGTACTTTTGAGAGATATTTCCACCTGCTCCTCATGTTTGCCTTGATCTGAAATGAAACGCTTGCAAGTAACGACAAAATGCATTCCTAAATTATCCACAGGACTCTGCCTTTGAGTCCAGGGCTAGTCATTGTAACAGATGGACTTCAGTCTGTCATTAAGTCATGTTTAAGCTAGCAGTAGCATTAATGTTCAGAGAGAACAATACAAAATACAGGATCTCGTGTCTTTAAACTCAGATATAAGCCACACAGTGAGTTGGTTACTAGTTTTGCTCCCTTAGTCAGGGACAGTAAACATTTGAAAGGAAGTTAATCAGCCCCTCTAAAGGGAATTTTTCCAACAACAAGCCATCATCTGAATGCAAATGTGATCTGAATGTCAAAATGTACCTTCAGAGGAACTCTGGAAGAAATACAGGTAACTGAGGGGAAAAAAATTTATTCCTAGCCTGTTTATACCCAAAAGCAATGAAAAAATGTTCTGCCAGTCTAGCTGTATCTGAAAAGGGTATGTGTTGACAACATTAGGAGGCAGAATATGAATTTTGAAAGTTGCCTGTTAAATGGTTGCCTTTTGCAGTACGCCTGGACAGGGATCAAATGTGACCTACTTCAGGAAGCTGGATCCTGGAGACCCAGGGCTTTTGTAGAGCAGAACCTGCTGGTTGCTCCTTCTGTTTTTTAAAGAAGGGGGACTAGCTGCAGTGCCATCCCTGTGGCAGGAAAAGCTGTGCACTTCCACCTGCTTATTTCAGTGACACGAATAAACATTTTTGGCATTATTTTTACCACTATGGTTAAACACATTGCATGGAGACCTTCCATGTCTTGTGTTCCAATCTATTTTTTAATAAATATTAGGTATGGCTCCATATTAAATTACTTTTGCCTCTATTTTCTATGATGACTGGGGCAAAGGATGATAGCTAATGAGGATTATTTTATGGAAATGGAAATTACCGTACGGAAAGAGAGAGCAAGGCCTGTGAGAACTTGACACGCAACTCAGGGAATGAGATGTTCCCAAGCCCATGGTTCTGATGGACCTGGAATGTATCCTCACTCATCCAATACAAAGTTTTTAATTTGTCAGGCTGTAGGTGGTAATAAATCACTGAGGAACTACCAAAGTGCTCTCTGTTTTTAAGGAGGAAGAAAACTAATCCAGTCACTGAGACACCTGCTAGTCTGACTTCAAGAACATTAAAAGCTTAGGAAAAAATGTAAAGGAAAAGGTAGTTGGGGACAGCCAAGTAAGTGGAAAATAAAGTGAAACGTGATGTCGCTTTACTAAAGATAGATTGCATTTAAGATTACACCTTTAGTAATTGCTTTCTAGACAATGGGTATACAATAGGTTTAGTAGATTATATGCAATATAATTAATTAGATTATTAATATATAATGTGCTGTCTATTTTATATGTTATTAATATATAATGAATAAGATATAATGCCATGTGGCAAATATAATTTATCAGAGAGGATACTGGTAGGTAAGAAGGTTGATACAGAGAGATGCCAATAGTTTGTCTGGAAAGGTGTGAGGATGGAGACTACCAGCAGGTTCAAAAACTGGTTCAGTGAATGAATGGAGGGCAGATCCCTAAAAAAATAGCCACATGGAAAAGGCAGGGAGGTCACTGCAAACATACACCACGGGGAGTGCAAGAGTAGAGAGAGCAGAGAGTGGCTGGGCTCCAGTGCTATCCCTGAACATCATCACTGGCTGCCCCTCTCAGGGACAGAGCACTGGGCCACAGGGACCACCAGGCTGGCCCAGAGAGGCATGTCATATTTCTTTTGATCTTGCACAATATTTTTCAGCGAGGCCTTGGAACAAAAGGTAGGAGTGAGGTGATGGCATTTGCTGATGGCACAAAGCTGGGCAGCACCAGCAATACGGAGGGAATATCTGTATCTGGAAGAGCTGGATAAGCTTGAGTGCTGGCACACTGGAAATGGGATGAAATTTAATAGTGGAAAGTACAAGGTCATGCACTTGGGAATTACTAACAAGAATCACTGCTGCAAGCTGGGAGCTCATCAGCTGGAAATGACAGAAGAGAAAATTTGGGTGTATTTGTTGATCTCAAGATGACGAAACTCTCAACGAGAAGTAGATCTGACAAAAAGCATAGATCAACTGAGATGGTTTCAGGAGAAGGGGAAAATGTTACCACCATTATACCAAGCTCTGCTGCAACCTTCTCTGGAATTATGCATGCAGTTCTAGTCACTTTTAATCAAGGGACACAAACTTGAAATGTGACTGGAGTATAATTACAGGGTAATCCTGATTTTTTTCTTATGTAAGGATCTTGAAATAATTTATTTAGTGAAAAAACTGAACACTGAAGAAGGGATAGGGTTGTTCTCTGTGAAACTTCAGGGAGTAAACACAGAAGTAAACACATCTCCTTTAAGAGCAAGGGTGATGTTAGCCTAAGAGCAAACAAGTATCCGATGGCCATGAAAAGTCTGGGCTGAAACATGAGAACACCAGAGCTTCCAACTTCGCAAGTCCTGAGGCTATGGGTCATCCTTCCCAGAGCTGCCTTACCCTGATGCAGTTCCCACCAACAGCTGAGAACTGAACCATAAAGACCCAACAAGTCCTCTCCGAACCTCTCTTGCTGTTTGAGACAGAGACACTGAGTTACTACTTAGTTTCTTGTGACAAGAAAAGGGATACCTGATGTGGAAAGATATTCTCTGGCCTGCAGTTGCAGCCCAAATGTCATTTGAGTTCCTAGCTTTATTCAGTAAGGCTGCATTTAAAATCTGCCTGTGGTGGTGGTGGAGGCTGACAGTTCTGGATCATCCCAGCCCAATCCCTCAGATCACTGCCCCACAGAGGCTGGCTCTTGTGCCCATCCTCTACAGGAGATGCAAACCTTGAGCCATCTGTGCCCGACGTGGCGAGAAACGGCAAAGCCAAACGCGTGGCAGGGACTTTCCAGCCCCCGTTACCATCCAGTAACCTTTAATACACTTCACTCCCGTGATCCAAACAGCCAGACTCAGGGCTGTTTCTGTTATGATGAAAAGCTGATGGTATGGTCAGATATGTCTTAAAAAACCACAAACACCACACCAAGTCCTGCTTCTGTAAGAACAGTCAGATCATGAAACGCAGGGTAATTTCCTTTCTCAGGACTCCAAACTTCGGCCAGTTTCCTACCCAAAAGTAGCTCTCTCCATCCTTCCTCCCCCAGTTTGTTTCTTTTGTCATCTTTCATATTACCTTGATGTTTTTAATAGTTTTACTGTGGTTCTTTTTCCTACCTGGACCCATCTCTGACTCGGTATTTATCCTGTGTCTCCCTCTGTTGTAGGTGCTTCCATTCTTTCTGCTCCCACCAAACGAGCAGTAATTTTATTGTTCCTTTACTCCAAACTGCAGAGGGTGGGGACATCGGGGACAGCACAGCATGATTAAAATATGCCAGGTTAGAGGCACCCACTCTGTCAGTCATCCTGAATGTTCTGACTCATCCCCTTGGAAAGTAGATGAATAATTTGAAAATAATGAGATTTTTATTACATACATACAATTCCTGTCAGAACATTTTTTCAACAGTCTCATTTTAGGATATTTTTTTTGGTTTTGTAATAACCCTGTATAAACCAAGCTGTGCTGTTAGTGACACTTTGCTGAAGGGAGTCTAGCGTAATGTCTTGGCTACAGCTACACATCAAGATGATTATTACAGCACTAATCAGAGACGAAGTTTTGGGGAACTCTGAAAACTGCAGTGGAACAGCTCCAGCATTTTTGAGCAGATACTGAAAATGCTGTTTCCAGGAAGGAGCGCAACCAGCCAAGCCTGGCTCTGCGAGGACACAAGAGCTGGTTGGGATGTGATAACCCAGCTCCATCCAGCACCCGGCTGGAGAGTCCCTACACCCGGCACCTCACTATAGAGCTCCTATGGACCAGCGTAGTCCTGCTCCTGAGCAAGGGCACTGCTCTGTGGGTGACGGACAACACCTCGTTTGCGCCAGGCGTTTCTGTACCTGGAAGTTGAAGCTGAAGACATCGATATTGAAGATACACCAGCAGTTCAGTGCTGTCCGAATGTCTTGTTTGATGTCTGCTTATGTTATTTCCTTATACTTAAAAAGGCTAATAATCCACCTTGTTTGCCTAGAGAGCTAAGAGTAAGTGAAACGTTCCAAGTGTTTTACACCAAACGTGTCTTTCTTTGTGACGGTTAACCGACATGACTTTAAGTTGCTACAACAATGCTGCCTGAAAAACGCTTTTAATAATAAAGGATACTTATCTTTTGTAATAAGCACACTTAAAATCCTTCCTCCTGAAGCTGGATGGTTATTATCCTATCATACAAAGGAGGAACACAAGGCAGGAAGAGGCTAAGAAGCTGTCTGATCAGAGGAACTGCCTCAAGCATCATTAAAAAATTACATTGTTTTAAGTGATTATCTTAAGCGATTAAGTTTCCTCAGTGCAGAAACAGGCTGGTAACCCTCTCAGGACTGTGCCCACTGTGGTGCACGGGGGAAGGATTTCCCATCCACAGGAGCAGGGGAAGGATTTCCCACCCACAGAAACAGGGGAAGGATTTCCCATCCACAGGAACTTGCACCGTGAAAGCTCTCGGAAGTTGAGCTTTGTTCCACCAGCCAGGTGAACACTAAACCTGCAGCCTCGCGGAGGAAGAGGGAACTGGTGTTCTGCCTGGATATAATGCCCAGCAGGGAACATGCTAAGATGGGAAAAAGATATCTGATGATGAGACTTTATGCTAAGAATCTCCTTAGAGGAGGTGAATGGGAGAATGATGGGAAATGGAAAAAGGTAGTTAATAAATGACTGTAGGATCCATCAGGTCACCAGTTTAAGGCAGACAGGTAGGACTATCGAGGATATGCTGTGGAAGGATTACAACTCCCACTAGTCCTTGATAAGCTAATGTATATATCATTAAGATAAAATGGGAAAAAAAGAAAAAAGGAGAAAGTAGAGCCGGGTTGGAAAATTGCAAAGCCCAGGGTTACACCAATTAAATCATTATTCCTGGAATTGCATTTCAGCTGCTTAGAACTATAATGGCCCATTTTCCCAACTTTGCACTTTCCTACTATGGCTGTGTCTTTTTTTAGATCACACTGACTTTTTCCTCTGGTCATTTCATAACTCTTTCATTTTATTTCCAGTTTTTAAAATGTCTTTAAAAGCGATGGCCCTTCAGGGTTTCCTGCACCCTCAGACCTGTGCTGTCTCTCAACCCTCTGTGATGTCCTTTTGGGACAGAAGAGGGGACAGACAAGCAGGTCTGCATGCGGGGAAGAAGGCCGCTTGGCCCAGTAGCCCCAGTAACCAGACTGCTAACGTGAGGAGGAAACCAGGAACCTTCTGTGGGGGCACAGCAGCCAGGCAGATATTCTAACCAGCCCCCAGGCTGCCGTTTGGGATTGTGAGTGGAATTTGAGAAAAGACAGGAGCTGTGGAAGCCTTGGTGCTGCCTGACAAAGGAGACAGACAGTTCTCCAACAGGACATTCCTCTCAAATCCTCCTCTTGGTGCTTTTCTGCGCTGCTTGAAATTAAAAGGCTTTTTGTGTCTCCGAGTCTAGAGTGCCCTCACCGCACAAACAGCGTCCCAGAGATTACTGGTGTGTGGATCTGTCAAAACACTGACAGCACTACTTGGACCCAGGGCACTCGTCCCAGCCTTGGACTTGTGACATCTGATAGCCCTCACCCTCACCTCCAGCGCTGAGCAACTTCTTCCCGCCCGTGAGTCAGACTGAAGAAGGATCCTTTTAATAAAAGCTCCGTTTCCAAAAGCTTTTGGCTGGAGAAGTTCTCTGCTTGTGAGCTGATCCAAAGCCCACTTGCCCAGTAACTTCAGGTGGCTCTGGATCGAAACCTGGAGCGCAGGATTTTCCGGCGGAGCTCGGCACCCTGCCAGCTTTTACTGCTTTGCCTTGCCTGTGCGAGAGGGTCCGGCAGTGACCCTGCGCGGCCAGGATTGACAGCCTGGGATTTGCCTGAGGATTTCCCATCTGACTTCTACTGCTGTGAGGCATGAAAGGTCTCCGGCGCGTTGTACACAGGCCAACAGGTGAGAAATAGAAATACCATTTCCACGTTCTGGACAACCCGTCACGACATTTAAAGTGCAGATCAGTGGTAGCCCACCAGAGGTGTAACCAGCGCTGCCCTCCTCGGGACAGCGTGAAAGCGGCCAGCAAGGGAATGCCAGCCGGTGCCACATGTAGGGGCACAGCTAGCCTTTGGCCACCCCCCTTACAGCTGCTGAGACCTTGGGTGTGCAGATGGCTCTCTGCTCCCCTCCCACAGCTGGAAACACCGACTGTCCACCTTCTGTGAGGGTTAATGCTGGGATTGGGAACCTCCTTATAGACCAGTTCCTCATTAGACATGTGACAAGAGGCATGGTGGGGGCTCTGGTTAAGGCTACTTAAGAGTCATAGAAGAGTTTCGGTAGCAAAGGACCTCAGAGCCTACCCAGTGCCACCCCCTGCCCTGCGCAGGGACACCTCCCACCAGACCAGGTCCCTCCAAGCCCCCTCCAACCTGCCCTTGAACCCCTCCAGGGATGGGGCAGCCACAGCTTCTCTGGGCAACCTGGGCCAGGCTCTCACCACCCTCACTCCAAAGAGGTTCTTCCCCACATCTCAGCTCCATCTCCCCTCTTTCAGGGTCAAACCCTTCCCCCTCATCCTATGGCTCCTCTCCCTGACCCAGAGTCCCTCCCCAGCTTTCCCAGAGCCCCTTGTGGGACTGGCCTGGGTTCGGGTTTGGGATTCACCAACTACACCGAGACTCTGCCTCAGGTGTCGGCACCCTCCGCGCTCAGAGACGAGACGAGGCCTTTCAGAACCCCTCACCACTAACGACCACACCGCAATCCCGCCACGTCCACGTCCCCGTCCCCGTCCCCGTCC
>VXBJ01001809.1:331738-371413 GCA_013400055.1 Nycticryphes semicollaris | reverse complement strand
GCTCAGTCCAAAGCCCAGTTAATCGAAATGGAATGTCTCCTGGTGCTTACATCTGACCCTAGGATTTTTCAGGATTTCACTGGTCTCCCAGGTGATAGTTGCTACGAGGACTTTCAGTGTGTGTCATGAGAAATACTTGAAAAGAAATTTTCAGTGCTTTCACACAGTCCTTCTAACCTTAGCTGTGTTAACTTTTACCAATGTTGTTACCCCTAAAAAAATGAATTGTAAAATTCTTCTCATTTTATTTTTAATCCCCTTGGGAATCCAAGCCCAAGAAATGGATGGGGTTTGCTCCTGCCTGCTGCAATTAAAACCTTTCAAGATGAAAAGACTTTTTCAAAACCTGCCCTCCAAGGAATGAACCTGAGAAAGTGAAGGCTCAAACCAGGTCAGACACATCAAGGTGTGATGCCAACTAAATTAAAGCCATGGGCTTCATCAGCTTCAAACTTGGGGCCCTAAAAATCTCATTGTATTTTATGCATCTGGACAAGTTGAGTTACACTGCTTGAAAGAGCACAATAAATCATTTCCCATTCTCTTTCCTTTTTACTAATTTAAAAATAGCAGCATTTTGCATGTTTTAAATCATATAAGCTTCCAACCAATAAAATGTTTCTTTATAAACTGTAGAAGATAAAAGTGTCTCGTTTAACATTTATTCCATAATAACAAGGCAGCAAGATCCTGTTGTTAAAGTACTGCAGTGTGCCTGCTTATGCATGGTATGTTTTGAGCAGCTAAATGTGTTTGAATCAATACATCAGAACCAAACACCACAGTTCAATATAGCAACTTCTCCTGCCTTTTTGTTTTGTTTTCTGGATATTCCAAAGTTCAAATTTAATATTTGAAAATCACAAAAACTACATTAATTTTATGCTTCTCCGTATAGCATTAAAAAAATAATTAGTTGGTTATTAAAAAAGAGTAAACAATTCCAAGCAAATCAAAATCGTTTGGAGCATCAGAAACTGCCACAACTTAGAATACACCAAAGATGAGCTTTCAGAGGGTTTGGAAAACATGATTAAGGCTGTAATTTTCAGAAAACACTAGGGTACAATTCCTCTGGCGGCAGCAGAAATGCATCCAGATATACTAGATGTATTAAACATCTGCTTAAAAGCTTTTTGGCAAAATTAAATCCAAACCAAGTTTTACATTGAGTGGCAAAGCTCAAATTTTTCCTATAAAAGATTGCTTTACACACACAAGATTTTGATATTTTGTTGGAAGAGAGCCTGAGAGAACAACACGCTTCAAGCTGAAAATATCTGGATTCAAAATGGAATTGTAATTCTCAGAGAGATGTAATTCAAGTGCTTTATACTTTCCACTACCATCTAATGGGCAAGTTCAACTGGGTTACACTCCCTTAAAAAGGTAGGGAAAAAATTCTTATATTTTGAAAATTCAGCTGACAGAAGACTTTTGAGGCAAAAGACTTCCATATTACAATTCCCACAGAAAAATTAAATGGCAGCTGGAATGCTTTTACACGTCTAATCACTAACTGGTACTCTTTTAAGCTACCACATGGGAAGGCATAGAGAAAACAGAACAAGCTATTTTCAAAGGTGCAGAGTGACAGAGGGAGACAGGAATTACCTGACAGGAAATTATGATTAGCTGTAAGGAAAAATCAAGTGATGATTTCTTTGCGATGGTGGTTGAACAGGGTCGAACAGTTTGCCTAGAGAGGTTGTGAAATCGCCATCCTTGTATATATGCAAAGCTTGCATATAAGGTATGTATAAGGTATATATACCCTAACCAAGCTTGGATAACCTTGGATATATGCAAAGCTCAAGTGGGCACAGCCCTGGGCAACTCCTACCAACTCCTCCTAGTAAGGAGCTGCTTGGAGCACGCTGGACTAGATAGCCTCCAGATATGCCTCCTAACCTAGATTATACCATGATTCTATACAGGCACTGAAAGGATAATATGCATGTTCACTAGCAAAGTGAATGTATATATTCTTCTCCACATACACCTAATTCTCAATAAATAAATTTTGCTACACAATTACAGTTAAAGAAAACTTAAAACTTAGCTGGACTGAACTCTTCCTTGCATTGCAGGCAGTCCCCTAGACAAGTAGGACATTTTGTTCTTGGAAATATGAAAAATAATTCTCAAAATAAAAAGACTCAATATTGCTGTTAGCCCAATTTGCCTGGATCAGGAAGACATCTAGACCTTCCTGAGAGAATACAATGAGTTCTGTAAAGGCTATGACTGTTAAATATGCTTTTTTGCTATGCACCAAGGTAAGTTAAAAACTCTCAAAAAACATTCAAATATTTTTAATATGACACGGTCAATAGCCACTGAATCATGCTGCTATATACATAACCTTTTGGAAGAACTGTCATCCAAAAATGTAAGCATGATCAGAGCAGCCAAACAAAATTCAGGGGAAAAACTATTTGCCTCTCTTCACGTAACAATGTCTGCGCAGGAATGTAAGACAGTTTCAGGGCATAAGAAGAAAATTCTTCAGGAATAAAAATGTCAAGGTATTCATGTTTAAATAAGTATTCTAAGTTTTACTATTTCAGTATAGAACTGACATACTGGAAATAACGGCAAAATTACTTAACGGAGGCCAACTTTAAAAAAAGAAAAGTTTAAAAGAAAGCCCAGCCGCTCCCTGAAGATCTATCCTACGAGGTCCAGAACCAGTTCCTTCACATTTCTGTAAAGAAATATTTGCAGACAATTTTGTGAAATGCTAATAGCTACAAAGAAAAGTCACTCTAAGCAACCGTAAATGCAGATTGACTCCTATGCGTGATTCTAATTTCTAACCACTGGTGTCTGAAGAACTTGCAGGTTGGCAGTTGCTTCCCATGGTAGAGATCATCGCCTTTACCTTTCACAATGGACACGTCTAACAAGGGCTAATAACTGTGTAATTCCGTCTCAATCCTATGTACTCATAATCTTCAGGAATAATGTGTTCCAGAATGTCACCACTTCAGTCATTCCTAGTCATCTTCCCTGTGACCTTCATTATTTTGCTGACTTCAGTTACACACAACTTCCCCTTTCCCTCCCCAGCCATTTCTTCCCAGGCTATCTGGGATCACCTTTGCACCAAAGAGGTTCCATGTTTCTGCTTGTCTTCTGCGCATTTTCAGTTATGCTGCCTGCTTTCTGAGATAGAGCAACTACAATTTTATACAGCGTTCAAAAAGTTCTGCACCATAGATTTATATAGCAGATTCTTTCCGATATGTAGGATACTATTAACTTGAAACACTTAAACAACATATTTAACTATAGCTATGGTTTAATAGCTTAATCCATATTCTATTATGTATTTTACCCTTTCAGTTGCTCCTTTTAATATGCCTTTGATTGTTTCCTCATTTTTATCTACTTCCTTTCTGAAACATATTGGGAAGTGTGGTTGTTTTTGGAGGCCTTTTCATTTTTAATGAGGAAACTGAATCTAAATAGATTACATTGTCTATTACGACTCTTCAGTCTATAAATTGTGAATGAAGCCCTAGGACAAAATCAGAACTTTTCTTGAGGGCTCTCCAAATTCCACATTGTACCTTGCGTGATTTCTCCCTTGTGTATGTAAAAGTAACTGAAGTCTCCAGTCATTAGTGTTTTCCAACACAGCAATCCCCATGCTCCTCTGTATTCTGCATCATTAACACCACCCTACGTTATAACTGCCGATATATTTCCAGGATCATTTCTATGCATTCACTGAATTTCTGTCCAGATGGACCAAGTCACTTGTCGACATATTTGTCTTATTAATGCTATCCAGTTTCACCTTCCTTAAAGCACAAAGCCATTATCCTAAAAGCGTAACCTACCCATACTCTCACATATACCCCAATATTACAACTTCTGGGCTATTAACTGTGAAAGTCTCCTAACTGAAATCCAGACATTCCAATCCATCTGCCTTAGCTTGTAAGGGTTTGACGTTTGTATAGAATCTCTTGCAGTCTGTTTCTTGGCTTAATTACCTGTTTTTATGTACTCTGTTTAAATGAAACTGTTGGTTAGAAGGAATCTTTACAGTTTGTTTCTTGATACAGCCTGCTAACACTTCTACCTGTTCTTCACAGATTTTTTTTTTTATACTTTCTACGGTAGAAGAAATGTCATCCCAAAGTGCACATTTGTTTGCATTCATTTATTTTTCCAGGTCTTTAGGTTGGGAGAGGGCTGGGTAGAGATGCAAGAGTTACTTGCTCAAACATAGCACCACGAAAACACAATCCTGTTGCTTCCAAACCCCAGGATGAAGATTTCTGCCTTCCATTGTGATGCAGAAGGGATTTTACAGGCTCTATCTGAGGCTCAGAAACAGCTCCCTGTATTGAGATACACACACCTCAGGCACTCACTTCAAGAGAGGATTCAGACTTCTAACTCTTCCTTGAAAAAAAGGCAGACAAAAGATGACATTCAAAAGCCCATTGGGAAGAGTGGTCACCAAGTATGACAGTCTTGGTTGAAGTTGTTCTTCTGTCTGAAAGAAATGAGGGCCAGGCTGTCCCAAAAAATGAGCTGGGTATTATACTGAGAAGCCTTACTTCACTGCCTGAATTCAGAGATTCATTGTCTCAAGAGATCAGGAGAAAAAAAAACCTCACCAATGTGAGTATAGTGGTAGTCCTCATCCTTGGCAAACAAAAATAAGTAAGGCCCTACTTTATCAGTAGGCTTGTAAGTAAATTCCCACTGAAAAGTGAAGTTTCAAAAAGAAGTTGTTCTTTCTCTCTTTTGCTCAGACTCTCTAATGTTTACGCAGGACTCCAGGGAAAGCTAAATCCTGCCAGAGGGAAGGCAAGAGGAGGCTCTCACCCCAAAACAGGCTTTTGTCTGATGATGAGGCCATTCTTATGAAGGAAGGGAACTGTAAGACTGAGCCTCTTCAGCTAGAAGCAGCAATAACCATGCTCTGCTATGTCTTTGACTTCTGAACTAAAACACCCAGAAAACCTGGAGAACTTTCATGAGCTCCTGGAATGTGCAGAATTAATAAAATAGTTTACCAAAGACCAGATCCTTCTCAAGTGCCAAGAACAGGTGTTTATCTCCTGTTATATAATTTGATTTGATATTTTTAAAGAATGTCATTATGGCTTCATGGTCCTCATCAAAAATAGAGAATACGTTTTCCACCCTATCTTTAACATGTTAAAAATAATAGGCTGCAATAGTATTTTAATATCATGAGTTCAGGTAAAACTCAAAGTAAGTACTCTTCACCTCTCTGATCTGTTCAAGTTCCTAGAACGAGGCTGTTTCTGCTTTGTTTGGGGTTCCTCCCCTGCTCCTTAAACCTGATTCTGTCTGTCCCAAAGACTGCAATAGGTACCTTTATCATTTGAAAGGTGAGAAACTAAACAAGAGACTGAAGTCCAGATAAAAAAGAATTCAAGGCTAGAAGACATTAAAAGCCTGCTATAGGTCAATATATGAAAAGTGTGATACTGAAATAGCTTCTATGACTTCCGTTCTTCAAACTTCCTTAAAAATTACTGGAGCTGATTAATTGATGTAGCAACAAATAATGGTTAATGAAAGAAAATGAACACGAGTTAATTTTCTTTTTCCAGGATACCTCCAACTTTTTGTCTAGAGTAGTGGTGCTCTAGATATTCTATCACTGGGGAAAACCTGGAGAAATAAGTGTTAAGTTCTATAGTTTGTGGGCATTCCTGTATCGGATACACAGCAGCCACGGCAGGAGGTACAGTTGGGCACACGAGTGGAAGTTGCTTGTAATTACCACGTGCCCAAATGCAGGTGTCTTGCACAAATATCTAGTCCTGTGGTAAGATGCATGTCTAGCACATGATGGGAGAGCCTTAGCATTTTGGTGGCAGCAGAAGGGAAGCAGTTCCCCTGGGACAGAAGGAACCACAGCATGATCCATGACGACTAACTGTGGTCTGTAGTGTTTATTTGACCTTGTCCAGAAGAGAAGGTGAAAGACGCAGGTTGTGGACTCTGGTAATTAATTTGGTAAAATGACTATTCCTAAACAAGAGCATTTCTAGAAGAAAGTTTTGCATCTATTTTAAACAAGCAATCTACCAGAAGATGCAGTCCTCCCTGAACATGTATTACCACTTTCTCTTCTCCAGAGAGTCCATACATACTTTGTGACTCCAGCTTGCCAAAGAAGTCTTGGAACCTGTCAGGCATGAGCTCTCTGAAGAGGCACAGGGAACACTCCACTCCATGTCATGGATTCAAAAGAACATCATCAATCTGACCAGACAGCCAAATCTGGTAACATCTGTGATCAGCGGCACCTGCTATTTTTTATTTATTTATCTAAGTGTGAGTGTGTGGACAACCTTGCAGAATTTACTGGGGCACCCAGTGGTAAAATTGGAAACTGGCCTAAGGAGATGATCCTGGCCTACTTAAACCCAAACTAGTGACTCTTTAGACAGATTATTAGCAATTTTTTTTCATTGACAGTAGCCATAAAGATTTAGTAGAGTGCAAAAATATAAAAAGTATTAATACAAAGAAATCCTGAAGTCCTTATCAGGTGCTTCCACATCAAAGATTTCCTGTTCAGTAGTACATCTCCTATTCTGCCCATGAACAACACACACATTATTGCGGATACACAAAAAGATTCCTCCTCCTTCACTTCAACTATTATTCTACAATATGTTCTCCAGTTTTAATGAATGCAATGCGTTCTTACTAATTCCTATATGCCAGTTCAGGGAAATGCAGTTGCTGGTAGACCGACATGTTTATTGATGAATCTTTCTGTTTACAGGCAACATGAAACAATCATTGCCACTACAAAGTAAAAGCAATGATTTTATATTTTCAAATTAAAAAGGCTTAAAATGAAATTTAAAATACTTCCTGGCTTCCTTCCACTGTGTCTATTCTGTTGACAAACTTTTCTTTCCATTGCAGATAACTGTGCCAGTGTACCTTTCCCAGATGGGCAGGAGTGATAAACCCCTTAACAAGCAAGCAGACAAGTCCCTGTCACAGACTGGCTTCTTGGGCTTCCACCAAAATTTCTTTTGTCTTCAAACAAGCAATGAAAAAAATACACAAGCTGGAATAATCTTCAGTATCTGCCCTTCAGCATCTTCACAGCAAGCATTAAACGTTATCACCCAGTAACAGTCTTGTCTGATACCCAGAAAGGTCAGCACACGTCCCACCTTCTCCTGCACAGCCTTCGGGCATGCAGCCCTCAGCAGGCACCCACACAAATAAGTGTCAGGAAAGTGCTGACACAGCGGGGTTGCAGCATGACTCTCAAGTACACCAGGTTACTTTTATTTTATCTGGTTTTCTGGGTGGCCACAAACATAGTAAAAGAAGACCACATGCAATTAAAATGCCATCCTCATACTATATATCTCAGATATATATATATACACACACACAACCGTATGTATGTATTAGGTATCAAAAGGAAGTGTGGTTAGTGTCTCTGAGCACGTAAAATGCCACACAGGAAGGCCATCATGTTAATATGCAATCCAATGTTTCATTTGCAACCTGCAGATGCAAAGATGTTCTTTGCGACTCATTCATTAGGCAGCACTGAAAGAAAGGCTAACGACCAGAGTAATGAGCACTGATGTCTTACTCATATAAGTTTAGTACATGTGGTAAGCAATATGTAGCAGAATTTCCCTCTAAGCCAGAAAGACATACGCAGGCTTGTACATGCTGTGTAGTTTCAGATACCTCCCTTTTGGTTTTATCAACTCCAGGACCATATCTGATTGTTGCTAACAGCAAATTATCACTTTGAAACTACTTTTACTTCCTTAAAGGCAGGTACAGAGCATAATTATGACACTACTTTAGTACATAGCTGCAGAACATTACAATAAAGTCAAATTGTAATTCAGATAAGATTATGCCAAGCTGTGCCTGCCATCGCTTGCAGAATTTCAAAAGAATTGTCAGGTAGAAGCCCAGGAGCCATAAACTGAGACGCGGGCTGCCTGTGTCTTCTTAGCACAGCTAAGTTCTAGTTAAATGGAAAGGTTCAGAAAATACAGCATAAATGCACTAGTGCTTTCCTACAGACCAGGTAAAACTCTTTACTGGAATTTAGCTGCGTCATAATAGATGACTGGCAAGCAAAATAAATTGTAGGCTAAGTTGAGCAGCGCATGGCAGATCCACGTATACTGGATTTTAGTTTTGGTTGTGCTGTGCAAATCCAAAATTATTGTTTAAAAGAGGGAATTCACCTGATGAATAAAACAGTGGTTCATTTGGGAGACCAAAGAAACAGGAGGCTTGGAAATGGTGCTAAAACTTGGAATAATTAAGAAAACTTTATTCCTTTCAATAAAATACGCCTGTGATTTACCCTGACTTGCCAAACTATTCCTGCTTGGCCAACATACCTACAGTCTTGTTCAGACTGAACAGCAGATGCTACTATCCTCACCCAGAATACAACATGCAGTACACTATGAAAGACAAAAGTGAAAAATAATTCCTTTTGGCTAAAAAAAAGAAAAGATATTATCACCTCAAATTTCAATTGTGTTACAAGACATACAGTATTTTAAAATTACCATCACTTTAAAAAACTATGGTACCTTGTCGTCTGAGTAAAACACATTTTTAAAAGATATGCTCCTTTGTCTCTATGCAACTCAAAATTTTTTTTGAGTTCACTACAAAACAAGATCAAACTCCCTCTTTAACTATCCGATTCCAGTAATAAGCCAGAAGGCTTGTTAAAACAACCATCCAGGGAGGTGCTGGTGGTTGATGGAAGAGAGAGAAAAATCTCACCACATTTTGTATAGCAGTGCCTTTAAATTCTGCCTTATTTAACAGATCATCCAATTGAGTGGAGATGTTCTGATCTACAAGTTCTATTTACTTCTGCAAACTGTTTACATACCCATCTGTCTGTAGAGGCTCCAGGGTACTCTTATGCTCTTTCAAGATAAATACACAACCAAAAATATATGTAAAGTGGCACAGAAGGATGTCCGTATGTACAACACACACAAAAATTTCTTAATCATTTGCTTCTTCTAAATTTTTTGAGATTAAAATATTTAATCAATTAAATGAGACACACAAGATCCAAGTAACCCCTCAGTAACATACATATAGAAATTCTGACTTAAATAAAATCTGAACTGCAGAGACATTGTACAGAAACAGCTGATGTGCTCAGTTGGTCTGTGTAACACGAAAACATGTCAAGTGGGACTGTGCTAAAAGGAAAGTTGAGTCCATACATACAGGCCTTTTGCATATACCATTCATTGGCCCTCATGACACCGAGGGACTGCAGGACCAGACTATAAATATTTCGGAAGAAAATTAAGAAGTACAGACACTGTACCAAGCAGAAGCGCTGTAGGTGTACCATGAGATGACTTCTTCCCCTTTGCAAATAATCTCTTTAAGATAGGTCAGTTGCTAGAGAGAAGCAGAACCATTCCAGCTATAAGGAAACTTTTACTTCTTAGGAAAAAACAATAAATGCTTGGAGATGAGCTGAACCAAATCCAGAAGACATTACAGTAATACAAATCGCATCACTTCAGTGAAAGTGAAAACTATAGATGAACTAATCACCCTTCACTGTGAATGCTGTAGCTGGGGAGAAGACTTGCACAGAGTACACACAAGCAACTTGAGTCAGTAAACACACTCCTACCCACGTTCCAGGATAACACCAGACCACAGTTCGGATTAAGGAAGAATAAAAATGCATTAGCTACTTAAAAGCACTGAACTCAAGTCAAGAAGTACCAAGGGGGCTCTGGGTTCACCCTCAAGACAGCACAGTCAGGAAGATGGCTGGTCAGCTTGGCTCTGGAGTCACTGCACAGCGTGACCATGTCTAGATCACTTGTTGTGAACCACAGGTAGGACATGAGGAAAAGGCACAGACTGTTGGCTCACTCTGAAGACCTACTGCAAGCAGGGTGATTATTTTTTAAATGGGATTAAAAATGTACGTGCTCCGTCCTATCAAAATGACTCACATAACTCCAAACTTCACTGTGGTTATGGCAGCAAGATCCGAATTTTACCAGTCAAGCCCAATGAAACGCTACCAGGAAAATAGTGTTGCAGACCAGCAGCAGGCATTAAGAGCACTGGGAATTTGATTTAACTAAAGTACTATAAAATGAAGTTTAATTTGAGGAAAAATAAATCTTTCTAACCCTCTTCAGCTTCAGTAATGTTGTCAAAATCTTTTGTTGCTCTGTCTCTTTCACAAGTTTATCAATAGCTTAATTCGTTTTGATTAGAGAAAAGAAGTGTACTACTAAAAGACACTGATGTCTAATGCAACAATATGTGTTGGTTTTCTCACTTTCAGCAAGGTGGGATTTTTAACTGCGCGACTCTGCTCTTACCAGAGCGTAACTGTGTAGGCTTTATTGTCTTAAAGGGAAACAATTTTGCCTTGCAGTCCTCTTGGCATCACAACGCATCCCTTAGGCAACTGCTGATTTTAGCTTTTAACAGCGACTACAGCCATATCAATTCACAACGCTGACCTCTAGTTTTCTGAATGAATTAAGAGGAAGAGAAAAACGTGGCTTCCACTAAGCTTCCATTCCAGCACAGGAAATCCTGTGTGGTTAGATACAGTATGTGTCGTGCTCAGAGATTTCATTCTACTCCCCTTTAAAAGCCAACACGAGCAGCATGTCACAGGAAATTCTTCCTTATTTTCAGTAGTTCAGAGGACAAGGCTTCTTTGGAAACAAGGTCAGCATGAATAGAGCATTGCTTCCTTATCGCTGCTAAGCAGCTGTGTTGAGGATGCAAGGCACAACACTGCACCCTGAATACCTCTTTTCATAAACTTTAAGCATATGCAGCTCCAGCAGTTAGAAGCTCCTTTGTGCTTATTTATTTTGAAAGTTTTATACCACACGCTTTCCAAAAATATTTCTTCAAAAATGTACCAAGTAGCTTTAAGGTTAAACTCCACCTAAATAAATAAATAAATAAACCAAACTTTGGCTACTTTCAAACAGACAGCACCACACTGCAAGGTGGAAAAAGAAATTAGTTCTTTCCTGAGCCACGGTGATGAAAGACAAACTTAAAGCAATGAGGTTTGGCCACCTCTTCGGGAAGTACGGGGCCCTATTCCAGCCCCCATTGCAAGGTACCGCTTTCAAGGTATTACTGGAAGTCTCTTACTCTGCCACTCCTCAGTTTTATGTAAAGCTCCAGCGGTAATTAGTCTTTAACTTAACAAGCAACTTATTAAGGAATTATACGCTTAAAGAGTGAAAACAAATTCCAGTTCTTCCTGATATAAACCGCTCATAGATCGTGCAAACAGTTTTCCCCCTGCTTTGCAGGGGAGCACAAAGGAACCAAACAACAGCAACCCAACCCAGTGAGACTACTGTCAAGCACACTGACGAATAAGGTGCTGGTAATTTCCCTCAGGAGAATGCCTTGAAAGGTTTGCATTGATAATAACAGCAGCAGCTGAAACATTTGCATTTATTTTTTTGCTTATTTTTGAAAGGAAGTCAAGGGATGGAGGCAAAGGAGCTTTAAAAGTTGCAGCAGTTCATCACACAGAACTATCTCACTGGTAGCCGATAGCAAACACCCCAAAACCACAGGAAGACCTTTAAAACTAAGACGCTTAACCCTGCCCTGGCCAAAGAGACAGAGTGGGCAAGGTCCAGCCGCCACAGAAAGACAAACACATCAGTTCAGTGCTCTTGGCAGGCAAGATGCAGAGGCAGCACGCTTGCTTTCACGGTGCAGACTGTTCGATTAAGAATTTAGGTGGAAGAGCTCAGAGGCAAGATGCTGCCAGCATTTTTCAGGCAAAAGGGTAGCAACAGCCACCTTTGAGACATGGGATGCAAAAGGAGCAAGCACAAAAGGACGGAAGCATCACAGAGCAGAGAAAAAAGAGTCCTAGCAGTTAAAATAAATCATAGGCTGAGGCATACAGCAATAAGCAGCACTCTGGCTGTGCTGCATTTCAATCCCATTTGAGCCAAGCAACTCCACAAGTACTTTCTAGATGAGGTATATAGGCAGTAAATATAAGCCTATTTATCAACAGGTTTGTCTTCAGTTTTCTGGTCACAGACCCCCTTAGAAGTAGTTCAGAAACTCCCAAGTGTTCTCACGCTGAAAGCTCTCATCTAGTGACAGCCCTGAGCCGATGAGTTCTAGGGTTTTGTATCCTCCTGCTGGCACCTCAGGCTCCTAGACAGGATGAAAACAGCCTGGGTGAACGCAACTACCTGGAGTAGAACCTCTCGTTTTCTTCCGAGGAAAAGGCGTAACGCAGGATAAGTCATTGGAAATAGGTGTCTTGAAGGAAATGCCAATGGCAATAATCAGCGTACAGTGCACTTGCCAGACATTTTAATTCTGTCATAGAATGCGACACCTCTCTAAAGATGATGGAGATGCTTTCAGCTCTATCATCAGGGAAGGTAAAAAAAAAATCCTATACTGTTCTGGGTTTTGTGAACATTTTACAATCTACAAAAAAAGTTACAGTAGAGTCTGCTGTGTGTGGAATTGCAAACTTGATTTTACGAGTATGTTCTAAAAGAAGTGGCACAGGATAAGACAGTAACATCTTTAAACACTACAATAGTAAGGAAGTGCATATAGAATCACTTCAGGCTTTTAGGCAGCTGATCGGCACAATATTCCTATGACACCAGGACAATTTAAATGGGGTTAATTTTGCACTGTAAACAGCATTGCTTTGGCTTTCCATTAAAGTGCAGAGTAGCAACTCCTCACAAAGGAGGAAGGCTTTTCTTCAGGCATTGAAAGCTTCCATTTGCCCATCTTTTTCAGGACGCTGCTGTTACCTTAAAACTCCAACCTCATTATTTATGCAGCCAGCACATTACATTTAATACCTTAACTCCTGTGGGATAACTAATAGGACAGATTTTCCCTTAATTGTAGAGTAAGGCTAAAAAATAATAATAAAAAAAGGCAAACACTATTACACAAACTACACCCAACCCTTAGATCTTTTAACAGTGTTTCTGGATTTGCTGTTCCATCTGATTTGCAGCTGTATGTGAAACAAGACAAAGGAGGTACAACTTGTCTCAATGTACCCAGAGCCACTCCCTCAGCAAATATTGTACTCCAAAGTTGTTCCTTTAGATCTCTTTATCCTTAGGAACTCAACCCCACGTGCAAAGCCAGAAAACAGCATCTTAAAATGAAACTCAGCAAGTACTTGTGTTGGTACAACTCATGGACACATTGGTAAGATCCTCTGTTTGCCTCTAGTGCATTTGACAGGGCGAGACCTCGATTTCTTTCTGGATGTGAAATTAAACTGAAGCTGAAAAGGGGGGCTGAAGTGGTATTTCTGTTCCGACAGCTACTACAGAAAATCCAGAACAGTTCTTTTCCAGTATTATTCAAAGTAGTAATCAAACCTGACCAGTTAGCTAATGAGCTGTATCTCTAGGTGGTAGGGTCCCAGAACACAGAACTGATGGAGTCAGAGGAGCCCTTCCATATATCAAGTGGGTGCAGGAGGTGTCAGGACTGCCTGGCAGAGGGGCTGCTGAAGCAGCCACAGCTGTTCCTAGCACTTGCCCAGGCTTGTTCCATCTTGCAGTGGAGGGACCACTTGAGTGTAGCCCCCAGCACTCCCCACTCCCAGATCTCAGAGCTTGCAGCCCACACAGAGGCTGGTGATCTTTACACAAGGCTTTCAATTTGTGGAATCTGTACTGTTTGCCTCAAGTACATTTATTGCTTGGTCTAGCAGCACCTGTTACATCAAAACAATAGGGAAAAGCTTCTGCCTGAATGATATACAGCCCAGGCTACGGTGACACAATAAACACAGTCTAGCTACGCCAAAGGAAACCGCCAGCTACAAACTGGCCCCTGGACAGGACACAGCTTCCAGGAAGTCACTATTGACAGATTTTAATAATTCACATTTTGTTTGTTTAGAGATTATTTGCATGTAGTATACTGTAAGGCAGAAAGGGGAGAAGTAATGCTAGAGCTGAGCCCAAGCAAGACAGCAGAAAGCACAATCATAAAAGCAAGGGGACAATGACTGAAATCATTAAGAAGGACTCGATTCTCAAGTGACTCAGCTTTAGGTCAGTGTCAAATTCCTTTCGGTTCTTTCAAAATCATGAAAGTCATCAATATTCATCTCTTTCCTGGCAAGAAGTCTCATTCTTCAGATTCCCCTGTCAACAGAATAATTCAGGCAGAAGAAAGTTGAAAGTTTCTTTCTGGAACAGTCAGACTCATCCCTCTGCAAATTATTTTCATCTTATGGGAAAAATATTCCTCTCAATTCCATCTTTGGCATAGAGGATTTAATTCTAGTGACTGCAAGCTGTAGTACATTACTGGGTTCATTACCTCTCACATGCAGAAATATACTCTTCTGTAACTCATACCTGTCTGGTTAAGACACTGCATGGAGCAACAGACTCCCAGGCCAGAGGAAGGGACAAAAGAAAGAAACAAACAAACAAGTAATCAAACAAAAATTCACATACTTGGAGAGTTATAAAACTCCTGAGACAACCACCCACTCAAGAAATTACAGAGGGCTTTGGAGGTACTGAGAAATTCTACTACAGCACAGGAGGCTAACCATCAGGCAGCTTCAGTGAGATAAGGGTGGCCAGAAAAACTCCCCCCCAAAAAACAAAAGGAAAACCCCACAAGTCCACATCCTAAACATTAAAGTACAAATTTCTAAACATTACAGGGTGAATCATTCAGTTGGTGTCCACAGAGGCCTGATAGTGCCTGGCAGGAACAAGCACCCATTTAATCACTGTGGTCACTTGAATTTTAAGGGTTCTCTCACCAATCGATCTGTCAAAGGCCACAAAGGATCCCATGCAGCAGGAGTCAGCTTTATTGCTTTTTTATTGTTCTTTCAGGCAAGAACTATTTTAATCTCACCAGAACCTTTGCCAGGTGGCTAACAAACAGGCAGGTCATCTGTGCAGAGGCTTTCACCCCTCCGTACCAGAAAAGGAGGAAAATGGTAATTAATACTGAGAAGAAGCAGTTCTGTTTAAAGACAAAACAACACAAAAAGCACATTCACGTTGTCAATAAGGAGGATTTGGAAGATTTACTTACTAGCTCTAAAACCTTACATTCTTGTAGCATGAAGAATAATATATTTGGTACTTGGTTAATCGAGTTTCGTAACTCAGGGAGACAACTGACCAAGCTCCTTCTGTCTGTGTAAGGATACTTTAACATTTGAGGATTAAACATAAAAACACAGCAATTAATGCCCCCGATGTTTTTAACAGTCTACAGCCAAAGAGATTTTCCTCTAAGGGAATTACAAAACAGAAGCATGCCTTGTTTAGCATGTTAACAAGCTTGCATTTACTGCTGTCAGCACTAGACCTCCCAGCACAGCCGTCATCCACATAATCAATGAAAATAGTTCGCAAAATGCCACTCTGGTATTAGTCAGACAATGTTATTCACCCAAGGAAAGATCTCTAAGTTTAGGAATAAGAGTAGCCCTTTTCGGCATGGAAACTGGTTTGTCAACAGCCATTCTTCTCCTGCACAAAACCTCCAACAATGCCAGCTCAGAGCAACAGTAGCCTCATTTATTGGCGGGAAAAAAGGCGTCCCTTTGTACCATCAGTTTTGTGCCCTTTCAATAGCAGCTCCGGTGGTAGACTAGTGTGGACAATCACAGTGACCATCTGTGACTACGAGACAGTTTGATAGCTGCAAGACTAACTTAGGTTCAACATCACCACATCTTGCCCTGCTGAGACTTCCATAAGCCTTTGAAAAACTTAATGAAAATGGATACATTCAAAGCTGAATAAAAAGAGGTCTCAACAGGCTTGACCCTAAATCTAAACAATGGAACTGTAATGCCTGCACCATTGTAGCAACACGACAGATGTAGGTCGTGCCAGCTTTCATCTGTGGCTGTGACTGATAGCTTACAATTTGCAGACAAGACATATCAAGTTTTGGTTTTCATTTGGTTTGTAGGCACGAATTTCGAGGGTTCAATTAAGATGGAAGATACAGTTGGGTTTGTTTTCTTTTTTCTTTTGGTTGGTCACAGGGAAAATTCCTGCAAAAACTATAGTCAGTGTGTGTCACTGACGTAGGGACATTCTTGTCCTAAAACCACCCTGCAGAACTTATACTAGAATAATTTCATAGAAGACTGCTTTAAAACCTTACAGAGGAGCATCACAGCTTAACCAAAGAGGCTAACTCACAAAATCTGTAGTATCAGCCCAGACTTTTAATACCTATGTACCAGTATTTTCCTGATTACTTTAATTATGTAATCTAAGTTGTATTAAATTTAGTTAATTAGCTCCATAAATCCATTCCATCATAAGGCCACATTCGCTGCCAGCTACCACGTGTTCTGTCCTATTTGGAGCAAGGCAAGGTACTGATTTTAAATGTGAGCTAAGGAAAAGCAAACAAACAAAATCTGCTGATCTACAGAGATGACCTGAAGAGCAGTCACAGGGAGTTTTACAAGCAACACATTCTTCTCTGTTCTTTCTGGACAGAGTGGTTTCGGCAGTTACCCAACCGCAGCAGAGCCAGCCCGTGCTACACCTGCCCTGGGTACGGCAAAATGTCTCTGGAAGAGCCACCAAGACATGACAGTGATCGATTCCTAAGCTCCCCTGAATTTGTAGGCCACCCCCTTTCTCTGTAACCTCCTTGTGTGTCTGAGTGGGTGAGCAGGGGAAGAGTTGGCAGACCTTAAATCCATAGATACAGAAGGACATCAGGAAAGCTTCCTGGGTCTTCCTCTTTCTCTGGTAGGTAGAGTGGTACCATTTTGCACAGAAACTTCTACCAGGCTGAAGACAAGCTTCAAGACAGCTGTTAAAAGTCTCAGGCAATCTTTAACTGGTTTGGGACATGGAAACATGCATTTCTCCAAAGAAAATGCTTCTTAAAAACAAAAATGTGCATTCAAACAAAAAGTACCCCCATTTTTTTCCTTGCTGCTTGTCCAGAAGGCAGGGAGGTGGAGGAAGTAGGATTTTGCGTGAAATTGTTAGGAGGGTTTCCGTAACTACGGTTAAAGAATATACCGAGTCATTTTACAAGTCAGTCCTTGAATGTGCTCATGCAATGCATTTTCACTTCATTAAGCACATAATGCCATCACCAAGTAATAAGAATCCCTGTATCCCAATCCCACGTAATCTAGTGGTAAAAGGATCTCTGGCCAACCTGGAGAGGCGAGCTTTCAAACTGGAATGACTCAGGAGGAAGACGACAGCTACAACCCAGTGAGAGAGCAGTAGATCAGCATGGCAACAATGTGGACAAGAGAGACCTTGTAATCAACAAAACAGGGTTGAAGGGGGACCACCTCAAGTGCATGCACAGAAATAAGAAAGAATCTACAGGAATGGTATCATGGAGGAAGATCACACCTATACTGTGAAATCAGCATGACTGGGATAACTCTCTGATGTTCCCAAACACGAACATTTGCAGTGTGCAGAACAACAGGAGGAATTAGAGGTTTGATTTGAGGTGTAGGGCTACAATCACATCAGAATCACAGAGATGCAGCAGGATGGTTCACACAACTTGAGTACTACAATGGACAGATACGGGTCCTTTTGGGAAGGAAGGTCCAGACAGGGAAGAGAGGGAGTTGCCTTTTATGTGGGAAAGCAGTGGGAACGGATGGAGCTCTGCCTTAGGATGGACAATGAGCCACCTAGGACCTTATGTGTCAGTATTAGTGGACAGACCAACATGGACAGCACTGTGATTGGTGTCTGCTACAGACTGCCCAATCAGGAGGAAGTAGAATATGAGGCCTTCTTCAGACATCTGGAATAAGCCTCATGTTTGCAGGCTGTAGTCTTCATGGGAGACCTTAATCATCCTGGTAACTGCTGCAAGGACAGCACAGCACAGCGCAAGCAATCCAGGAGGTCTCTGGAGCACACTGATAGTAACTTCCTGACATGGGTGATCAAGGAGCCAATATGGGGAGATACTCTCTTGGGCCTCATATTTACAAATAAGAAACAACTGGCCAGGAATATGAAGACTGAAACAGTCATGGCTGCAATGACCATGACATGGAGTTCAGGATCCTATGAGGAAGGTATGAGACAAATAGCAGGATTAGAGCCCTGGATCTCAGGAGAGATGACTTTGATCTTCTAGCAGCCCATAGAATACTGGAGAGAAGAGGCTCTAGGACAGCTGGCTGATTTTTCAAGTATCAACTCCCCAAAGCTCAAGAGTGGCTCACCCTGACAAGCAGAAAGACAGTCCAGAGTGGCAGGAGGCCTATATGGTTGAACAAAGTCATGGAAGCCAAAGCCTCTCTGGTGTTGCATCTGTCTAGGGTAACAAGAAAGGCTTCTGGAGGTGTATCAGCAACAATACAAAGACTAGGGGAAAATGTGGGGCCACTGCTGAACAGAGCAGAGAACATGGTGACAAAGAACTGAGAAAATGCAGAGATACTTGATGTCATCTTCACTTTGGACTTTAGTGGCAAGACTTGCCTTCGGCAATCTCAGGCTCCTGAGACCAATGGAAAAGTCAGGAGCAAGCAAGACTTACCCTTGGTAAAAGAGGATTAGTCTAGGGAACTTTTATGCAAACTAGCCATACATAAGTCCAGTAGCCCTTTTGGGACACATACATGAATTCTGAGAGCTGGTTAATGCCATTACAAGGCATTACCTCAGGAGAGGTTCCTGAGGACTAGAAAAAAGCAAATACAGCTCCTGTCCTCAAGACGGAAAAGGAGGAAGATCCAGGATCTCCAGCTGAGCCATTTTCACTTTGATCCCAGGGAAGGTGAAGAACAAGTAATTCTGGAAATAATTTTCAAACATATTAAGGACAAGAAGGTGATTTCAAGTAGTCAGTATGTATTTATGAAAGAAAAATCAGGCTTGACCAACCTGATAGCCTTCTACAATGAGATAATTCATCGTGGCAGATTAGGGAAGAACAGTAGCTGCTGTCTATTTTAAGTAATGCTTTCAGCACTGACCCCTACAACATCCTCATGGAAAAACTGATAGAAGCACAGGCTGGATGAGTGGACATTGAGGTTGTACTAGGAAGGCACTGCCAGCAGGAACAAGGGAGGTGATTTCTTTTGTCTCTACTCTGCAGTGGTGAGCTCTCACCTGCAGTACTGTGTCCAGTTCTAGGATCCCCAGTAGAACTGTCATACTAGAGTGAGTCCAATCAAGGGCCACAAAGATGATTAAAGGACTGAGAGAACTGGGGTTGTTCATCCTGGAGAAGAGAAGGCTCAAGAAAGATCTTAATGTAAAAATCTCTGATAGGGAACATGAGAGAAGGAGAGAGAAGATGGAGCCAGACTCTTCTCAGGGATGCTCAGGGAAAGGGCAAGAGGTAATTGGCACTAATTGATATTCAGGAAAAGAAGACCCTTTTAAATATCCACTCTCAAGTTACTAGATCTCCCTAATGTGAGGTTACTGTACTGATCTTTGTGACAATCAAGAACCAGGCATGATGAAGTCAGGCAACAGGAAGAGCCATTTAGTAGCACATTCTATAAATGCAACACAATGTCCCTGCCTCTCCTTCCTGGTAAAGAATCCCACATGCCAACTGAGGTTGTTCCAAGGGAAGGGAGGACAATAGCTTTATTCTGCAAATTAATTATTTGTATGGGATGTAGCAAAGGGGATGCAAAATGTGGGTCATGTATATTGTTACTGTGAAGTATCCTTCGCACCTCCACTACTAAGATGCACAATGTTCTGCACTTGAAATGGAGTTTACTGCTCACCCAATAAAACTGGAATGTTATATTTCTGGAACAGCCCACAAAATAAAATTTTGAACGATGAAGATAACATCAGTCACTTAATGCAAAGGGCTATGTCTTCCTCTCCAAAAGCCTGACCAATGTCCACTGAAGAAAATAACAGCTTTCTTGTGAATCTAGTGAGTTTTCTTAGGTCCGTTAAAAAAAACATTATGGATCTTGCTCTGGAAAGCACTCTTATTGGGAAAGGGCAGGAAGATGTAAAACACACAGAGATAGGTAATTAGGGGAATGGACTATCTTGAGCCATGTCGGAGAACTCTTCTACCCAAACAAGGAGTAGAATCAATCTACTATCAGTCTAGACAACAGTGGTATTTTGTCATCCTTGGATTTGGCATCTAAAATGCAGAGGATAGGCATAAGAGAGATGGCGAGAGCTTCACCACAACCAACTTTTTAATGTGTTCCTTTAAAAAAAACTCAGTCAAGACAGGAGATTATTCCACTGTCTCATCACACATAATAAGCCAGTAAATGTTAGATAAGTCAGTGCAAAAGTAAACCAGCTTCAAATTTGCTAGGTTTCCTCTTACCAGTGTCTGTTGGGAAGAGGAAACTATAGTTTTTATTTTTGCCAAAGATCATTTCAGAGTCAACTTAAGAAACCCTTGAAGCTACTACATATTATTGCTTAAAGGTCCTAGTTTTATAATTTATTGCGTACTAGCAATTTCCTGAGGCTGTGCAGAAGGTTATTGACTTCAAGACCTCAGCAACAGAGAGCAATGTACACCCCAGAACAGACCAGAAAAGATTTATTGTCATTGTTCATGTTTAATGGAAATACCACGTTGTATTTAGTGCATACAAAATAAATACAAAGATGAGTAAGGGATTAATGCAATTGCAATGCATGTACAGACCTAAAGTATAAACATTGCTATTCATTTTACATTGCAATAAAGGTATTTCATGTATCAAAAATTAAAATGAGCAAGAAAACCCCAAACCAGACTACTGAATAAAATGTAAAATATTTCCTTAAAATATCTTGAATCAGATGCTCAGAGATGTGGAGAAGGCAAATCTTATTTTAAGAGCTTCCTAAGTAAAAATTACTGGTTTATTGTAAACTCAGCACTTAACTTCGTAAACAGATGTGCTTCTTCCAAACTTCCTCCATCCCCTCCATTGTTTTATTTATTTATCTGATTTAAAACAAGTTGCTCTTACACAAAGCAAAAAAGAATGCAATTTAAACTCCTGTCCTAATTAAAGGTTTCTTTGTTCTATTATGAACCTTACTTGACTGCTCAATACTATTGCCCAGAAGAACAATACATATTTAAATCTCTAATCCCCTTAAGGGAAGAGAGTCCATTTGAAGCCCTGCAGTAACCATAACAAACTGGCTTGGGGACAAAATACTAATAAAGATATGTATTAATTTACACTTTCTTCATGACTGTAACATTCCACACCCAGTATCCAGTTATCTTTACATTTCTAACATTTTGTACACTTACAGTCATGTGTAGCTGCCTCCTGTACCAGTTTATGAGGTTTGAACTGTGGAGAGGGTGGAAGTGGAGAACATTAGGAGACAGAGTTACTCAGAATTAAGTATAGCGTCAGAACAAACCAGGATATGCACTACCAGCCATGAGATTTTTGCAAACCAAAGGGACCCCTACAAACAGCTACATTTCTCAGAAAGTCTAGCCCTGGTAATCAGTGGCAAGACATGAAGGACAGCAGCTTTCAGACAGGCTATAGATTTTGCACTCAAAGGTAAGAGTGACCAACAATCTCATTCCACCCAAAATAAATGCAAAACTTACTTTTCCAGCTCAGCCTTTTTTTCCCGGCAACCTGCAAACACAAGCCTGTAGCTAACTGAGCTATTTATCCTGCAGAATGATAAAGAAGCATGATACCAACACCACTCGTAAATTCCATAGGTGGGAACCACTGACCATGACAGTGTCGAGCCTCGTTACAAATTTGCATATGTCTGTTGAAGTAGCGGGATTTGGTTCTGTTTGGGGGCATAATAAAATCTAGGAGGCTCCCAAAGAAAATGCTTTGCAGCTCCTCATTCATCTCTTGACCAAGCATATGACCTTCCCACACATTTCAAGCAGGATCACAATACAGGCAAGTTTGCATTCGGTAATGGGACGGCACCTGCAACCAGTCCCCAGCCATATAATGTGGCACACACATACCCTAATTATGGTGACATGCCTTTCAGGTCACAAGGCAACAGTATACCAACTCTCAACAGAAGGAGGGTGTGTAGGGTCGTGAAGAAGTGGGGCAGAAAGCAAGACCTTGGTCAAGTAAAAAGCAAAAAAAGAAGTATCATCGTAACATAATGCAGAACATACTGAAGCAAAGCAAGAACTGGCACCTGATACAGGTGCACCTCTCAAGATAAGATTAATGTTGGTTGCGGACAGGATTAGGCAGTTTGCCCCAAAATCCTACCTTGAACAGCTCTCTTGATGGAGGTGATTCTGATAAACTGCGTCTGGTCTATGGTCCACAGGTTGGCTATCCTTGTTCAAGACTACAGAGTAACATCATTAGGAATTCAGGGACTTACATTAAAAGTAAAAAATTAAATCACCACTATTTGGTTAGTACTCTGTTTATAAAACACAGACACACGACGTTCAGCAACACTATCCTGTCACCAAAGTACTTTTTCTATGACAATATTTGGTGAAACAGCATGCCACATCTCTGAAGCAACTCAGCAAACCTCTTTGAAATATGAACTCAAAGCTTTTGAATATTAACACAACTTTTGTTCATGAGGCAAAAATCATTCTCCTTGTTCAATCTTCTATGGAACTTTCAATCCATCAATATTGCAATTTCACAGCTAAACATATTAATAGGGTCATAAATATTCAGGTTATGTAATAAAGAGAGTGAAAGCAGCCGATAAAATACTGTTAACATTCATTTACAGCAGCTGGGAAGGCCCTGCCAAATGTTGCTTTACATAACAGGTCATGACGCTGTGACTGCATTAAGCTTTCTGATCACTCTTCCTTTATCTGCTATGATTTTGAACACAATATGAGACAGTGTGGACTAACCAATGGATTTAGAAGCCCTTTCAAGCACACCAACGTTTCAAAAGGTTTAAAAGATTAAAATATCAAAGAGCCTTGTGGTTACTACGCTTGTGCTTTTGCATTTTATAGTGCAGACTCGAGAGTGACATTCACATCATTTATCGCCATTAGCTCCACAACTCAGTGCCTCTGACAAATTTTAAAAGTGAGTTTATTTTATTGTACCATACTTTAGCTAAGCTACATGCAAAAAAAATGAAAACAGCATGCAGTAAACTGAAGACATCTCCAATGCCGTTTTTACAAGGCATCTTGATTACTGCTGAGACATTCGGTAATGTATGCCTAATCCTGTCCGCAACCAACATTAATCTTATCTTGAGAGGTGCACCTGTATCAGGTGCCAGTTCTTGCTTTGCTTTAGTATGTTCTGCATAATATTTCCGTTGTTTCAGAACAATCTGTGCTACACTTCAGAAATTGGGATTCCCAAAGCACGGGTCAGGCCCTACAAGCTCTCAGACAAGCATCACTTAGGCACGTGGGCTGTGGGATAAGTCAGAACGTTTTACTGTAAAAAGCAATGACTCACAGTTTGATTCATTCGTTTTGCAAATTTCCATGCCAAAATTAAGCCAAATCCTGCAGACATCTATGGAGATTAGTAGCCCTAGGAAGGTTAAGCGCTCTGGTGAGGTCAACAAATTCATGTGTGTAAAGTAAACAAGGCTGTACATAACAGGACACACACACGGCAGCTACTCTACTGCTTGGAAAAGCAATACCGCTTCATTCATCCCTCCAGCTCTGCATTCGTTAGCAACTATGCAGAGCCCTGAATACATTACAAAGCCCAATGCTTTAACTGACTGAAATTTTGCAGGAGTGGGTCTCAAGCTTTTCCTGTAGCCAAGGCTCAGTAGAGAGAATTGACATGTCTATACACAACTGAGGAGTTTCAGCAGCACTTACCCGCTCCGGCTCCAGCCCCATCCATGTGGGGCACTGCTTCAGCAAGGCCCACCTCACCACCTGGGAAACTAGAAGCTAAAGTAAAGGAGACCTGACAAATTACCAGATGTTGGTAAAAATCTTAGCCGTTACAGGGAAAATAACATTCCCAAAGGGAAACACCAGTTTCAGCAGTGCTCATTGGGTTTTGTGCAATCTGCACCAAATTACAAGGAACTCGGTACTTGTTTTTTTATTTGAGTAAGGCTATCTTCAGTCACTTCTGGAGACTCTCGTCAGTGCATTTTATCACCTGAATTTAAGGTGTCTCTTCACTTCAAATTAAGTGCTCTTGCCCAACTTAGAGCAGAGTCTTGTCCCAGACTTGGAGGAGAGACCAAAAGTGGGTTTTTTCCCCTAAGTCAGTTCTATTTGCACAAGAATTACAGAAGAGGTATGTGTTTCCAAACCACAGACTCTTAAGATGAGATTCAAAGAGATAATTCCAAGGTGATAAGCACACTGCAATAGGAGTAAGGACACATACAATCCTAATAACAGGTCTGAATCCCCACTGCACTACGCAACGTGCAAGTTGTAACTTAAAAAATCTCTTGTTCAGAGCATCTTACAAATAGACCTACAAGCAAAGTTGTAACTTAAAAAATCTCTTGTTCAGAGCATCTTACAAATAGACCTACAAGCAAGGCAGAGGTTCCTCAACTAGAGGTAGTTATCATAGATACTCCCGTGATCTCACACACTACTGATATCTTATGAAATGAGAAAAAAGTAATGGCAGAGATCTTATAAAAAAAAAAAAACCTAACCAAACCCAAATGTATTTGGAATTACACTTACTTTCAAATATCCTAACACAAGAAACGCTAAGGAAAAAAAAAAAAGAGAAAAAATGACACTATAAACAGCATGTGCTCTGCAAGTCAGGAGTTACAACTGAGAAAACAACAGATTACATATAAATACTTAGTTATGGAACTGAAGTTTCCATTAAGTCTTCACATACATTCTATCTCCTTATTTACAGTATCTTTAATAAACTTATAAGCATCCTCTTATCCCCTAGGAACTGCTTCTGATTCACGATGCATTAGCTATTAATTAAATACAAAAGTCAATTAAATTTATGTTTTTTAAAAAAAGTAACCAAATGAATAGTTAGATAAATTACCAGGTAACTGAGTGGTGCATGGGACAGAACTAAAAGCAAATTGTTTTTTCCAATATAGCTCAAATTCAGAAACATACCTGAAAGGTCTTAAAACCTCTTTTTAAATTAAGTTGAAAAGAATTTGGACATTTCCGTCTTCTTGCCTGATTCTGAGCTACGGTACTTTGCATACAGCTGTTCAAACAACCTGGCTTCACCACATGCAGCTGAAGTACGACAGGTAAAGAATAGGCATGTCAACGCAACTAAGTAAAGTCCAATACCTACAAGAGTTTTGGCTTTTTGAAGTACTGTCTCCTGTCCTCCAAAACACATCTGCAAAGGAAATAACCTGATCAACTGCCATAACTGATGAAGAGTTGTTCAGGTTTCCTTCTTACAGCTATATTAATGCACTGCAATCATCCACCTCTAGTCACTAAACCCCAAAACATTTACTGTTATTTGACTAACAGCTGCAGGCTTGCCTCGGTAATATTTGCACTCCCCTTCTTTCCTCCTCAAACATCAGTTGAGGCAATTTTTCCACGCTCAAAAAAACCCATCCTACTCCTTGCAGATATGAAACATGTGGGGAATATTTGCAGAGTAAGTTTCTGGTGGCCACGATGAAAGCTCTTTGTGAATCCGCAACTCAGGCAAGTGGGGAGTGGAGTTGCCGTGGGACAGAAGACTGAATACCCTGTATGAAGCGAGGGCTGCAAGAAAAGTCATCGGAGCAATGGTTCATGCCAACAAACATTCACTTGTGAACCTTTCAAATAACTCTGAAAAAAACATATTTTTTTTTAAAGATTGTCTGCAGAACTAGAGACAATCTGTGAAAAACTGCCGTAAATGCTGGCAGGGCACTAAGATCAGGAATCAATACATAGGAAAGGGCTGAGGTTTTTTTCTGTATACTGTGACCACATGCAATGAATAAATAAGGCATCCCTCTGAATACTTCCTCTTCCAGATTAATAAAGTATTCTTAATTTAGAATGGTGACATAAAATATCTCAGTCCTACAGCTCTCTCTCTCTTTTCCATTTCTTTAAAAAAAGAAGTAGAGCAGGAACACACACTTGCTGAAATCCATAGTGAAACCCATACGTCTCAGGTGACTGCTCTACCTACCAGGCAATGGATTCATAATCAACCTGTAAATAATTAAATATTCATTAAGTTTGGGCAAAAAGCAGGAGACCTTCAACAAACAAGAAAACGGGGAGACTTGTCCCAGAATACTCTGTTCGCTAATTCTCACTTGCAAGGTAGCAGAGCTAGATTCAAGATTCAATTTTTTGAGTGCTATTAAGGTAGCAAGGTGTGAAACCAGACTCCTCATGCAAATGCTCTAATGACTAGGAAGGATGCGCCGATCAGATTCCCAACGCTGCAATTTCATACATATTTCCACATGGCTCAGCAAAAGAAGGTAGTGTTTTCAGGTCTTCTCTGGTGGCAACTCAGATGACATCAGCACGGATGGGGCCAGCACTTATCTCTTGCCTCTGCCAGCTGGAGGCAAGGCAGTTTCTGGTCTATAACTAAGGGAACGATGTTAGTAACATGCTGTGTTTCAAATTATAACTCCTGCAAACATGTTGTCTGCAGAATAAACGTGTAGACCAGTACATGCAATGGCGTAAACATACCCACAGAAGTGGAACAGCAGCCAAAGGGGAACTAAACGTGGCATCTGAAAGGCAAACACAAGCACTAGAGTTCTTTTATGGATTTAATCCCATGGGATATTTTTCACCCTAAGCCTCTTTGAGCCCATATGGAAGAGTGTGAAAACTGCTGTTGTAGCCTGAATGCCTGTTCTCTCTGGCCCGAGCAGAGACCTCCCCCATTACACAGAGGCCATTCTGCAGCCACCGGGAAATGACACAGACCTACACTGACCTGGCTGGTGGGCCACCATCAAGGCAAGCTCTTAGTATCTCCTTGAACAGCCCTTTCTGCCAAACCATCCCCTCTCAACAGTAACCCACCACTTTGCTAGTCAGGGTGGTACCTATTGGAGGAATATTTTGGCTCTTGTTTTCATTGATTTCGCCCTTTTGATATGAAAAGATGGCTTTCTTGCTCAGCATTATCAAACCTGTTATCAAGGACTGTCAAGAAAGGCTTCCTAGAGATGTTCCAGAAGACAGGCAAAAGCTGCTAGGCAAATTTTACACACATTAAGCTACTTGGTCTTTGCTGGTCAGAGTCATCCTTTCTCTTCCACCAACCTTTCAGTACTGCATGCTTTATTGCAGCCTAGTGCAATGTATATATATTTCACCAGATTTTTGTTTAGACATACAAGTAGTCTCATAAGGAAATGATGCTCTAGATTTCCCTATGTAGGTAGTCAGCCAAAGTCATGCATAATTCAGCATTCACTTCCCCTTGTTCTCCTGTGTTAGCAGGTGGAAGCAGCACTGGAACCCTGCTCTACCACAGACTGTTTTTCATGTCCACAGTTTTGCCATTAATATTTTCATATTGTTCTTTACCTAAAGTACCAGAGACAAGTTCACAGGATCAGATATTGTGCCTCCCTAAGGTGACTTTACTCAGAATAGTTCTCATGATAGTGCATTAAATTGGCAGAAACCACCTGAGTAAGGAAGAAGTCTCAAAGAAGGGTTGGAGGAAAAACAACGAAAGCCCCAACTCTCACACCCCACAACCTCTCAGGACCAACAGAAACCTGAATAAGGATTTCATTCATATTTCATATTCACATTTTATTCCATATTTCCAGTTTATAGGCTGTGGCTTAAACAAGTTTGTTGATAGTGAGCTGACTGTCTGGACTCTAGTGAAGGTCAGTAATTTCAGTCAGGTACAAGGAAAAGGATAGTTTGAGATGCTCTTGGCAGCTTGTTTCTCAACAAGGTCCAAGTTTGCAGGGTACAGTATATTCTACTATCCCATAGTTAAAGACAGTGGTGGGAGTACTGCTTAAGCAGCACAGGATTTGACCCATGACTGCAACATCATGGCATCAGAAGTGGCTGGCAATTAAAAGATTACAATACAGTCAACGATAATCCGATGAGCTCAGCTGCAGATGCACAGGCTGCTCATCGCTGGCTGCCGGGCAAGGAGCGATGCCAGTTGTGCACAACAGCACTCATGTCACCACGGTCCTCTGCAGCACCCTGGGAGGAGAGGAGACAATAGCAAGGGGGGACCTGCTACCTGCACTGGGCTCCCTCATCTCTTCTGCAGAGGGTACCTTCTCGCATCCTGCACTTGCTTGTGACTTCAGTGCAAGGGTACCGGAGGAGATTAACGCTTTAGGTCTATTTTCTGTCATGACACTAAGGATCTCACTAATTCTCTGCACTGGAAACTAGGAAGGCACAACTACATGAAGGCAACCTTAAAAAAGGCACACAATGCACACAACTCTGTTACTCCTAACCTCAAGCAGTCTGTTGGGCAGCAAAAACAGCATAGTTGTCAAGTTCTTAAAACTTAAATCAAGTTCTTAACTTAGATCGAGTTCTTAAACATACCAGTTACCCTTTTGCAACACAAACCAAACAAGTCAGCTTTCTATTACACAACTGGTTCTTCACAGAGCTGATATTATTTATGCCAAGGATGCAGAGACACCAATTTGCTAAGTGCATAAGGCGCCTATGAACAAGAGTTTATACACTTTCATTTCTACTAATCATCAAATTAGTGATTTGCAAGAGGAAGAGCGTGCTGCGCCGTCTAAACACTTATAACAACCTTGGTTTGTTAAGTATCCTATTAATAAGGGTGAATTTTTTTTTTCCTTTTTAGTATACCTTTTGAATACCTGCATAAATACCGTCTAAGGAGTAACTTTACGTTCATCAACTTAGTTGCAGCATGTTTTGGTACAGAAGCCTGTGTTGCAGCCAATCTTAGCAAGCAAGGGGAATAACTGCAAGAGGCACTAGACAGCTGTGTGACACAGCATCCTGAACTACCCACCATACAAAACTTTAAGGAAAGGGACTGTGTGGATCATCCAGTCTGCTGTTATGACAGGCCATCCTATCTTATAATCTTCCCTAGAAGACTATTTAATGGACAGACAGCATCTTCAAAAAGAAAAAAAAAGTTAAAGACAGAAGGCTAAAGTTAGGGTTTTTTTTCAGGAAAAAAAAAAGCAGAATAATAAATCTTCTTGTTCTATCATCTAAAAAATAATTAATTGACTTGCAATCCTTTCAATTTCTCTATTACTTTCTCAAACAGTAGCTTAATTGTTGAGTTAGAATGTTTCAGCTCAGATGCTTGCTCATCTTGCTACTGAATGAATGCTTATTTTATCTTGCCTCTGACCTAACGCCTTAGATTTTTAAGAGAAGAGAAGATAAACAAAGAGAGGGGAAAAGCAGAGAACAGCAAGGCTTGAAAGACAACAAGTTGTTGAAAGAGCAGAACCCTACATGAGCTATCACTTAATTTTATTAGACTTCTGCTGTACTCTGTAAACATGAGCAGATTCCTCTGATTTTCAGGAAGGAGATAGGAATCAGCTATAACAGTAGAAACCCGTTTCTTTTACCATACAAAAGAATGTACGCTGGAAAGTGAACGGGGATCAGCACATCTCCTTATTTAGTTTAGCGCCCAGGCAGAGCAAAGCCAGGAGTGAGCACCGCTCCACTCCTGATACCTTGGAAGAAACAAGTCAAAGCAGCATTTTGAAGACTCCCAACACAAGACAGCACAAACAAACCGCCAGCAGATCTGACACGTGGAGTAATTCAGATGAGTAAGCACTGAGTCAGTTAAGGAGTCTGGACAGTCCATTTCCATTAATTCGCAGTAGTCAGTTACGTTTCCCACAACAGCTAATGATGTAAGGGGTTACAATCATTACTTCCTGGAAGTCATCATCCGGTAAGTCAGCTGCATTTGCTTTTTATTCCCAATATAGTTAACAAGAAATACTACATCATAGGTTTTCTAATTATATTTTTGTAACTTCTATTTTACAATAAAAGATATTTTTACATCTAGCATATTTTGAGAATGTTTTGGTTCATATGCTAATACAGTTCTCTTGCCTGCTTGTCAGCATTTCTGTATCTGTAATGGGAAGTCTCAGGAGGCTGCAACTGAAACTCAAACAGGTTTCATCAGTCAATAATAGATAACGTAATAAAGTTAATAGAGATATTCTAATCAATGAATCCATAACCACACTTCTAAGCAAGTTCTATGGAAACTTTTTCTAGAAAAATTATAAATAAAGAAAAGCTTTTTTCCCTTCTCAACACTCTGTAATTAAAAACAAACCTCCAAATGCTATGACCAAGGTAAGTGCAGATCAAGTACCTACACACCTTTGGAGAGACTTCATTAAAACCATCTAAGGAAGCTGAAGGTGCGTAAGACCTAATGAAATCTATCCACGGGTCCTGAAGGAGCTGGCGGATGAAATTGCTAAGCCACTTTCCATTATATTTGAAAAGTCGTGGCAGTCCGGTGAAGTTCCCACTAACTGGAAAAAGGGGAAACAACTCCCATTTTCAAATAGGGCAAACAGGAAAACCCAGGGAACTACAGGCCAGGCAGTCTCACCTCTGTGCCCAGGAAGATCATGGAGCAGATCCTCCTGGAATTGCTGCTAAGACACATGGAAAATAAGGAGGTGATTGGTGAGAGCCAACACGGCTTCACTAAGGGCAAATCACACCTGACAAGTTTGGTGGCCTCATACGCTATTGCCACAGCGCTGGTGGACAAGGGGAGAGCAACAGACAACATCTACCTGGACTTATGCAAAGTGTTTGACACTGTCCCACATGACATCCTGGTCTCAAAATTGGAAAGTCATGGATTTGATGGATGGACCACTCGGTAGATAAGGAACTGTCTGGCCGGCCGCAGTCAAAGAGGTTGTGGTCAACAGTCCAAGTGGCAGCTGGTAACGAGTGGCATTCTGCAGGGGTTGGTACTGGGACCAGTGCTATTTAACATCTTTGTTGGAGACATAGACAGTGGGATAGAGCGCACCCTCAGCAAGTCTGCCGATGACAACAAGCTCAGTGGTGCAGTCAACAAGCTGGGGGGAAGCGATGCTATCCAGAGGGACCTGGACAGCCTCAAGAGGTGGACTAGTGCAAATAGCATCAAGTTCAACCAAGCCAAGTGCAGGGTTCTGCACCTGGGACATGGCAATCCCAAGTACAAACACAAGCTGGGTGACNTCAAAAGAAGCGTGGCCAGCAGGTTGAAGGAGGTGATTCTGCCCCTCTACTCTGCTCTTGTGAGAGCCTACCTGGAGTGCTGTGTTCAGCTTTGGAGTCCTCAACACAGGAAGGACACGGACCTGTTCCAACAGGTCCAGTGGAGGGACATGCAAATGATGATGAGAGGGCCGGAGCACCTCTCCTATGAAGACAGGCTGAGAGAGTTGTGGCTGTTCAGCCTGGAGAAGGCTCCAGAGAGACCTCATAACAGCCTTCCAGTACCTGAAGGAGGCCCACAGGAGAGATGGGGAGGGACTCTTTATCAGGGAGTGTAGTGATAGGACAAGGAGTAATTGTTCTAAGATGAAAGAGGGGAGATTTAGATTAGACACTAGGAAGAAATTTTTACTGTGAAGGTGGTGAGACACTGGAATGGGTTGCCCAGGGAAGTTGTGGATGCTCCAACCCTGGAGGTGTTCAAGGCCAGGCTGGATGGGGCTTTGAGCAACCTGGCAGGGGGGTTGGAACTCGATGATCTTTAAGGTCCCTTCCAACTCTAACCATTCTATTCTGTTCAACCAGATGAGCTGCAGTGCCCTGCAATGGATAGAGGTAGACGTTAATAACACAGGTCATCCTTAACTCACTTCACTAATACAATTCCTCCACAATACTTCTCTCTCTAATCTGAACTGGTGAAGCCACAACTGGAATATTGTATCCAGTTCTGGGCTCCCCAGTTCAAGAGAGACAGGGAACTACTGGAGAGAGTCCAGCGTAGGGCAACAAAGATGATTAAGGGGATGGAGCATCTCCCTGACGAGGAAAGGCTGAATGAGCTGGGACTCTTTAGCCTGGCGAAGAGAAGGCTAAAGAGGATGGAGTGGGACTCTGAAGGAGGATGGAGCGGGACTCTTTTCAGTAGTTCCCAGTGACAGGATGAGGGGCAATGGGCACAAGCTGCAACACAGGAAGTTCCATTCAAATATGAGGAAAAACTTCTTTGCAGTGACGGTGACAGAGCACTGGAACAGGCTGCCCAGGGAGGTCGTGGAGTCCCCTTCTCTGGAGACCTTCAAGACCCGCCTGGATGCAGTCCTGAGTGATGTGCTCTGGACAATCCTGCTTTAGCAGGGGAGTTGGACTAGGTGATCTCTAGAGGTCACCTAGTCCAACTCTGACAATTCCGTGATTACTGCAGAGTCAAATCACAAAGCATACACTTTCTCCACAGCATTTTCTGAGAGCATTTAGTGGATTTTGCTGGTGTTTGTTTTCTAGAGATTTTTCTGACATAGGATGCTGGGCTGTTTTCTTGCCCAAATGTTTCACGTTAAAGACTACGAAGAGCACCTTCCCTTCCTACCTGTAACACCTATATCATTAACACACAGCTAGAGCTGGGATTATTTTATTGTGTCAACCATGAACTAAAACAAGCGTTTCTGCCTTCTAGAGAAGACACACTGTTCGTTATGCTTGCAGTCACTGACTAAGCAGACAGTAATACGAAAGTCATGGCCATGCCATGTACAAGCCAGTTCTTGGACAAAGAGCATTAGATTTGCCTGGGGTTATTTCCAAAACATTCCTCATTTTCCATAAAGAGACTGCATCTCAATCTCTGGATTTACCAAATGGTCACCTCCAGGTAAAATCCAGCTTTTCAGTGAGTTGTATGATGCAAAATTGAATACTGCATCTTGAAGTTCATACAGGGATATGCTTGAGAAATTGTGACATGAACAGAGAAGAGGGAAGGGGCGATTGAGGAGATAGTCCTTGTTCAGTTACTAACCTGCAGCTAACAGAAAATGGCTTGAGAATACCAGTGTATTGCTTGGACAAGATGGATTAGTGGACAAAGTGTAAGTAAAATGTCGTACACCACCTTTAGCCTACCAGGTGGCTATAACCGACTTGTGACACACTTCTGTGTCTACCAGAAGATAATTTCCACAAGAGATTCCTGAGGAAGTGGTGCCTCAGGATTACCGCTCCCATTACAACAGATCAAAGTGAATTGTTTGTCTTAGAGCACTCCCAGAGGACCAAGTCACCACACAAACAGCCCGAACAGCCTGCAGTTGCTTAAGTCTTGGAAACAAAGGAAAAAGAGCAGTGATAACCGGCTCCTTTGGTTTTGTTGCCAGATATAGTCTTGGTAATGTAAAACACAGGCAGCAAGCAGTCTTCCTGTGCAGACAGCTCTGCCTCTTACCCAGGAGATGGTCCCATGCCCTCAGCAATGACCCCTCCGTGCTCCATCCCAAGTATCTACTACCACACAGCCCACCAGCCTCATCTCTGTTAGCAGGAGTACACAAGCAGCGATGCCAGCGCTGGACCTTCAACCACTGCCTCCAAATTTCAGCTGTTGCTCTTCCTCAGCACGCATGCACACACACATATACATACATGCCCCCACAATCTCTTGAACCGCAGCATATTTGGCACAGCACGCGAGAGACACGATCTGGGGAAGGAAAAGACATAAAAGTAACTGGAGGCAGAACAGGGCTATTCATGACTCACAGCTCCCAGACTGACCAGCACAGAGCAAGGTCAGCCAGCCTTGCTTCAGAGATGGCCAGCACTTGATCGGATCAGCCCAGACAGCTCAGAGCAGAGAGCACAGCGGGGTCCCGGGAGGGCTGGGACAGTAACTGGGAAGGTAGGAGAAGCCAGTCACAGAGGATGTTGCACTGCCCCGAGACTTAAACCTGCAGGAAGCAGAGGGGGCAGGAGACAGGGTGCTAGGAGCCCCAGTAGACATTCAGAGTGATTGCTCACACACAAAAACAAACCCCCACACTCCAAAGCCTGTTTTGCTCTGTGAAAGCCGAGCAGTAAGAGTAGATTAGACTCTAATAAGGATTAATACAAGTTAAGGTAGCACTGATTCCCACTAGGGGAACCAGATAGGTTAGATGTGGGATAGTGTGACAGTAGATGTAGCAGGGGTTTGATAAAAAATAATTGTAAAAAAAACGGTAAAAGGGAAAAAAAGCATCACTGACACCTGCTTGGCTCCATTTGTGCTCTCCTTCATGTCCAACTCTGTCCAAAACAGAGATCAGACATGCTGCACTGTCAAGTTATGGTCAGTGATTTCTAATAGGCTGTGTAATGGTCAGCAGGGGATTTCTTATCCAATCTCAACAGCAATGACCCACTTTTTTCCAGTCCTACTATCTATCACCTCTGACTGACAAGGAGACCAGCCTTCACAGAAGGCAAAATCTAACCCAAGCGAAGTTTGAGGCAGAAAATAAGATAAAATTCAGATCCCATTCTGTCTTACCGCAGCCATTTCAAAGCTATAAGTTTAATTTTATTAGCAACTAGGACTGCAGTTCATAAAAAAAGTGACCAATAAAAGATAATGGCAGGAAATTAAATGAACCTTAGCATGATTTAAAGCCTTCCTCTGCAACAGCAAAACTGCTCAGAAAGTACGCTTGGGAAGGAAAAAAGCTCCAAAGAAGTGATCACGTAAGGATCCAAACTGCTTCAGAGTCAGAGGCAAAAGAAGCTTTTTTAAAGACAGAAAACATTTGCATTAAGCATGCATTATGATTGCTGTATTGGCAGAAAGAAACACTGGTCAAACAGCCCATATATTGCTCACCCTTTCATGTGTGCTATAGCAATTAGGACATGCACAACATGTAACTCCAATTGAAAAATAGCACCGAGAACAACATCCTTTCTGTATAAGGGAACACTCGTTATGGTTCAAGTTCTTTGATCAGAAAATTTCTGCTGAACCACACTTGATAAACTTTGGAGACTGGCATTGCTTCATCAGAATTTGTTTTCAAAATAAAACTCGAGAATTCTGGCATCATCCAAGGCATCAAGTCTTTCATTATGAAGATTTTTTTTTCCAAAGTAGTTATCAGATAACTTTACTAAAACGTCAGCCCAATTTGTATTTCGTAACTCAGCCTTTCCTCAGAGAGGCTTCTGTTGTTGTTTTAATTCTAAATTGGTTTAATATGGAGTAAGCTGAAATTCAGTTTCATAAATTAGAATCTTCATTTTCCATAAAAATTAATTAGGCAATGTAATACAGAGTGCAAAACAATTGTTTGTAGTGGAAAATAGCAGTATTTTGTTCTGAAACAGTCCATGTAAATATTGATCTTAAGAAAGTGTCTCCCTTCACAAAGTTGCTTTTAGGCTTATATTTTAAAAGCAACATATTTCCACTCAGTCACTTTCAACTGGAAAACAAAGGTGGAAAAAAGAAGCATTTAAGTAGCTCTTCCCTCGGTGCTTTTCAGTTGGAGATGCAGTTGGGTAGGAAGCCCTACAGACTGTTAAAATCCAAAGATGCTCAACAGTTCAAGCCACAGGGATGACCTCACTGAATAGACAGGCCCAGATAATGGGTCAGCACATGGCTCACCAATTCAAGGCACGTTTATCCTGTGCATGGAAGACCAGTTACAAGCCTTAAGAAGGTGAACATACCAGTTTAACACTTTAATCATCTGAAAGCTATTGAGCAGCGTCCTCCGATCCTCTGCTACTACTACATATTTCTTCTCCAGAGGGGTTAATTTCTGAAGTGACGCAGGCATTCAAGATGTCACTACCTCACCCTTCACCGTACCCGAGACATCCACATGGACATCAGAAGACGGTCTAGTGTTTCTTAGCTACTGTGCATTGCTCAGTAACTTTTATCAACACACACTACATTATCAGCAGTACAAGGAGCAGCTGGTCCTCAGAATACAAACGGTAGGATAATAATAGGCTACTATAGTCAATTGAGCTTTGAGTTAAGAAATGATGTGTATAAATCTAGGTGGGATCATGTATCAGAAAGTTAATACTCAACTCCTAACTATACCACCAGTCTGTTGCTCAATTGAACAGGATTCCCTCCACTTTCTAGCTCTAGTCATATCCCCCACCCCAGCAGCAAGGTTGGTAGGAAGGCAGGAAACCTACCTCTAATGACTTTGGAGGGCCTACAAAATTATCACTTTCTTCAGAAAAAAAAAAACCACATCCAGTTGACAGCCTTGATGGTCAGGGACATTTTAAGAAGTGTTTTTACTCAGTAATGCAACACAGTCTGCAGAAAGTTTACAAGGCACACTGCCCGAGCCATTTTAACAATAATATAAATTGTTCTTCAGAACTGTCAAAATGTTCTTGAATAAACAAGATCTTGATGCTTTTCCTAAAGCTTTTGAATCAGAAAGTGAAACATTCTTCAGAAGTAGGTGCTTCAGCAAAATTATCAAGTAACAAGGTCATACTGGAACTTAAGTGTATCAAGACAGCTCACTTGCAATGAGTGAGCATTACAGAACCAAGCAGTACTACCCACGCACCCTTATGATTACAAATTAAGGTGCTTATATGTCATCACAAAACCTTTACCTTCCCCAAAACAATTGGTTTAGGTATCCATCTTGACAGCTTTAACTTCAGTATTAAGTTATCCTTAAGAAATATCCTTCTGTTTTCCGTATGATGTGCAGGAAAGAGAACCCAAGTCCCTTACTGCTACAACTGGGATAGTCCTTGACAGAAGGTAGCCTGAAGAACATGGATGTTGCCAAAAAAAAAAAAAAAAAAAAAAAAAGAGCAATAAGATGTTTAAGATGTTCTGCCCAACAATTCAGAAGTGCCTTATCCACTTCAGCTTGACAAAGAGGTAACATTTGCAGGCTTTCTACTGTATGACCTCTACTACAGCAACAGCCAATCTACTGATATTGCTGAAAGTCCAAGGAGAAGATGTCACTTTATACCACCCAGGGAGAACAATTAACATCTGTTACTGCTTCCTATTTGAGGAGTTAAGAGCAGAAAAGCTATGTGAAGAATGGCACTGTTAAATCCTCATTTCCAAATATGGCACCATATACATACCCTACAGGCCATGTACATTACAGGCCGCTCTTTCTTCAGCATCAGTATTCAGACATCTCCTGACAGGATTTACAAATGCACACATCAGTGGTATGAGCGGTTTCTGAACCGCTAACGCTGGTGCTCAGCATGCTGGGCTCGATGCAATCTCCTAACAAGGTAAGGGATGTATGTGGTGCTAGGCTCCTTCGCGCACACCTGTCCAGAGGACCTCAAATGGCCAGTTTGCTGCCAGATTGTCCAGATCCTTCAAGCAACTAAACACGTCAGCAGCGAGGAATCCGTTAGCCATTGCAAACGCTAGAAATCATAAGCAGCAAAAGCTTTTTTTGGCCACACCCTTTCTCCTACCCTAACACAAGAAATTCCAGGTAGCAGACAGGGACCTGCATTTCCTGCAATTATATTCATTTAAAGTTACACTGCTGGCTAATTAGGACTGATTCCTTAGCCCTTGACTCTCCAATATCAAAAAAGATTTTCAAGGTATCACACAATGGGATTACTACTTTGTTATAATAACACTGAGCTAGCATCAAGCAGTATTAGTACAGCCAGCTCTTGCCACCTGAAACACAATCGTAGTGATGCTGGTTCAAGAAAAAAGAAAGCTCTGGCCACAATTTCTAGCCCAGCATACTTCTTCAAACAGCTGCTAATCAACAATTCAAGCGAGGCAGACAGGACCAGACACAGCACAGACCACCACAAAGGAGCAAAACCAAGTCAAAATTCCCACTAGGCTATGTTTACAAATGCTACCTCCCTCTGCAATTATGATGGGACCATGACACCAAGGAGCCAGGTTATCAGAGATGCCCTGCTACATTAATCTTTGCTGTTTATGAAATGATATGATATATGTAGCTGCAAGGCATATTTTTTCTTCATTATTCAAAAGAAAAGAACGGCTAATGTAGCAACTGGCTGTAGTTAATAAAGGCTGAGCCTGTAACAATCGCGTTAGGAGGAGGCACAGAACAGCCTGCACACTCTGCAAAGAGCTTAAGATCTTGAACATTTTTTCTGCTCGGTGATCAAGACAAATCTCCACCATCTCCACAAAGAGGCAGAAGCACCGATGTTCCACAGGCTCAGTGGCAGTGAATCCAGCAGCTACGCGAGAGCTGTCTCAGCCCTGCCCATGTCAAACAGACACTTAAAAGAAGCATGGCCTACCTGCAAGCTCAGAGAAGACCTTCACTGCCCACCTATCTGACAGGTTTCTTATTTTAAGCCTAAATCCCTTCCTGGACCCAAAATTATTTTCATTGGTGACTGGTATTTTTCACAAAAGTTAAGCTTAAAGAAGAAGAAAAGTAGAAAACTACCTCTTTCCTTTAAAGAGGAAAAAGGACAACAGAACACCAAGAATTGTCTTGAAATTTTGATCTCGCAGGATTGAGTAAGAGGAGAAAATACTGTGCAATTACAGAAGGTCAGCAAATCTCTGAACAGCTGCGGAGTGGTTCCCACCCTGTTTCAGACACCTCGGTCTGAACCTTACCAACCCTTACCTGTGTGGGGCTGGAGGGCTCTCAAAGCCCATGGACCCGCGTGGGTACAGGCTCTGACTCCACACAGAGAACACAAGGACCATCAAGGAGGGTCCACCACAGGTACATAGAGAGCACATCATTTTAATAAACAGAGTTCAGATGTCGTTTAGCTTTTTAAATGATGCATTTCAGGTTGGCATCCATCCCTGAAGCTCGGATTTATTGCAATTTGTGCATTATGCGATTTATTCCCCGACTACATCCAGAAGAAAAGGACGGGCACCAAGGGACCCACGCCCCACCGCCCATGCCGCTACTTTCCCATCCTCTGTTCCACCCAAGATACTGGCAGAAGGGAAAACGCGAGGAGATGCAACTCGAGGGTCTGGAAGCCCTGGTGGTTCCAGCCAGGGTCTGCCGGCGCTGTCCTTAGCACAATAGTTGGATGCGATACAGCCGGGCGATGCGAGGCTGAAATACTTCCTGGGCTGGCTGAAAGGGCTCATTCAATAGTCAAGGAGAATTCTTTATTAGCCGTCTTTCACAGCCCCAACACAGAAAACTACAACCCTGAGGGGAGGGTGGGGGACACCAGCCATGTGCCTTAAGAGAGGGGCACGGCTTACTATTGTTTCTCGCCTCAGTTTAACTACCAAGCCTTTCTTTTTATAACTCCCTCCAACCTCCCCCCTTACCCCCGCTCCAGTGTTACCGAAGTCGGTGGAGGAAGGGAAGGTGCTCCCCGCCGGGGCCGGGCAGCAGACAACCGCAACCCCGGCCCCTCGCACAGACCGCCGCCGCTCAGAGCGTGGCCGCCCGCCACCCTCTCCCCGCTCCCCTCCGCCGCCGCCGCCCCGAAGTTCGGGGAACAAGGACCGACCGCCCGGGCGGCGGCGGCGGTGCCGGCCTCGGCCCGCAGCCCGGGAGAAGGGGCTAGTAGGGCGGCCGGCCCGCTCGCCGCGGGGGCTCCCGCCGCCGCCACCCGGCGCCCCTGAAGCCGGGGCGGCGCCTCCCGCGCCCCGCGCTTACCTTTCACTTGACTTTCATACTCCGCTATAATCTCTTTGTCCTTTTT